>JAPZDY010000022.1:763076-780939 GCA_029783645.1 Ctenochaetus hawaiiensis
GACCAGTGAGGAAACAGTTGAATACATCAAGAAAAAGATCAATGAAAATCTGTCTCCAGAGAGAAGCATCAATCTGTTCCACTGTCTGAATGAACTGAATGATCGTTCTCTGGTAGAGGAGATCCAACATTTCCTGAGATCGGGAAAGCTCTCCACAGATGAGCTCTCTCCTGCTCAGTGGTCAGCTCTGGTCTTCATCTTACTGTCGTCAGAAAAAGATCTGGATGTGTTTGACTTGAAGAAATACTTTGCCTCAGAGGAGGCTCTTCTCAGGATGCTGCCAGTGGTCAAAGCCTCCAAAAAAGCTCTGTAGGTGGATGGATCACTAAATTACTAGTTGAATATGTCAGTATATTATACTCAATGCTATGCTTATTTGTGTTTAATTAATTAGAAATGCATTTGTATTTCTTTATGTCACCAATCTTTTAGACTGAGTGGATGTAACCTGTCAGAGAGAAGCTGGAATGCTCTGTCCTCAGTTCTCAGCTCTGAGTCCTCTAGTCTGATAGATCTGGACCTAAGTAACAATGACATGCAGGATTCAGGCGTGAAGCTGCTGTCTGCTGGACTGAAGAGTCCACACTGTAAACTGGAAACTCTCAGGTCAGTATTCATCTGTCTGTTAAAATCATTTAAATCCTGCTGATCCCTCTTTCAGTTCAGGTTTATGAAGATTGTCAACATCTATGAGATTTTCTAGCTGACATGATTGTCTGAAACACTTTCTGATATTTTGCAAATTCCAGTCTGTCAGGCTGTTTGGTCACAGAGGAAGGTTGTGCTGCTCTGGCCTCAGCTCTGAGCTCAAACCCCTCCCATCTGAGAGAGCTGGACCTGAGCTACAATCATCCAGGAGACTCAGGAGTGAAGTTGCTGTCTCACTTGAGACTGGACACTCTTAGGTATGGACAGACACACTGCAGGTATCTCTGATATCTGTAAGTTCATGTCCTTCCATTCTGGTTATCACAATAAAGGACATTTGATTTTTCCTAATTCTTTTCAGAGCAGTCAGTAGGTCTCAGCCAAGAAGCACAAGATCACCAGAAGTGTTTTGAATGAAAGCACTCGTTCATTAGAAACTTTGAAATAATGTGATGTAAAATCTTTACCTCTTAAGTCCTGGCAGGAGAGCTCTAATGATTAAAATATCTGTCTGTCTGCCTATCACATTGTTCGAGACTAAAACTTTGGTGATTCTCTGACTTTTTTTTAACGCCATCATCGGGTCAACATTTATAAAGTGTACAACATTGTTTTCAAGTTTTTTGCCAAAGAACCCTCATTACTCTGTTCAATAATGTTGTCAGACACTTAGAATAACAGCTGAAGCCTGTAAGTGTCAAACAAAGGACATTTGGTGGTCACAGTTGCCCAAAAGATTACACAGCCATGTCAATATTGGCAAGTCATCTGCACACAAAAACATGTAACGATCGGGCCCTGGTTTGAAAATACCAGAAGTCCCCTGAAATGTCAACATTTCATCTCACATCACTTCCTTATTAAACTGGTCCCATAGTCATTATTTAACTCTATCCGGTGATCAAAACTTACCACAGTTGTACCTTAAGGTCCATATGAAACCATGACTACAAGCTACTCCTATCTTTGTTTTAACTCTTTGGACTGTGTTCTTGTTTGTTTACTTGTTTATTTTTTCACTCATTACTTTAGTGTATAAATTTTGTTCTAACTGTTCTGTCAACATATTTGAAAATGATGATCCTTAATGATTCTTTGAGATTTAAATTAAAGTTAAGTGAATTTTAACTCTTAATTTTAAGTCAGTTTCATCAATCAAACAAAGAATCACAAATTTGTCTGTGAATAATTCGCATGGAAAAATTTTTCTTCAATCTGCTGATTGGTCATGAGGTCTTTCACACAAAATGAGAATATCACACTGTGAGAAAGCGAACCTTTTATTTTTATTTAACTTCCACACTGCAAACAAAAGCATTAACCAATAACAATGGTTGTGCGCGGCGGATCTCACGTCCATCCCTGACAAAAGAACCACATCAACAACAGTTGCTGACAAGCTCATTACTTGTGAGTCTCAGCACCAAGTGTTGTTTGACAAACCACTTGCAAAATATGAAGACAAAAATTTTAAAGACAACATAATGACAGAGTATGGCCGATCAGTCGGGCAATGCAAATCCTGAGTTACATTAGCTTATGTAGTTTAGTCTACTTTTGGACAAGGTAACATTAGCTTAACTGATGTTAACTTATGAGAGGCTCCGTTAACTTTATACCTGTCAAAACTTTTTCATGAATTTGATTTCCCCTGTTTCCATCACAAATATGTGACAGAGCCAGTGTGAAGAGTTTTGATCTAAACATTTTCATGTTGTTTATTCATTACGCATGCGACATCTAAAGGCCTTTAGGATTCATGCTGAACAGAAAATGACTGACTGTGTTTCTTCTTCCAGGGTGGACCATGGTGGAGAGCAGAGGTTAAAACCTCGTCCAGAAAGGTGTAAGTTTGGATTCAGCTGTACTCATGATGATAAAACAGCACAAAGTCAGTTTCCCTTTTGAATACAAAGATAACGGATGAGGTTGCAATTCAATCAAACATTACTGACAAGAGACAGCTAACAACATGCCTTCGTTAAACTTTATAGAAAAAACATATAAGTAAACAGAAAACCCTTTAAATGTGTCTGATGATTAACTGCTGCTGTGTTGTCTTTTCCTCTTCATTAGATTTTTGTGAACTTACTCTGGACACAAACACAATAAACAAAAACCTCAGACTGTCCGACAATAACAGAAAGGTGACATATGTGGAGGAGGAGCAGTCATATCCTGATCATCCAGAGAGATTTGACTGGTGGCAGCTGCTGTGCAGTGATGGTCTGACTGGTCGCTGTTACTGGGAGGTTGAGTGGAGAGGAAGAGTTGATGTGGCAGTGACTTACAGAGGAATCAGAAGGAAAGGAGATGGCAAAGACTGTGAGTTTGGATTGAATGATCAGTCCTGGAGTCTGAACTGCTCTGATGGTGGTTACTCCGTCTGGCACAACAACCAAGAAGAATCTTCGTTCTCCTCCTCCTCCCCCTCTGGTAGAGTAGCAGTGTATGTGGACTATCCTGCTGGCACTCTGTCCTTTTACAGAGTCTCCTCTGACTCACTGACCCCTCTCCACACCTTCAACACCACATTCACTGAACCTCTTTATCCTGGGTTTGGGTTTGGATTCTGGTTCCTTAATTCCTCAGCATCTCTGTGTTCTCTGTAGAAAGGAGATGACTTCCAGTCCTGGACTTTGGTGGATGAGGCTTCACTTTGATTCACCTTTTATGTTTTCCCCTTAAAAATGGTGAAATGATCTCTTGAGAGCTGAACTTGTTTATAAACTGTGTTGAATTTGATATTTACTTTAATAAAGTTTTCTTTGAACAACTGTACTGGTTGTTATTTACACTGCATGGAAACTTGGATCTTCATCGGTAAGTGATTCTGTAAATTGTCCATTCAGATTAAAAACCGTTCAAAGGATTTTGTATTCAGCATAGAAAACTAGCAGTAATTGATATTTTACAGGCTGGCATTTGAGCCCCAAGTTCCTATGACTGGGTGAGGCTTTTGTGTGAATGACAGGATAAACGGCATCCTGGGAAAAAAGGCTGTAGTGATGAAATAGAGAATAATGACACTTTTATTCAGTTTTGTATGTTTTTAGTTTTTTTGATTTCTTTTGTTGCTCTCTGAACTTTTGTGTAGATCATCTTTGTTCTTGTTTTTTTTATTTCTCTTCCCTGCTATGTTGGTGTCCAGCTCTGTGGTTTGACTCACTGATGGTTCAGATATTTCTTTTTACATTTTTGGATTTCAGTGTAATAGTTTGTTTATTTCTTTGGATTACATTAATTGCTTGGTTTGAGATTTGGTTAATTTTATGTTAATTTACACCGAGGGACTAATTGTCCTGTTTTGGGTTTATTTGTAGTGTCGTTGTAGTGTATTCTTTCTAGTTATGCCCCTTTTGTGTCATATTTAATGTGATCAGCCAGTATATATGCTCCCTTTTGTGTCTAGTTCAGGAGGTCTGTTTGTCTTAAGTTTGGTCGGTTAGTCTGTTCAGTTGTACTTTGTATAGCCTTGGTTGAGTCATGGAGTTGTGGAGGAAGAGGCACAAGGCAGCCAGAGACTTAAGAGTTGTTGCACCCAGGGACAGAAGATAGAACAGACAGTAAAGAGGACATGGAGGCCAGTGCATGTGGAGGAGTGAGAGGCACTGAGGAGGCAGACATTAGAGAGCCAACACTGAGCAATCTGGCTGCTATTATTCAGACCTTCATGGGGCAGTAAGAGGTGTGGGAGGTGCGACTAAAAGAGGAGGCTAAATGGCAGGAGCATCGTTTCAAGGCGCTGCAACACCAATTCCAGCTTCTATGGAGGTGCAGGCCCGCACCACTCCTCCCCCAGAGCTTTCATCAGGGTCCTTCAGAGGGTCCTTCAGAAGTCCCCAAGTTAAATGACGACCCTTCACAGGCCCAAACAGTACCCCCCACGGGGATCATCTAGATATTTTACTACCAAGATCCCCCAATGTCCAAACTCCAAAAAGCTTAAATATGTCAGCTCTAGACCATTCCCAGACCTTTTAACCTTGCACAACTGCATGACTGAGCCTCTGTTATATAGAGAACATGTTTATGAAGAAAAAAATCTTTAATAGTTGTAAACATAGACCCAGTATTCAACAATGATGGAACCATTGTGTTACAGGGGGCTGCTGTAAGGTCATGCTGGGTTCCTCACATCAAACATCTAAGCTTTCCATTTCTTTTATATTTAGGTGGTGATTTGGCCCCAGACTCCTGTTTCTGGAGCTGTGGTGCTTTTATTAACAAGTCCAGCTGTCTCTGTTGAGCTTATATAAAGGCTTCTTTACAGATTAGACTGACTTTTTGTCACCTAACCCACAGGATGTGGGGAAGTGGGACACTGCTGTACTAATGCCTGAAGAGATCTGAAGTATGTCTCAATAACAGAAGTTAATGTAATATTTTAATTTCCTTGTCTTGCTTTTATGCAGTTAATTTGGCAAATGATTATCAAGCATTTGCAAATTACAAATGAAATTCAAAATGATTGATCACCTTGTCAAGTTTGATGGATTCAAATATTCCTCTCATCTACATTATTTTGTATTTTAACTTTAGACATTGAAGTGACAGTCAGGAATATTTTTATTTGTACATAGCAACAGATGGTTTTATCTCATTTTCACCTTTTACAGAAAAATTGATCAAGACTTTCAACCTTTGACTTTCACAATAGCACAACTGGAAGAAAGAAAATTCTATCTAGCGGTACACATGTTACCATCATTAAAAAGTTTGTTCATTAAATATTCATATGCATACATTCTAAATTATACTACAATATTATAACTGTAGGTAACCAGTCACAGCAAACTGGAAAAAAGGTCTTCAGTCTTTCACAGGCAACATCCAACAAAATACTCTAAAATACTGGTAACTTCTCCCTGTTACAAAGAATCATTAATATCAACACTGAACAACAATAACACAAAAATAGTGTTTAGATCATGACAGCCATTTTAATCAGAACTCTTCTTTTTATCTTGTTAAGTCAAAAAATTTGAATAATGAATTACTGATTTAAAACCACAGTGATTAAAAAGTCCAAATGGCAGCTTGAAATATCATTAAGTTGCATTATTTGTCAGGTACTAGTCTTAGGTAGTTCTGGGTCTAAGTTGTGCTCACACTTACAATAGCAAATCTTATTTCATCATATGGCTTGACGTAAAAAACTCCAGGCACAAAGTGGAGTACTATTGTCAGGTTAGTCCTGGACCCGGTTTTTACTGAAACAAGAAGAGTTTTAATAATGTAACTAGCTGACTTTTATGCATGCTCAGTAAGCATACCTTGTATTTTAAAAGAAAAATCTGAAAAATTAAGATTAGTTCACTTGTGTTTTCTATTCTACACTCTGCTTCTATAATGCCACGGTTGCGAAGAACCATTTGTAATACAAAAATACTGCATGTATGACTTTGCTTTGTTAGTAAAGACATTCAAACTTCAGTCAAGTTTAGCAAAACAATGATCAACAGGCATTGTGATCTGTTATGTTCAGCCACTGACATTGCTGAAGACCACAATAACACTGGTGAGTAAAAACGTAATAAAAATATATGTTTCACTTTTTTGTCGCCTTATTTCCCTTCATTGTTTAGTCTGCGGTTACAAACAGATGTCTTAGCGGATATTTTGATACTATGTACCCTGTAGCTTTTATGTTACTATGATAGTGCGCAACGGCTCTGAGCTTATTATGAGTAGGAACCAGCTGTGCATAGAAGAGTCCCATAAGTCCCACTGCGTATTATGAAGTATAATGTTGTAGGCAATTTTTGAGTTGGGTTGCCATGTGCTTTAGATACTAGTTCAAGATATCTACAACTTTTCAATGTTTTCCATGACAGTGACAGGGTGAGAGACTTACATACATTCAGTGTCCATGTCAAAAAACACTGCTGTTTTCCCAGAAATCAACTAAACTGTATAAATGTTTGCTATTCCCTGGGTTCCCAAGAGAACGGACAGAAAACGTCGATTTTTCCTGTTTGGATTACATACCTTCAAGGTGGCTGTAACAGAACTGTTTAATCCATAGGAATGTACAAAGTGCAGATACAAAGAGTCACATGTGGGCTCTTAACTGCACTGAAACTACTTTTCTTTGATCGAAGGTTTGAATCAAACAAGAAGTCACGTGTCCTTCTGAACTGTCTTTGAGCGAGACACTTAGTATGCTACCTGACTGCTCATTGGAAGATGATCTGCAACATGTTTGTAATGCAAACTCAGTGAACTTCTCAAAGGTCATTAAAATATTGCATTGAAGTGACAAAGTTGTGGACCGGTCATGGCTTCAATAGACATCATGGCCTTGGTCTTTGTGATGCATTCTTCGGTCGGCGTCGTACTCTGACTTGAATTTCCTCGTCCTGTGAAAAGAGAAAGTAAAAAGTCATTCATTTTGGCCATGAATCAACTGATCTGAAACCAATAAATGATATTGGTTTTTACATACTGTTTCAGCAGTGTCTGCTGTCTCCTCTCCCTCAGTGTATTCACTGCCAGCGGTAAAAGCCTCAAAGTCAGACAGGGCGCTTTCCACCGCCTCCTCATCATAGTCTGTCTGGTATTCATCAGAAAGTTCCTCTGAAGGTAGACAAAAAAAAGGACACAACGTGGGTACCAGTTTTTTGAAATTGCTTTAAGAGGAATATCAGTAAAAAATATTTCCCATTTGAAATTATGTCTTGGCAAATGTGTCTATAGTAAACAATTATCACAATATGAGACTAGCTAACCACCTATAATTTTAGATATTTTGATATGATCATATCGTGTGAGTGTTGTCCTCTGGTTTTAAAGACAGCATTATAGTAAGGCAATGTGACAGTTCATGTCTGCTGTAATTTTATTACGGATTCTTTAAGATTCTTTCTACTCAGAGCTGCATTCAAACCTGCATACTGACAGACCATGGTCAAGTTTCAGATTAAGAGTTCTTTCTGTGCATATATATTCAGTGTATACATTTTTTATGCATTGTTTTGTGATTTCAGTATTGCACTGATAACTAACCGTCGATTAAGGCATTCTTGACAGGTTCAATTCTTGAGACTATCTCTGCCAGGTCAGTGAAGGAGGCATTCGGACAGGTGACCACCTGAAAGACAAAAACTTCGTCATTGTGATGAACACTTTAAATTAGCATGATTCCCAGTTTATTCTTAGTCTTATCGACCAGACATTTGGAATAGACATCAGCTGGTATCAATGAAATAATACCAATAATTTCTCTGATAACAGCCCTGTTTTCATATCCATGCAGAGCAGTGAGGTAAGTTTGTGCTGACAAAGGCTTCACCTAGTTTGATTTGTAATGGCTGTGACATCAAAACTGGTAGGAATCGGCAATATTATGGTTTAAATCTTTCTGATTATTCCTCAGTCTATCTCAGTCAGATTGTGTAATACCTAATATGTGAGATCTTCTCTCACATATTTGTTTGTAGGGGCATCCCAAGTGTGACAGCAGTACAATCAAAGGACTTTGTGACCACTAGGTGCATTGCAGAGCACTGTTTGTCCCACATCATGCTGTTGAACACAGGCTGCATGACTTTGACCTTGTGCTAAACAACAGAGGTTCTAGCACTAAAGATCCAAGTCTGACTCAGTCTTCTAACCATCTGGCAAACAATTTTGACATTTCATACTGGTCTAAAGAAAACTAAGTTAGAACAACATGATGGTTTTAAAATCTATCACTCACATGGCCAGTTTTGGTTTTGTGGAACTCCTCCTGATGTCTGTCCTTGAGCATGCTGTCCACCACACCACTGCGCTGCCACACATCGAACAGTGTCTTTCCGTGCTGGTATCCCACCTCCTACAGCCACAGTGAAGGAGAGTTAGCCAGCAGATAAAAGACACGTGGGGAATGGCATTAAGGAACAGAGAAGAAACTCACAGCGATCTCGTCGAACTTGCCAAACTCCAGCGTGCCATAGTGGTCGATGGGCGGCCGGATGTACTCGCAGTATTCACTGTCTTTGACCAGCTCCAGCTGCCGCACACAGCAGACATAAGCAAGCCGGGTTTGGATCTCTGCCATGTTCAGGACCTGGAAGGTGAAATAAATTGAGCCTAAGAAAGCTGTAAAGGCCCAAACCGATATTGAATCTCTCCAGATCTTAACATTCTCAGACAGTTTCTCTTCCTTCTTTCTCTAAAATAAGTTAAGCCCATAATATTTTTGGCATTTCCCACTATTAACACGATTCTGCTTCATTTCTGATAAATGGCCACAAGAGTAGCAGTAGAGGAGATCTGACTTTTTTTTCTGGGTCAGATTTACCTTGACTTTTTCAGACAGAGGGTTAAAGCGTTTCCACAGCAGCCACCAGCCGTTCAGGGAGTCACCATAGTTGGTCAGGTTGGTTTCATCCCGACTTCCTACATCAATTGCAATCACAACCTTGGCCCCCATGGAGCGAGCTACATCGGCTACATACCAGAGAAAAGGACAAAAACACCTTTAAACACCATCTTTCTATCAGTCAGCTCCCTGTTATGATCCATGAAGTCTGACATTAATCACTGAAGCATAGATTATTTCAGATGAGAGATTTATGTAATTGGGTCATTGTTTGCCACATTGCCTGTCAACCAAACTGATCACACAGCACCCACACAGTCTCTGTGATGCTGATGAACTTGGGATGTTGTTGTTCCAAACAATAATTTTGATTGGTTCTTAAAGAAAATTCAAATTCAAAGATATATACTTCAGATTTTTTACTAAATTTCAAGGGGGCTTTAAACGGGAAACCCACTGATGTTACAACTCAAAGTCTGTGTCCAGGTGTTAAGAGGTACTGCTATGTATGTGAAAACAGTTGTACAATGCTTTTTGTGTCTCCAGAGGGAGCTGTGGGAAGCCTAATTGAATAAAAAACTTTGATTGCTTTAAAATAAGCTGAAATTCCTGTATCATGTTAGGAATACATCTTTCACATTCATATGAAGCACAGGCAGTGGTCAACTATCACTCTCACCACCAGTGTTTCTCACCAGGTAGGTTGTTGATGTACCCTCCGTCCATGAGCAAGTGTCCATCTTTGGGATCACAGAGAGGCGGCAGGTAACCAGACAGCGACATGCTGGCTCGGACATACCGCCACAACGAACCTGGAGAGAGAATATGCACGCAGTCCACAAGTTAGGGGAAAAAACAAAGGGAAAAGAAAAAATGGGAGACAGGTGACTTTAAACAGTATTAAAACATGCTTTACATTACACAGCCAGGCCCAAAATATTAGGGGACTATAAGCTCTGCCTTTCTTCTCAGCCCTCCAGAAAAGTATTCATTTTATTCATTACAGTAAAGGGTTTCATTTCTTTCTGTACTACTTACATCATGAATAAAGAGAACATTTTTGAGCATCAAATTCAATTCAAAAACATAAACTTAAACCAAATATGTGGCCCAAGCAAACATGCTAAGGTGGTTCATTAGTAGGGAGGAAGTTGCTTTATTTATGAAGACTCTTTATTATATAAAAAAAAATCTTTTCTTAATATAGAAAAGTATGATCATGTTTTGCACAGATGACAAAATCTGTCTTGCATCACTTCTTTAGTGAGTCATTATTGTAGCCACGTTGTCCCATCTGCATTTGAATTCTTCAGTTTCCAGTTCATTCTTCCATTCCATGTAGACTGTACTGAATAGGATTATGTTTTCCATAATAATACTAACATGTGACATAATGTTTGATTTATGTCTTTCAGGCTCTTTTTTAAAGAAAGAGAGGATGCATAAAATGCACATTTGTTCTTAAAAAAAGAAAAACTGAAAATTTGAAGATGCACAGACCATCAGTGTGAACTCTCATGGAGGAAGCTGTGATATCTGTTGTGATGTTGAAGTAAGGCAGCAACAAGTCCTAGCAAAGGAGAAAACACACGATGGTATTGAAATATCAGGCCGTTAATAATAAAATATACAATCTCACAAGAGTTTTTTACCTTTATAACAAATGCACTGTCTGCACTGAATGCAAGTTATTATTGTTTTAATACACTGAAATGTGCTTGAAACACTAAATGCTCTCACAGAACACCTAACACAGTAAAGAGCTTTCAGCTCACATTAAAGCTGCTCACTTCCATTGTCCGATAAAGCTAACTCTCAGCAGTGGCACCTAAATTTTAAAAAGTTACATGACAACACACAGCACTGTAGGTAGATTAGAAGCTGGTCACACTTTCCTTTGCTGTCTTCTCTTTATATCGGCTAAGCCTAATAATTTCTTTTGCCTCACTGCATGGCTCTTATTCTTTGTCATTTTTGGGGAGCTTTTTATAAATAACAAATCCCCCTTACCTCTATCTGTTTGCCTTTAAAGACAGAGTTAATGCTGGAGTTAAAAGAAGCTCCAGAAAACATGGAGGTAACAGGGTATGTCAGATCCAAGATCTTCTTAAAGTAAGAGGTCATGTCCTGAGAAAAAAAGGAGAGCTGGAAGTTTAAAAAAAAATGCATATTTATGTGTAAAGAACAAGTTAATTGAGTTTCATATTACTCAACAACAGCAACACACCATGGCCCACTCACGAGCCCGGACCCTCATGCGACTGTTGCTCTTCTCCTCGGCGTACAGCGCACCCATGAAGGAGCCGATGGATGTGCCACCCACCATGTCAATAGGGATCCCAGCCTCATTAAGCGCCCGCAGGATACCGACCTGAGAGCAGCCCCTGAAAATGGACAATCCTATGTTTATATGACATCACAATTTGTTGAAACACCATCAAAAGAGTTCATTTTAACAAGTCCATTGGTCTCATATTCACAGTCTGATTTTGAAGATCATTGAAAATTCTGTCTGAAGTGAGGAGATGTTTTTAAATGGAGTTTTACTTTTTGAGTTTTCTTTGAGATATTATGGGGCAAATCTTTCCGAATATGTTGAATGACTTGTTAAAATGGATAATAAAGTCATTTGCAAGCCTCAGGTGCACAGATAGGTGGCACTAACCATATTAACCCACTCCAAAAATGCAGATGAGGAGGAAACCGATGTGAACAGCAAAGGTTCATTACAAACTAGCTTAGGTGAAAGCAATATAACTGCTGCAGTCCCAAGTCTAACAGGTGTCTCAGGTCATAGCTGAGAGGAAACATTCCCTACCTTGTCAGAGCTCCAGGACAAGACAGAGCAGTGAGAAAAAGAAACAGATTAATCAGAGCAGAAAGTACTAACAGTCATTGCATGTGTTGGTATGTGAAGTTTTAGTACCTTGCACCACCTCCACCCAGTACTAGGGCAATGCAGTTTCCTGTCAGGATCCTGGCCAGTCGGGAGAAGTCGGAATGACGATCTGGACACTTTTCAAACACACGCTGGTACAACTCTCTCTGAGAACCAAACACAAATGTAGAAATGACACATTTGCTAACTGGGTCCGAATTGCCCATTAAAAAGGTTCAGAAGGTTGGTGGTTGGTACCAGCTTAGGTAAACTCCTCTTGGAGAACACTCTGCGGGGGCAGGTCAGGTGATGGTGTCTGGAGATCCAGCTGCGCATGTTTAGCCACTCGGCTGTCCCTTTGGGTGGTGGGCCGTCCTCCCTGTGCAGCAACACCAGCTGCTTCTGAGCCCGAACAGAACTGCCCTCCAACATCCGCTCCAACTGCAGGTGGAGAAGAGGGAGAAGAAACTAACTTTCATCCAGCTCAATACTGAGGTTCATTGCAGAAAGAAGGTTCATAAATACTGGGATGGTGTGGCTGAAGTTAAAGTAATTAGACTTATATCATAAAATTACACTCAAACATTATAGACAGTGCTGTAGTTTCTACTCTTAAATACTACTTGGTAGCTTAAGGAGAACTGGCTGTTTTAGCTTCAGTATCTAACAGTTTGTATCGATCATTTAAGCGCATTTAGCAAAGACACAGTTAACTCTACTGCTAGGACCTTGTAGGCTTTTTTCATTGTGTCTTGATAGTGGTTTTAAGGATGGGATTACCCTAATTACCCTAAAATTAAATATATTTACATTTTTTTTTGTTTACAACACTAAATAGAACTACAACTTAAGGGAGACCCAAAACACTGTTTATATACTGCTGACACTGCCTGCAAATTGAAATTATGACTGGAAAAAGTATTTTTTCTCTCATTGAGAAATGTTGATGACAAACTGGCAAAAAAGCAAGCCAACAGGATACAAACAATGAGGAACAGTCACAGATGTCAGTGATGAAGACAGAAAAACAAGTGGGCACTGCGAATTCACCTTTTGTTGAGGCTGACATTGTCAAGTGAATTGATATTGCCTGATCATGTTATGCAGTAAATATATAAATGTCAATTAAAAATAAAGAAAAAATATTTTTAAAACTACGTTAGAATAATCACCTATGATCATCTGACACAGACAGATGTGATCACTATATGAAGCTTCCACTGTATTGTTTTACTCAGAATAAGAAGGCTTCTGTGTGCTTTCTATCAAAAAAAGTCCAGCAGCTCAACAGACGTGAGTGTATATACACTGACCTCTCCCACAGTGGGCTCCTGCTCACCAAGTCCCACGATGATGATGCAGTCAGCCTGGCGGATACAGCGCTGAGTCCAAGGTGTGAGGCTGGAGTCAGACTGGTAGAGGACGATGCGATGGATGTCTTCCTGCTGCCCGAGCCAGCTGGACAAACGGTACTCATGGACACTTAAATGAATGAGGTAAAAATATGAATTACACTCATGCCTGTTTCTCATAAAACATAGTATTAATGCTTTGGAAAAAAATATGAACATTTTGAGAAAGAACCAAACATCTAAACCAGCAATGCCCCATTAAACTTATAAAATATCTGAATGCTTGACTTATATGTACACAGCTTAATCTCTGAATCCAGTGTCTACCTGTCCAGAGCAGCAGAGCCAAGTCGCTGTTTGATGACATCACTGGTCAGGAGTAGAGTGGGGCCTTAAGAAAATAGAAACACATCAACAAGTTCTTGAAACACAACCTGTGACATAGCTGTAACTTTATGCGTACTACATTGCATCACTGTGCAAATTCCAAAGTAAATTGTAAAAACTAAAACTGAATGTGATTGCAAAAGAAATAGAATTTGGACCTGCAGTTAGTAGTATGGAGACAAAGATGTTAGAGTCTCTATATAAACTTATTCTGGGTCAATAAGTGTCACTGTTTATAGCTAGCTTGGAAATTCTTTGGACTGTATATAAGACTCTTTGTTTCATAGATTCTTAGTACACAAATTATCAAGACCACAAATTATTCTAGCCTTTTACTTTAACAACAAGCACAATTAATGAGTTTCATTCCAGCCACAATATAATATGTCCACAACTCTTCTTCTGCACGCCCCAATAAATGGTAAAATGGACTGCAATTACATAATGCTTTTCTAGTGTTTAGACAACCCGAAGCCCTCTATGGTACAAGTCAGCATTCATTAAAGTAACATGTCCTTTGAGTTGGTTCTTTGCTGTCCACAGTGTTATATTAATTTTTTTAAAAGCACAAAAGACAGATCTTGTATGGTTTCTCCTGATTACCATAAGGTGCTAATATGTGGCTATAGGTAAGATTTTTGTTATGTTTTTAGTTGGTCATTCTACGAAAAAAGCAACTCAGGGTTTTTGCAGTAATGTTACAAACTACTTACTAACTACTAACACAGAGAATGAATAAATAAAACATGCAAAAATGCATTGTAATTGTGCTGTAAAAAGTCTGCGAAGTTGCATGCAGGCATGCGTGACACTGCTGAGAATAGTCCTTTTTTTTAATAAATACACTATGTGGTATCAGATCAGTGTACAGACTTGTGTTCTTGTTGACCCAGCCCACAACTTTAGTCAGTATGAGAGGCACTTTTGATACTGATCAGAACAACTATAGTGTAGGGCCTTTAATACCCGGTTAAATCTTCTCAAACTACTGATGCTTTGTAGTGTCCTCAACATGCTTTACCAGACAGTGGTCTCTCTGTGAAGCATGACTCTTAGGCTACAAAACTGGATTAGGCAATGTGTGTGCGTGCGTGCATGTGTGCATGCCTGCGCATGCGTGTACATGCGTGTGTTGGGGTGGGTGTGTTTTTGATTGAGTGTATGGGTACCAATGCCACCAAGTGCATGCTGCAGCTCCAGAGTGAAGGCAGTGAGGGGCACCTCCTCTGACACAGGCAGGATGGCCACAGTGGACAGGTTGGAGACTGGATTCCCAGCATCCCACTTGCTGGTTGGGGTGTGGAGAGCCAGACCACGAGCTGAAAGGTAGGTAGTGTCAATAAGTTTTTTTAATTCAGCATATATACAAAATTTTACTGTTTTAAATACTGTTTACTGTGCATCATTACATAGAAATGCTACAACTTATGTATATCTCTATTTTGAGGTTATATTTAAAAGCCAACTTGATCTTCACTTAGAGACTGTTAATGTTCCTGTTATTTGTAGAGTATATTGTGACAAAACACACTAACGGTACACACTAACAGAAAGGGTATCTAGTTACCAGCCAGAGGTCCATTGACCTGCTGCATGTTGCCCAGGATCTTCTGTCCCAGCAGGTGAATCAGCCTGGTGACCACCTGGGGATACCTCCTCTTGATAGAGTTCAAAGCACCCTCGGGAAGCTTGGCAAGCTCTGAGTCCCTGACAGCATGGACTGTGGTGGCTCGGTTCATGTGGGTTAGCGCCTCAACCTGGATAATCCACAAAACAGGCGCTGAACAGCCATTTGTACTAAAATGTGTTTCCCTAAGCAGTCAGTATTTTGAATCTTTTTTTTCCTAAAATACTACCACTCACCACACCAATTAGATCCCCTCGACCATACTCTCCAGCCAGCTCCTTCTTCCCATCATCCTTTGCAATGACAGAGCGCAATCGGCCACTGAGGACAATGAAGGTGCTATCTGACCTGTCTCCCTGTCTAAAAGCAATCAGCAGACAACAAATTCAACATTAACCTAAACTCTAGTATAATTCAACTTATTTAGTTGCATTTTTTCTTAACATAATCATATGGATTTATATTCAGAATTTGCAGAATTCTTGCAGTGTGCTTATATAATTGTACAAGTTGTTATTGTGTCTCCAAAGTACAACAAGGACACTGGACATTAATCATGAAAGGTGACTAAACAAACTGTTGACTGTTTCCACAGAGTGACAAAATGAATTTCATTAGTGCTGATTTAAGTGATCTATTCATTGCTTTGGGAAGAAGCCCATGCCTGGCTCCTCAGTGTAGATACCTGTAGACAGCACGGCCAGCCTCCAGAGCCATCCAGTCCAGTGCAAAGTCAATCTGTCGTACAAATGGGGAAACCCTCCTCACCACAGTGTGAGCTACATTTAACACCACCCTGGGCTCCTCGCGCATTATCCTACACGGTCAAAGAAAACACAGGCTTGTTTGCAACCCAGTGACGTGATGGGAAGAGCCCACTTTGGAACCACAAAGAAACAATTTTGTGTTCTGTGTGTGGGCTTGATCATACTCATAAAAGTGTGCCTTTGATATGGAGAGGAAGGTGCAGTCTCTGTGAGCTCGGACGGTAAAGATGAGCGGCTCCCCTGTAAGAACAGCAAGGTGACCAACCATCTCTCCGGGGTGGGTGACAAACAGCAGGGTATCTTCTTCACGGTCTATCATACGCTGGTAAACATGGAGCAACCCCGAGATGACAAATGCCACGCTAACATCCTGTATGTGATGTGGAAAGAAAAGTAACAAAAAGAAAACACACCAGTGAGCAATAAATAGTTAATGGAGCTCATGTAAAGGGCAGTTTTGATTACAGTTACTTTAATACAATGTGTAAGTAAGGCTATTGATTTTTTTTAAAACTGGGTTCATCTTAAGAAAAAAATAAAATCTGCATTGTTTTTTGAAGAGAAATAAAAAAAGAAAGAAAAATTGTAACTACTTTAGAGTCCTGAAGAACAAAAAATAGGTTATAGCAGTAGTACCAGTAGTAGCAGTAGTACCTTAAGAGGCTTCAAGAGGCCCTTTCTTTCTGCTCTTAGGTGGAATTAAATATACTTTCATTATTTAATGAGAGACACACTTTTTATGTTAAAGTTTTAAAAGCAAATTGTGCATGTGCATGAGGACGTGCACGTGACACAAGCACATTCCTGCAAATGTATCACTGTTCTACAGATCTAGAGGTGATGGGCCAAAATAAAACACTGCAGTGGATGTGCAGCCAAGGCAGAGAAAGGGTTAAGGTTTTTAAACTTTAAACAAAAAACAGCTTTTCAAACATCTTATGATGTGAGAAATACACTGAACATGTTTTGATTAGACATTAAGGATAAGCACACAAAAACACAAACAAACATGCACACATACTCTCACACACACACACACACACACATTCTGACCATCGAAAGGCCCAGTACAAGACCCCATGGTCTGCCACTACTAATCATAATCCAGCACTAAAATATATACATTATTCTGATATGTGATATTATGAATATTTAAAAGTTTGATATTTTAAATCTGGTACTAATTTGTTTATGCTTTCACTCAAATAAGCCTTGTAATGCAGAACTTAAACTTGTAACAGAGCATTTTTTCTCAAGAGAGAACCATATTCATGGGTTCAAAACTATTTTGAAAGCAGGCTGATTGTTTACTTAAGTGACAGAAGAAACCTATTTGCATCACACAAGGGGAAGCAACACCACCATGACTCCAATGACATGAGAGCCTTCTTAAGTGTGCATTTATATTCAAAAACTCATTGGAGTGCTACATAAATTGTCACTAAGGTCTGCACAATGTCAGTACTGCATCAAGAGGGAGCAATAAATGGCCATTTTTTTTTCTTTCTGAATTTAAATGTAATGTAAACCAATAAGCGGTAAACCATCTGATTAACTTCCTACAAAAATCAAGGAGAACCAACTGTAACCAATTATTTGCAGCTGTAAATAATGTACAGAAAGAGTGAAATAAAATCTATCTATATATATATATATATATAGATAGATTTATATTAGTCAATCATTTTTACATCAGTCTAATCATTCTGGAACATGTCCAAAATATTAGAATCATTCTGTGTCATTAATCTTGATTTTGTGATGTCAAAATAGAATGTGTGATATCAGAATCTGGTCAGACTAGCAACAAGTTCTGAATACTAGTGTGTTTGGTAACTCCAGAGAGTGAAGACGTGTCAAGACACAAATTTTATCAGCCTTCAACTGTCGAGCAAG
>JAPZDY010000022.1:781560-803543 GCA_029783645.1 Ctenochaetus hawaiiensis
AACTCAGGATCTAATGCGATTAATCGCGATTAAAAATTTTAATCGACTGACAGCCCTAATATATACATAACCCTAACCCAAAAATAAAACTAATTAACTCTCTCTGTATGAAATACCCAGGTATTGTTTGTCAAAAGATACATACATTCAGAGTTTAATAATGTGTCTGCCCCACAAAGAGCAACACATTAAGAAGTCATTCAGGAGTGGCCCACTTGACTGACCTGGTCTCCCTGATGGGCCACAACAGAGCCGGCTTTGACCTGGCGAAGATTCACCCTCCCCTCCAGCAGGCTGGGGTCCTGATAATGGGAAATTTCAAAGACACAGAGAAATGTGTTTGAAGTGGTCTGTTTGGAGTATCTAGTTCTGACTGCCTCACCAAACATGAATTCATAACTCAAAACTACCACAAGATCAGTATATCAAATACTTCCACTGTATCTTACTGTTGCTGTTGATAAGGTTTCTCTTTAAATTGCAGTAGCGCCTTGAAATACAATGCTCCAACTTTGTGCAAGCTCATGAAAGAAACATCAGTTACCATTAAACATTTTAACCTGGTTAAATTTGTCTGCTTGCCAATCTTAGTGAGAAATTCAAACAAAGTTAAAGTTTAAAGTGGATGTCTGAACACTACCTGTATATGGATGACCTGCAGCAGATCCTTTTTGGCAGCTTGGAAAATGGCATTAACTTTGCTGTGGTGAACACTTCCTCCCCCAGCATCACCATAGTGGTAAACAGCAGATGGAGTGTGCTGCATTGTCACACTCTTCTTCAGAATAGACTGAGGAAACAAAGAGACAGTGAACAGTTTAATAGAGACTTCATGCCTTCTAGAAAAACACAGAATTAGCATTTAGTTTGTGATTTCAAAGTAAAAATACCCCTGAAATGATCAATAAGGTGTATTGTATAACACTGTACAGTACTTACTGCTTTATTTATTATCATATTAATTCGGCAAAGTCAGGGTCAAGAGGACAAATAAATTGTTTCCAACGTATGATCTCACATAAATACAACAAACCAAGTAAAAACTAGGTGCTGCTTAGATCATTGTGCTGAAAACAACTCATTCTTTTCTTCTGTTGGACTGATCCACAAGCAAAATTACAATCTGTCTGACACTTCAGCCTGATCTAAAACATCTTCCCCAGATGTTAAAACCTGTATTCAAAGCAGCAGTGAGTGCAGGAAAGAACAATGCAATCCAGAGACCTTCACAGGACTGTGAGATGTCGTCTCCTCCTTGGCAACTTTAGCTCCTTCATATACTCTGTTGAGGTCAACTGACATTTCACCTGCAGAATGAAACACCTTGGCAGTCATTATTTGATGATTAGGGCTGAATATCAGCATAAATACATATTAACACTGTATCA
Source organism: Ctenochaetus hawaiiensis (assembly GCA_029783645.1). Taxonomy (NCBI): domain Eukaryota; kingdom Metazoa; phylum Chordata; class Actinopteri; order Acanthuriformes; family Acanthuridae; genus Ctenochaetus; species Ctenochaetus hawaiiensis. Next base: position 782,949 of record JAPZDY010000022.1, read on the forward strand.
ATTATTAGAGCCAAATGGTAAAGCAAGCCTTAAAAGGTAAGTCTTGAATGTTACAGACATAATAGTTAAAAGGCCCGTTCATGTTGCTGTTAACTCAGTTATCTTGTAGAAGTCTTTTCATGCTTTGCTACACATACATTTTGAGTGTTGTTTTTGGGGATTGTCTCATTCTAAATGGTCTTTATCCTTTGATTAGGATTAAACTTGGATAGTATATTTTGTATTTGAGAACATTAGCAATAGCAGAGCCTGTAGAAGTGGGCAGTTAATGGTAATTTGGTTTTATAATGGCATAAGCTTACTATTGTTGAGCTGCAAAGACACTCAAAACTGGTCCACATCAAAGTGTCACAAATTTGAATTTCTCTTTTTAAATTAACTTCAGCTCATTAAAAAGGACATGTTCTGCAAAGTTTCTAGATGTTTGTATTAAAATGTAAATGCCCACTGTTCTTAATGTTCCAGATTTTTATTAGAACATTGTCCAGAGTTTTTTACAGTACCTGTAACAGCCACTGGGTTGGAGAGAGAGCGAGATTTCCTGTGTTTGTATGTGGACATTTCAGAGGGGCCAGACTTTTCTGAGAACCTGCAATCTGAAAAACATACCACTTTAGACTAAAAAATACTTCACACACATAACTGCAGCATCAAATGATGGAAAACATCTTGCTTTCTTACCTGCGTCAGCTTTTTCGGAGCCGAAATCATCAGGATGGGACGGCTGCCTGCGGAGGCCTTTGTGTGGATTAGTCTCACCCAGAACATGAGCCACTGACACCAGGGAGATGGCTTGGCTCTCCTGTAACACACACATAAATCGATATTTCACAAAAAAATCTCCTCATTTGTAAACCTCTTACTTATTTGGGCTGAGTTTAATTTAATAAAGTGGAATAATATTAGCTTTTGAGTGAGATCCATTTGTGAGATGATAAACATGAGGTGTAATTTTTTTTTATTATTAAATTTACCTCTCAAATTCAAGATGATATTAGAAAAAAATTCTAAAAAGGTATTTGTCACTACTTGTGTGGAAAATGGAAATGAAGATATTGACTTGCTATCAAATGTTAACTTAATTTACTCAAGTGGTCCCGAAGTTTAATTTGCACTGTAGCACTTTAATCGCACAAATTGGACAAGGAGAAAGAAAACGTCTCTCAAGTGAGCATAAAGAAAAGAAACTAAAAAGCTAAAACTTCATTCAGAAAAAAGAATCTGGACAAACATTGAAAGGGCTCACAGTGACATCCTTCCCACTTGTCACCAACAGGCAGTCATGGGTCAGTCATTAGCTGATTAGACTCCCCTGGGCCCTGAGTCTCTTTCCTCTAACAGCAGCCATGTCTTTAAGTTTTGCACCTTAGACACCACCACAACACACACAGCTTTCAGTGCTGATGTACCCACTCCACTGTTTTTGTGTTAAATCAAGCTTATTAAGTTACAATGTTTTAAGCTGCTACCAGGAACTTTCATTTCATTGTTGATTTTGGCGTCCCTTGTGGACAAAAGCACTATGAGCACCACTGCCTGCTGTGGGAAAGATCCTAACCTGCTAGGGCATAATTATTTTATGTGCAAGTAAAGTAAGATACATTTTATCAGACAGCTGTTTGAATGACACATCAAGATGAAGAAACATACGGTTTTATGTATGTTTTCTTCACAATATTTAACCAATATAAAGATACAGCTCAGAATCTATTTTGTAATTCATTTCTATGCCTCCTTACGTGCCACATGTGGCTCTCTGAGAGTTTGTAAATTTGTTCGTTGTACTCCTGTAGAGTATTTGGTCATTGTCTTGATGTCTTGTATGTAGGTGACCTTATGTTGGACAATACTAATGACTTGGTGATACTGTTGCATGCAGATAACAGAATGACACAGGGCAGACAGTACACAAAGATAAAAAACAAGTTAAATATGAGGTCAAAAAGTCAGAAAAAGATACATAAAAAGTGAGGTAGTCCAGCCTAAAACATGTTTGCACAATCCAAAGCAGTCAAACCACAAGTTGGGGGTTTCAGACTGACAAAAAAAAACTAAAAAAGCTTACCGGGTTGAAGAGCTCAGTGGTCAGGCCGAGGTAGTTATGTAAGGCAAGGAAGGTGACTCTCTGGAGACGCACCATGATTATCTAGAGAGGACAGGATGGAAACAGCAGAACACAGAAAAAATACTGGAGGAAGTGAATACGAAGCCGTCTGCAAGTTGTTGCATATGATGTGCTAGCTAAGATGGTATTTTTTTTAATGTCTGTAGCTCACTTGATTAATCAATTACTTCTTCCTTTTCTTTGTCCACATACCTGAATGACACGGACCAGAGTTTCAGGATATTTCTCAAAGACTGACTGGAAGGCTGCAGCAGGAAGACGCAGGACAGTGGAGGGAACTGCAGCTCTTGCAGACACTGTTTTGTAAGGCGCTGGATAGCCCTAAAACACAAACATTAGTGTGTGGAGAGAAAAGTGTTGTTGGATTAAACAATCACAAAACAGAATTAAATTGTACTACGGGATTTAAAAAATTTGAACATGAGAATTAAAAAAGAAACAGGAGAAGACCTGATGCTCTTAATGACTGAAACACCATATCATTACCAAAATTTATATGGATCGAAGTGTATGTTATGTACAATGTGATAGCCAAAGTTTTAAAATCAGTTCCAAAATACAGGTGCATCACATATGAAGAAGACATACAGTGATGATGTCCATGATACTGAGCAAACTGTGAACACTGTCTCCTGGTAAAACTTCCTTTACCACAGCATCTGTACCATCCTGCAGAAAGAAAACACAATCAAAGCTCTGCGCGGGAGCCGAACAACAACACAGGTAACAATTATGCCACAAAAGACATTTTATCTCTGTGATCACCCATGTAAACAAAACAGTATAGAACACAAGAACTAATCCATTTCTGAGTGTGAACTGTGCTTGTGGTTTCTGAGAAGCATCATCTGCTGCGCTCAGCACAGTGGTCTTACACTCTCATGGATACACAGCTCCAGGCGGCCATCTTGGACCACATAAATACTGTCGTCAGTGTCACCCGGTCTGAAGAGTGCCTCTCCCTGGTGCAGCTGGATCAGCACCATGTGACGACACAGCTCCAGAAAAAGAGGCTTCTCGAAGTGGCCAAGCACCCTGATTACAACACATGAGACGTTATGAAGCTGTTGTAGCAGTTTAATTGTATCTGAAAATGATAAACATGTCCATCAACAGTCAGAAAATGTTACGCTATGAACATTTTAGATTAAGATATTCCCATAATAAAAATGGTGATGTTGATGAGACAGTTTATGAGACTGGTTTGACTGCAGTGGTAACTGGTTGGCTAGCCTAGGTTTGGCTAACAGGTTAACAGGGTAAGTCACTAAATAGTAAGTTTCATAGCAACTGCCTCATGCTAGACTGATGATAGGACCTCTTTCTCTGTAAGCACAAAGGCTTTTAAATGCTGGTCAAAAAGTTTGAACTGTATCTGACATACTGACATGTATTGTAACCTTTGAGCTGTGCCAACAGCTCTCCACAGCTGAGATGTAATCACAACATACTACACCTGTGTTGTGAACTATTGCTTATATATGTAAATACATGAGTAGGTTTAAGGAACACATTGGTATCAGTCTTCATTAGGATGAGCAAATCACTCCAGTTAGTATTCTGTTTGGAGAAGGAGTGAGATGAATCACACACTTGTTTCTTTATCACAAAGCCAGCAGTTCCATCTTTGTCCCCTCCTCGTCTGATTGAATGAAACTCAATATTTGTGTTCAGGAGATAGCACAGGATGTCACCAGCCACTTTTAATCAGGACTGTTGACTGGCACTTTGAAAGATGAGAAACTGTGTGATAAGACAAGTCAGCTTGCACCAATCGATATGGCACTTCAGTTTTGGAGTTAATATTTGCCTTCAGTGCGTGCATTAGTGAAACTGGTGTAATCCTGTCTGTTGAGTCTCGACCGAGTTCAACTGTGTTCATGTGGAAAGTGAAAATAGAGCTTGTTGTTCTACTTACCTGACATTTTTCAGCATGTACAGCACCTCAGAGGGTAAATGTGAGTTCTGCACATCAAACTCAGTCAGGTCAGCCTCGAGCAGACAGGGAGGAGGCTCCTTGGGCTGCAGGGTGGGAGGCTCCCTCCGTATACGCAGGATCCTGACACGAACGCAGACACATTAAAAAATTCATTCTCCACCCTAAAAAAGCTGCAATCTACTTTGGTAACTCAATTTTCTGACCTTCTTTCACACATATTATTTAAACTCTCAACCAAATTTCTCTGTTCTAAATAGGAAACTGCTTTTTAGTTCTCCATAAACACATCGCTAAGGTAATAAAAAAAATTATTTCATTCTTCATGATACGCTTTTTCTTATCTATTTATATTACAAATATTTAAATAAATTAATGTCACTTGATAGTTGTTAACAGAAATTTGAAACAACCAATCATGTAATACTAAAGAATTAATAAACTTTATTTTATTGAAAACAAAAACAGAAATACTCATATTTGCATATAGAGTAGATCCAATATTTAGCAGTGCTCTGCTCTGATTGTGTTTTTGTTTCCCCTGAGTATCACAGTAGCTCAAGGTCAACTTACTTGGACCTTGAGTCAAGATTACATTTTTTTTGTCAAACAACTGTTCCAAAGATAAAGAATTACCTTTTAAGGCTGAAAGTTTATCTTCTGTCTACATCAAAGGCTTAAAAAGAGGGACTCACTTGCGAGCGATGGACAGGACTTTGGTCCTCTTTCTCACTCTCTGTCGGGAAGCTGAGTTTGAATTTGAGCCGGGGGTTGAGGACAGTGTCTGAACCTGGAAACAGGGAAAGTTTGGTGATTTACTTCAAGGAATCTGTATCCAATAACAAGAGAGCCTGTTAATGGCAGTGTCAGTCAGTGGCCTCCGCCGTCCTGTCCATTTGTCCAACACCTGCAGCAGAGAAAGACACCACGACAACTGGCCAGCTCTGCTTTGCAATGCAAAGCAGTTTCATATGAAAACTGCTTGTCCCACAAGGGTGATTAGTGCAGTGTGAAAATTTAGTAGAAGAAAACTATCAAAATTTAATAGGCAGATGTACAGTTAGTCCAATTAGGCTGACAGATGGTAGCCATAACAATTATTCAATTAACAATACCAGCATTTACCAAATACTGAAAAGACTAAATAAAAAAAACTGCATAAAAAACCCCGAAATATCATGAAAATAGGCCCATCAGCAGTACTGTGTGATGGGGGTAGCATGTCTGTTAAATAAGAGTTCGGAAGAACTTATTCCAGTGCAATCATTCTTGTTTGCAGCATGTGTAGTTTTATTTAACGCCAAATTAGTGAGTAACTATGTAGTGAATTTTAATTTTCAATTCTCTGCAGAGTTAGCTTAACACTCCACAGTTGGCCTATTGTTGATTTTTTAGCTGAGTAAGTGCTAAGTAAGCGTAATAGGAGTGGCTGAAAATTCACTGTGTGATATTTCTATTTGTCTGCTACACAATAAAACAGATTTTAACTCATGAACAACCTTATGGGTTTGGAAAAGTTGTCAGGTATTCATCAGTCAGAAAAAGTAAGGCTTATCTCTGTGACTCAAAAGGAAGCTGCGCCCCTGATAGAGAGCTGAAGAAGACTTAAGATCAGCAGACTGTTGGCCTCTTTAAAGCTTGAGACAGAAAGAAAGGACCCTTAACCCCATACACTGAATACAATATGGATAAAACATTGTGGACAGTATATTATTATTAGTTATTAAAACAGACCACACAGACCTTTCTCATGATCTTTCGCCCGTAGAACATAACCTTGTCTCTCTTCCTGAAACGATAGTGAGGAGCACCGGCCTCCTCTGAAAAACAAGACAACCTCTGTAAGACAGTTTGCATTTTACTGTATAAATCACTCATGCTATCACTGCACCAATGCACTGCTGCTGTAAATCCTGTCTAAGCAATTACACTGCAGTCTCAGAGGCTTTTAACCTTGAAGAAAAACGAAATTCATGCACAAAATACTGAATACTTCCAACTGAAGAACAATTATTTGAAAGAAATACATACGGTATTTAAAAGCAATAAGCACAAAGTGATTGATACTGGCCTTTTATTAAAAATCTGATTTATATATGCTCTCATCTACGCTCTCTGTTTAACACTTGCATGTGATAAAAACAACTTACACTGTAACAATCATCAGTGGGTGTGTTTCTTATCTGTACTGTTATCTATACACTGACGATCTGTAGAAACAAATATCCTCTGAAACAGATAAGGTGTACAGTGTGCAAGGCACTTACTTGACTGTTTGTATCTTCTGTAAAGGAGAAACACAACAACTCCAACGACAGAAACAACTATCACAGCTCCAACGAGCACAGCCGTCCACTGAAAGAAAAAGAGACATGTAAACATTTCAATTGGCTCTATTCTTTAATAAAAATTACAGGAGCTACTATTAAAACCCTCTCCCATGTTCTACCTATTTACGTGTTTATGCCATCGTTTTTAGTAGATAGTTGTTATGTGATAATGACAAGAGCAGAGAAAACAAATTCATCTTTGTGTCCTAAGATCCTTTGAGCCTGTTCACTTCAGTACACATATTACATTCACTGAAACCAAAATACCCATTAACTAACAATGTCCCAGTAGAAGCATTACATTCAGATTATGACTGTTGAAGGTTACCATGTTTGCTTCTGTCCTTTCCTCCACAAACTGTTGCATCCTGGCCTTGATCTCACTACCAAGGGGAACCAGTCTCTGAAACATCAAGCACAAAAAACACACTGAGGAAATGAAATCAACTTGACATGGGACATGCTGTGTTTAAGAGCATAATGCAATCAGAGCACAACAAAGATGTCCCAGTTTCTTCTACATTCCATTAGGGGAACAATCACCATTCTTTTTTAACCAAACAAAGGCTGAATAATCAAGTAAAAAAAAAACACAAAAAGCTTGAGCATAGCAGAATGTTTGTAATGCACTGAGAACAGAATAAAATATAATGCACCTTATTAATCCCAGAAGGGAAATTCATTAAGTTTGAAATTCAAAAGGGACTCTGACACTTTTGAGGCATGACCATGATCTAATACCGAAATAGCTTGCTTAACACAAGGACGTGAAATATTATTTTCAGAATGCTGCAATGAAAGGTGCAGAGAAAAGCATACCGGGTAAATGCTGCAACTATCCTCCTCATCACTGTCTTCCATACCTGTTAAAAAACAGAATATAACACAAAGACAAGGCAATCACTAACAATCATATGGAATCCAAGCTATAGAGTCGTTTGAATGATAAGGAGACAATAACAATATTTCATATGAGGAAAAGAGTGTAGAAGATGATTACTTTTTAACATGGTATCGTGTTTGATCAAGCTTCTGTGATCATATCTACATACTGATCGCCCGGTACACGAACCCTTGACCCTCGCAGCATTAATGCCTTGCTTCACCCTGCGGACCGACAGCCTCACAGAGTAAAAGGTCTCAAGAATCTGGGTTAAAGATCATCGACTCGACCCGAGCAAAACTGGTAACCTGACACTCCTCCTGCATTTGTACACAGCTATGCTCCAATGGGCTACAAACAGCCAGCCAGACACAACTCTGTTTTATTTACTTTGCATGTTGACTTCGCCTAGGTTTCGTTTTTGCCGTTCAAAAATACGAGGTAGAAAATGTTTTCATTGATACTCTGTGGATTTTGTGGGTGTCAAAATTGAAAATCGGATCTTAGTGAAATCACGTTGTATTCTAAGTTAGCTTATTAGCCAAAGAGCAAAAAAGCCAACTATTTTTAAGGAGTAAGGGTTAAGCCAACACTGAACTTTATATTATATTTGACAGAATTTGAATTTAGTAGGTTATATAGTGTCGATGAGGCAGAACAATGATTACTTACATTTCCATTATTTAATATTTACCATAAATTGATACTAAAAATATTCTGCGGAGAACTATGTCTGAACTAGTTAGCTAAATTATCATAAGTTAACTTAAGTGTCCGTGGGCAAAGCTCCTGTGACTGCACTGCTCCACAAAACAATAAGAGGACAATGCCATGCGAGCGAAAAACCATACAAACATGTCTGAATGACAAAGACTGAAACAATAAAAACATCCAAACAGACCTTCCACTAACCCCTTTCTGACTCAACGGCCAAACACTTTTTTCCCACGTAGCCTTCTTGTGTCAAAAGTTTTTGTGTACAGCTACAGTAGAAAACTGTAAAGACACACAAAAAAGGGTAAAAAAAAGTGAATGTCCTGGCATTCATATCAAAATAAAACTCTTATTAAATAACATGTACAGAGATGAGAACGTGACGCGGGCTGTTTTTAAAGTGCATTTAGGGCGCAGCTCAACAGTTGAATTTGTACTTTTTCTTGGTACAAAGTATTTCCATAGTTCACCTGGACATCAACAAAGAACTTATATACTTTGCACATGTTCATGCGTCCCTTACGCATTTATTTTGAAGAGTAAGTTTTCTGCGTCCAAGGTAACTCGGATTTACTTGACGCACCCCAATCACTGACAGTTCAGTACTAGTATCTCTGATTCTTATTGGTGGATTGCGTTACCTTTTGTCCAATCACTTATCATTTCATTTGAAAGTCGGGCACATTGCTTGCGACAGTTTGACAGTGTGCTCAAGGTGAGTAGAGACAAATTTAAAACAGATTTATAAACTTAGCCGAATTAAACTCATGACATTTAAACGCCTGCTGTAATTTTAGTTAATCCACATGAACGTGGCCGCAGACCATGCACCTTTAGCTGGCTCGTAAGTTATCGTCTGCTAGCTAGTTAATGAGATAGCTATACATAGTATGAAACAGATCAATGATGAGTTTCTCATTTAAAGCAGAAATTAGATTTATTAACCGTCTCCCATTTTGCACAACGCTTGATATAACGTTATTATGTTAATATTGGGTTACTCTTTTAGACAAATTCTGGAAATTAACAAAAAAAGAGATGTCAAAAAAATCTTAATGGTGACGATTGTTTGGTCTCCCATCTTTCCATTGTCGCACTTTATTCACTCGTATTGATGATAGTTTAGTATTTCATTTTTAGTCAGTTTATAGTGACTGTACGACAGCTCCCATGTTTTCGTCAAAATTCGGGTATTGTCTGGTGTTGCACACTACCAGAATATAATTGCAAACAATGACTCTCCGCAGGTTTTCTGTACTGGAAGGAGAAAACGTTGTGGCACAATGGGTGTGTTATCCACACTGTGGAGGGGTTTTGTAAGAGGAGCAGACCGAATGTCCGAGTTCACAAGCAAGCGTGGATCAAGGACTCATAACAAAGGAAGGGGTGCAAGGCCCGCTGGACTGAGTCTCTCCAGCAGAAAGTTTTTGACTATCCGGACCATGATCCCTGAGTTTGTGGTTCCTAACTTGGAGGGATTCAAGCTGAAACCCTACGTATCATATCGCTCCCCAAGAGGAACAGAGCCTCCTCTCACAGCGCAAAGTCTCTTTACTGAGGTTATGGCCCCTAAAATCAAGAAAGACTTTGAAGAGGGCGCTTTCAGTAAAGACCAGTTGGAGAAATATGGATTTGAGCCCACACAGGAGGGGAAGCTTTTCAAGCTGTATCCCAAGAACTACGTGCGTTAAGGATGCACTCTTCCTGTAATTAGAGACTGCTGAAGACGTAACAATGCAGGCCAACTGCTGTAATACATGAGGACAAACATCTAGAAGTGTATTGAATATTTTATTAAATAATTATTATAAGTATTTTGTACCTCCTTCATCAGTTTAAATACAACTTACAGAGCTGTGGTCCGCTGTGAATAATTGTGCATTGATCGTTTGAAGATCAGTTAAACAATCTGAGCTATCCTCATTTATGTCAGAACAAATTCTGTTTTCATGGAAAAGATCTCTCATGATCACATGTGGGCCAACAATAAAAATTTTGTTAACACACACACTTAACACACTGTGATGACTTAACTGTTTTTCTTCCTTCATCCATACAGATTTCACAATAAATACCCTTACAGTTACTCATTTCACCTGGAATCCCCTTACTTTCAAATAAAAAAAAAAATTACTTGTGTCCAAGCATTGCTTGGAAAAGAAACCCAGAATTATTCCAATGTAACTTTGTTATTCATAAAATGTAATGGAAGTAACCAGCATTGAATTGCCTCTTCAAGTAAGCATATACTGCTGTGATGAAGTTTCAAGAATCATCATATGATGATCCTCACATGAGATTTCCTGAGAACAGAACTGAGTTTAGCATAAAACTTTTGAAAAATGCAAAAGGATTTTAACCAGAGGATGTTCATTATAAATGAGAGTAAATATTAGTAACAAGTCATGAAGCATCAACCAAACCAGAACATCATTAACACACAGGCCAGATGGGAAAGCAGAATTTACCTTTAAGGATCAATTAAAGCCAACAGACACATTCACACATGCTGCATAGGTACAAATTTATGAGTTCAAATTGGTGCTTGTTCTTAAAATATGTTTGGTAACAGTTTTCCTTACCACCATTACAAAGTGTTTTTAAAAAGCTATAATGAAGTGAGGGTGTAGAGGTGAATGGCTATTTTGCTTTAGGACATTCAGTTTAAGGAGTACAAGAAACTCACAAGGTTATAAAAATCTCTCATTATGAAAATAGTGTTTTCCCTAATTGCATACTCTGTGATAAACTTATACACAAATATGTTGTGGTTTAAAGTGAAGACAGTAGATGGAATAACAGTATATCATGCCTGTGTTATAACTGGTCTTTACATTCTGCTTTACTTGGGTACATGTTATAATTTGATAGAAGATATTTCTATACTCTCTTTTCATCCGATGCTCCGGTCAAAGTCGCTCTGATTGTCACTGAGCCTCATCTGGAGCCCAGTCCCAGCGCCACACATGGAGCATATGGTCATAGAATGAGCAGCTTGCTAGAAGACTGGACATTGACGGGCTATCTTCATCAGAGTTGAGGGCAGGGCCTGCAGTAGGGGTGGAAGAGGGTGCAGCAATGCCCTCTGGGATGTATTGTCCTGCATCATCCTCCAGAGAAGTGTCAAAGCTGGCAGTGGGAGACTCATACTGAATCCTCAAATGTCTCCCACTCTCAATGATGCTTTCCTTTGGTTCAGCAGCAGGAGGTGAGCTGGGAGCTGGTTCTTCTAGGGACAGCCGGGACCAGTCGGCTCCGTATGCCAGGGAGTTATGAAGAATATAGGAGGCTACAACAGGACACGCTCCTCCGCTGCCCTCTAGACAGGGACAGAAAAACATTGATGGCTTAAGACAGTTCGACAAAAACATGAATGACAATGGAATACACTGCATTTTTTTAGGAGTCCTGTTTCTGTCACTTTATCTGAGCTGTCGCAACACACAAATTTCCCCAATGTGGGATCAATAAAGTCTCATCTAATCTAATCTAATCTAATTTCTTTTTGTTTGTTTTTTGTTTTTCAAAAACATGAAGCAATGAGGGAAGGTGTTCCAACTGTTATCTGCTCTTCAACAATCCAAATGATGATAGTAAACAGTAAATGTACAAGATTCACAAGTTTTCTCTGCAACCACTTGCAAAAAATATCAGGATGTTGGCAGTAACTTTCTTGTTTAATTTCTGTCGATCATTATGTTATCTTAGCTCTAGTATGAGTTTGTTATGTGCATCAGAAGGCCAAACTCAAGAAGGTCAGCCTAAAACTCAATATCTACATTAACTAACTTTGTTAACAAACCAGAGCAAGTATTCCTTTGCCTGTCTCTTTCTCACACTTACCAAAAGCCGGCTGGCAGTGAAGGATATGGAAGTCATTGTGCATGCAGGCCGCCAGCAGCAGATGCTGGTGGGTCGGATGCCATTTCAGCCTCCACACTCCACCACCCATGGGACTCTCACTGAGAGGCTGCCGCATATTCCTACCATCCCACAGCAAAACCTGCTCATCGTAACTATGGAAAGAAGCACAAAACATGAGACCTTTAATGACACTGGTGAAAACATGAGCCAGCTGACAGTTTTGGACAATAACACCAAAAACAAGAGGAAGTAGTGTCAGTAAACAGAAGTCACACCAGTATAAAGGGTAAATCCCACACTTCCAAGTTACAATACTGAGATTATTACCTGCCTGTAGCCAGGATGTGTTCCCGGTGTGGGCTGCTGTGAATACTACACACACCCATTGAGTGCCTTCAAGAGAATAGACAACAAACTGTCAATTTATTTTGCCAAAACAGACTGATGACACTAATGTCAGTACTCACCTTTTGCTAGTGAAAGTGGGGCAGGAGGGAGAAACCCTGAGATCCCAGCCTTTCAGTTTGCAATCATCACCACCTGTTGAGGAAAGACACAAACAAATACAGAAAGGAAACCATGGAGATGCATAGTATAAGGGTGGCAAGCATATATAGACATAATTAGTTAGAGGAGATAAAGAAGTTAAAGGCAGCTCCAATCAAAAAAGTTGATCACACATTCAAACATATTCAGTGAGGATCTGGCAATATATTATACACCTATAATCATATAACAGGCCACCAGAGCACCTTGCTGACATCTACACCGTGCTAACAGACAGTAGCAACTGTCAGCTGTGTCTTCATGCAGATTGAGGCATCAGACAAATTTCACATACCAAATGTTTTAGTCTTGAGTGCTGTAGTTGTTATACTGAATATTTCCAGTTCATAAGTTCAATGACATACTGAGTCACTTTTGCCAAACCATGCAATGACAGAAACATTCTGTAGCTTGGTAAATCTCAGAAGACTAAAAAACATAATAGAGAATGGAACGGCCAAATTAAAATATCTGTGAGTTTTCATTATTTAAGTGACAGATTGTAATTTGAAGGAGTATTACCTGAATAAACCAGCTGTGTGTCCCAGTAGGAGAAGGCTGAGATCCAGGCCTCAAAGTCATGGGCCTTCCACTGCGACAAAGAGGTCAGAGCCCCTTCACCCAGGGAGAGGACGGTGACGCAGCCTGCAGAGTCACTGCACACCACCCGAACATCACTGCTGCTGACATACAGTGGATGTTACAGTGACAGAAGCAGCTACATACGATGACAAAAAGTTGCCCTTTTTGAATTTAGGCAAGGGTCTTATGATTGTCTGCATGTATGTCTCATCAAAGAACTTTACAAGAATAATAAATTGAAAAGGGTGAAACTTCCTAAATTAGTTGCAATGACGTGAAATGACATTTGATTTTGATTTTTGACCTCAAGTTGGATTAAACAAATTACACAAAAAGCGGCCCTATCTTACAAGACCAGCAGTGTTTCTGTGTGTAAAATCTGACATTACCCCTGCTATAGAAACATACAGCTGCAGGTGTTCTGGCGTGAATTATGTTGAGTATGTTACCTGTCCATTCTCCCCGTGGACCAGTCTAATGAGAGAGCCAGCCGCTGTGTTCCCACCTCCAAACCACTCAGAGTCTGCAGACTGCGGCTGCCGTCCTACTGGAAACACAAGTCATGAGGACAGACTGCCACACCAACAGCCACAACTAAGCAGCACTTCTATATTTATGTGTCTGACGCTATAATTAATGTGTCTTGGTTCACTTCAGCCATGTCATTACATTGGATTAGACAGCAGCTACACGGTTTGTATACTGTAAGATGTCCCTGGTTATTTGGCCACCACTGTGTCTATTGTCAGTTTTAGTAAAATGACAGGGTATCTAAGAGTGACAACAACTTAGCCTGATGGAGTAAAGTCTGTTTCAAAATCTAGCAATTCAATATGGCCTCTCTTAATTAGAACACCTGCCATTCATCTACAATTCCTCTGATGGTCCCAGCAATATCTGTAATTATTAAGGGGTACTGACATCAGATCACATGACCCAGTTAAGTTATGTCTGAGTTTAAAAAAAAAAATTACATTCATATCTCAGGATGTTTAACTTTTAAGGTAATATTGTGAATCTATTAAGCTAATGTGGGGTCAAACATCCTTTTAAATGAAGTAACTTTGAACAGAACCCCGTGTCCACCAAGGCCTTTTTGTATAAAGCCAGTTTAGTTTGAGTTGTTTGCTGTGGGAGAGCCCTTTATTTACACTTTACTCCAAACACAGACTATGTGACGAGACTCTGAGTTTCTAGTCTGCATTGGGTGCTTTATGTTTGGCCCTTTCTATTGTCTGCAAATGCAGAAAAAGGTTGACATAAGGTAAAACACTTCATCAGTCACTCTCACTTTTTGCCCAGCCATTCAATCACAGTAAAGGAGGGACGGAATGAATACCCATAAGACCAATCGACTGCCTGTTATTCATAAACATGACAAAACAAGTTCTGAACAACATACACAGAAAAGTTATTACAAGTCTCTGAGTATCCTGTCTGATGTCTCAGCTGGAAAAATGGTTGTACACAAACATCAGCTTTAGCGCTGGCTGCAATTCTTTTGATGCTACATTTCTCACCTGACTGTCTGACAGTGTGTACAGCTGCAGCTCTCCAGTGGCAGCTGCCATTCCCAACACTGCCTTCCCTGACAATGGAACATGGCACCTGAGAACATGAAAATGAATGAGCGAGACAGAAGCACACAGTGAAATCAATAGCAACAATGGTCAAAACCTGATTTCTTACCATTTCAAATCTAAAATGGCTGCTGTGTCCATCTGCTGCAGCTTCGTGAGGGGAGGGCTCATTGGTCCCTCTCTCCGAAATTCAAACAGGTACAAACGACCTGTTCGGCTTGGGGTGGCACCCTCTTCTCCTGCCTACAGGAGGGAATGTGAAATGGACACCTGTCAACAGTCAGATCCTAGCAGAGGCTTACATGACCATACCTGCTACAGCTGCAGAAAAATAAGTCACAAAGAACAACCAATCAGCATCTTTATGACTTTACAGGAAAGGCTTCGCAGTCTATGGATGAAAAAGTTGCTTCTTTTCATTCAGTGATGTTTGGATTGCAATACACAGTGCAATTCAACACAACATTTAGAAACCATCAGTTCCTATCTCAGTCACCTGCTAAACTCACCATGCAGTTATATGGTGAACAGAACATATCAAATGGAACATTTTATTGTTTTAAAGGGCTGCTTGATGAATCATCTAGCGTGCAGACCACAACTACTTGAACATTTACACTGTACATGTTGTGCTGTGCTGATTCTTTGTTTAACCACTTTTGAGATGAAGGTGTGGACCTTTTTAAGGGTGTTTACATCCAGATTTAATCACCAGAGTAAACAGTGTGTGTTTACACTCACAAGTATCATTTTTTGTGTCTCATCCTGTTTTTCATCAGAATTTGGCATTTCCATTTCCATAAATAAAGTGGTTATTTATGATCATAGCAGTATTCATGTTTCTGATGGTCTGTGTGATTGCGTGTCTTGATCTCTCACTAAATAAACCACTCTGCTCTCTATGTTCAGAAAACAGGATAAGGCGTTTGCTGCAAATGCCACAGTATCCTGGTTTAACACACTCAAAACACATCTTGAGAAAACACGAGGCAACAGCTGTTGTCTCTCAGTCCATGTACACCGAACTGCCATGCACTCCTCTGCTTCCAAAATTTTAACTAGACATCAATCATGTAAACACCCGTACATTATCAATTTGACCTCTATCTATGAATTGTACTGAAACTGGTGCTAAAATGTTACATGTAGCACCTTAAACGGTGCATAATACTTAAATTTGAGGGTCAGCAGGGGTAGTTCGTTCCCTTCCCTGGATGCTGTGAAGCAGCCTCATCAATGTTGGTAATACTGAAAGTCTTAAAGATATAGTTAAATTAATTTAATTTGCTCTAAATAATAAATTCAATGGCTCTGCATTGGGTAAGCAATGCGTTCTGTGAACAGTAACGACTGCAAAATGATTTTATTTTGAAGTAATATCATTCAGCGTTTACAGACTGGAATCACCAAACAGCCACATTTTCATGAACTACAGAGGTAAATAGGTCACAAGTGTCGTTACGAGGTTACTCTCACAGGTCATGGGATGCTCTGGGACAGTCAGGACAGTTTGTGTGTGTTTCCTACCCCTTTCTGTAGCTGATATGTCCCGCAGGCGAGGACGTTTATGCTCGATGGAACGGGACACCACTCCACCGTGTCAGCACTGAGCTCCGTGTCAAACACCTGTAGATTGCGGGTCTTCGACTTCCAAGCCATGACTGCCTGCAATGCATAACGTTTCGGTCCCGGCGCAATCGCTAAAAAAGCAATATGATGTATTGTTAGAAAAGTCTAAACAGTTTAGCGCATAGAGTAGCGTTAAACATGTAATACTAAATATCTTGCTAACTCTCAGTAGCTTACCTGAACCCACAAAATAATGTGTTTGGTAGTTAGCTAGCAAGCTATAATTAACTTATGGAGTCTCACCAACGCAAACTGTCAACAATGACGTACCTCAGTAAGTTAACAAGGTATTCAATGAATAAATAAAACTTTCCAAGTCAATTTTACTTTTGTTAATTACTGAGTATCGTCAGAAGACATAATTATCAACAAAACTCACATGTGAGCCAGCCTAAACGACCCGACGACTGTATGCGTCGTTACGTCATTGCCGCTCGTAAGGGTGCATTCACGCACCACTAGAAAACAACAAAAAAGAGACGCCGTCGGCCTGCATAACATCTCCGGGCCACATACGGGTCATACACTTTTAGCTATCAAATATGAACCCCCATGTCATGAAATACAATCCATGATAAAGGTATCCTAGTGAACGCACCACTTTTCTACCTTAGCTCATTTTGGAAAGGTTTATTGTGAAGGTCTTCACGAGGAAATATGAATGTGTAGACGGTAGTTGCGGTTTCTTCCTCCAATCATAAGTTTTTATTGCGTTTTAAAAGGTCATGGGTTTAGTTACACATATGCCACTTTTGAAAGTTTTCGGGGTTTTTTTGTCTTGTTTTTTGTTTGTTTGTTTTACAAATATTTACATGACGGTATAGACTTTAATACTACCGAACTAACATTTTATACACTTGATGCAATTCAGGGGTATGTTAATCATCTGTGGTCAAAGCCTGTCTCACCACCTCAGTCTGTTATATTTTGTGATGATGCGGTGGGCTGTTAAGTGCATTTACCAAGAGGGTATTCGCCGAGTGGTCACTGTATAACTATCTTTGACTTCTGTAAAAAAAATTGTTTTCACTCGAATAATTACCGGACCCTCGTATAATGTGTCAGTGTGATTTTTTTTAGATTGTTTGTGGTCAAACTGAATGAGTGTTTCAATCCTCACATGGCTGCTTGGCTAATGACATACATATATTACACAAAATGTGCTGTTATATCTTACTGGGCTAACACATATATAACCCTAATACACACTGGTCTCTTTTATTGCCAAGTGTCGTTGCACTAATTCATTCTGACCGCTGTAGGGTAATAAAAACACCAGTTTCTCATGCTCTTTCTACTGTCGTCAAGCGAAATACTCATTAAATGATAGGACAACACAGCACTATCTCGACCAGACTATTTAAAATAAGACTCTCATAAATGCAGGTGTTATGTTTGTAGACATTTGCAGACATTTTGCTTTTTCAAAAAGTCTCACAGTAAATCAAATATTGCCATTTGTTGAAAAGATGTGAGGTAATGCAAACATTTTATGTCTACTGCTTGAATACAAAGGGAAATTTGTTTGAATAGGCAGAATATAGTATGTTTCTCAGACCATCGACTTGTCGTTTATGGTTTTCTTGTCTCTGATGGCAATACTAATGGGATTTCGGAAGAAAAGTACTTTTCAATTTGGACCAACGATGCACAGTTTTCCTACAGAGGATGTCGAGGTCAAGACCCACCCTGCTGCCTCTGATTGGCTAGTTGTCGATGCCTTCGTTGGTTGGATTAGCTCGGATTGGTTAGTTCAATGGTATGAGAAGCTGCAATGGTCAAAGTTAGTGTAACGTTACAAGGGTTAACCAATCAGAGGCAGTGTGGGGCGGGTCATGTGTTCTAGTTTATAATGATTTTAAGCATTAAATATAATCAAAATGGCGACATCTGCTGGCCAACACGTTTATTAAAAACTTAAATGTAAGGCTTCAGGGAAATAATTGCTTAAACTAATACTGCCTTTGTCCTCGGCATGATGTTATATTATAAAAACTAGCCCGCATTAAAGCAACGCTTGCTAGTGAAAATTTTGGCAGAATGATACATGATTGACGTATGACGGCCCTGTCCATTGTGGTCACATGATTTTTGGAGTGTGCCATCACATCTAACCGCTGGTGACGAGTAGTCTGTGTAGAGTGTTACACCATTAGCTAGCACATAGGAAAAGCAATGGATTTCAACGTCAAGAAATTAGCCTCTGGTGCTGGACTGTTTTTCACACGAGCTGTTCAGGTAAGAAATGAAGCGAAAGTACCATGACTATGCTTGCCGTCGTTTTGACAGCCAGCTCCTACTAACGTTGCTGACTTAAGCTACGGTAGCCAACAGCGGCTGACTTGCAGTAACATTAATTTACATAGCCTACCAAACGTTTAAGTCCTTTTATAGAGTAGATAATAATATAAATATTTATCTATATTTTGGTTATCGTATAACGTGGGCCTAGCGTTACGTCGTAATTAAACAGCGCTGTCTAAATGCAATTATTGCCTGTGTTGTCAGTTTCTAGTACCATTTGAAAACAGCTAGCGTAGCAGTCGCTTGTATTAGATTATGATGGACTCTGTTTAAAAAGCTTTGTGAATGGTATTAAATTGTTGTACTTATATTCATGCGGACAAGTTTGAGGGTGTCATAGTAGAGTAGATGGAATCGACTTCCTAGCGAGCACGAGCTAATTCTGAACCGGGCCCTTCATGACGTCGTGACATCACTTTGTTGCACTAGCTTTTCAGAGTAATTGATCTTAAACCCAGACGATACAGGATCAGTTGTCCTTCACTTCTTCACCTGTGAGAGTCTGTGTGCTTCGTGTGCTCTTTCTCAGTTCACAGAGGAGAAACTGGGCCAAGCAGAGAAAACTGAGTTGGACGCTCACTTTGAGAACCTGATGAGCAGAGCAGACTGCACCAAACACTGGACTGAAAAAATATACAGACAGACTGAGGTCTTGCTGCAGCCCAACCCAAGTAAGACATAGGTACCCATGTTATAATCGAGGACACAAAAAGTATCCAAGAGCAGTGGGTTTCAAGAGGCTTTCATGAGTCCTCAGCAAAAAGGGGATTCATTTATATTTCTATAATTCCATCCATTAGAAACACAATCAGCAGAATTTATCATTGTTTTGACATACATTTTATACACGTTCAGTATTAAAACATCTAAACTCAAAAATTCTTCTGATGGAGGTCCCTGGGACAAAATCTTAGCAAATGGAGGTCGGTGTTAATTTTTGTCATTTCAGGGTTTCCTGACTTCAAAAAGTTTGAGAACAACTTCTCTAGAGTACATTTTCTCTGTAAGCAGAACTGCCACTATTCTTCTTTATTTATTAAAAGATAAATGAAATTGTATCAAGAGATATATTTATTGTAACACATTTGTCATGTGAAGTAAATCAAAGTTAAACTAGTTAATTTTATGAATATAAACAACAAGATGAAGTAAAGCTGGATTCTGCACACTTATGGAAAAATGAAATGAAAGTTGTAATACGGAAAACCTTCAATGGGTACAGGCGAGGCCCTCTGCTGAACTCTTTGGGTGATACTCTCCTCAAACAGTACTTGTATATTTGCCCACTAAAAAGTTTGGATGTGAGTAGCAGACTGGTCAGGTCTTGCCTCTCAAAAAAGTGCATCTCCAACAGTAATAAAGGCAGCAAAACCACTTTCTGCCATCCAACAATCCATTCAGGGAGCTTTTTTGGAGTGGCAAGGTCTGTTAGTTGGGGTCTCAGTTTGTGCTTTCAAATTTAGAATTTAAATATTGTGATCTCTGTTCTATCTCGCAAAGTCTGTCCTCTGCCCGACTCTTAAGGTGAAGCAGGCAGAACTTCACAACATGTTTCCAGATTAGCCACACCGATACCCACCACTCCTTCTTTTTTTAAAAATGAACCATCATTTTTTTAAACTGATACAATAACCAAAATTACCTGCCTCTCATGGCTGATACAGGTGTGTAAACTGCTAATTTCACATATTACAAAGTTCATAATAACCTGTAGCGTACCTATACAGAAGACAAGAGAAACTAGGATGCAGAGAGCAAATATGGATATTTAACCAAATCTAACCAACATCGCTATTGTTAACACAACAAAAACAAAGAGCTAAACTAAATTATGCGCCTATGTACTTATGTGTACTGAGAACATTCATATAATTTTCTTGTTAATTTGTTCTGTTAATTCATTGTTGACTGTTCATTGTTGTCAATATTAATTATAATATTTAGTATGTTTTGATATTTGGTTTCCTCTGCTGAACAGTGCTAATGATGAAGTTTTATTTGTTTACACTGATCATGTGACTTCCTGCCACTATATTTAGGAAGCAGTTCAAAGAAGGTTAGTGTGTACTTGCCCTGATGAAGGCCTTAGTGTCTGAAACACG
>JAPZDY010000022.1:823179-833593 GCA_029783645.1 Ctenochaetus hawaiiensis
CGGCTGGCCTGGGAACGTCTCGGGATCCCCCGGGAAGAGCTGGATGAAGTAGCTGGGGTGAGGGAAGTCTGGGCTTCTCTGCTTAGGCTGCTGCCCCCGCAACCCGACCCCGGATAAGCGGAAGAAGATGGATGGATGGATGGATGGGTGGATGGATACATCTGTGACAATGTCAATTTAAAGATATTTATATGGCTTACCACAGGGAGTGAAGTAGAGCAGAGAGCAGGTGAGCAAAAGCATACAAATATTCAGACAAGCATTTGCATTCTTCCACCATGGCAAGAAAATGAGATCTAGAGATCTATCTACTGTTGATCTAGGTGTCGATGGTCACTTCACATGTCCAACATTTCCAGACACACACACAAAAATCACAAAGTTTAACACTTATCAATAAAATGGTAGTAGAAAAACATTTGAGAATTACACCAAGAGTGGTGAGGACAATGTCATAGGCTCAAGAATTAAGCCTGTTGTTGCCTCAGAGAACCAGGACAGATGAAAAAGTGAAACAATGGTGGGGTTAATGGGATGAAGGGAAGAGATAACATATATTGAAACCAATTTTCCCCAATATTTTAATTAGGTTGACATAATAGAAGTGAGACTAACCACCTGAAGTTGTGTCTATATGTTTTTTGCATGATTTGTTATTTTGTCTCTGTATTCTTAAGTAAAATAATGACTAATGACCTAAGGTGCAAACTCTCACCTTCAAATTGTGGGTATTCAAAGATGAATCAAGTGAATCATGTTGCAAGTATATACATTCGACAGACTGCAAGTTTCAGAAGTCTATAAGTTACTGGAGAAATTCTCATAAAATGGTCACAATTAAAACTTGGCGGCAGAGTTATTGACCAAATAATAAATACCTTGCTTTACGAAAGCAGTAAGTCTGCACTTCAGTTCCTAATCACTGTTACACATCCAATTTGCTGAAGCAAACCTTTGCTTTCTTTAACCATGCAGAAATGAAGATTCCCTAATTCAGCTGCTGGCATCTTGCACTGGTGATACAATTTGGAGCCAGAATCTGTTCAAAGGAGATAAGGATATGGAGCTGCTTTCTCAAGTTCTTGCCCATATGCTCACACCACTCGAGTGCAGGTGAAAGTTGGCTGTCTGACAAACAACAAATAAAAACCAAGCTTAATGTGAACTTACAAAAGTCTCATAAGAACTCCCTTAAATACCAAAAACCATTTTGGGGACAACTTATCCGAATTTTACTTTAATTTTAGTTTGCCACATGTCATCAGCTAACAAGGAGGGGTGGGAATTATGACCTACACTTCAACCAGACACCAGGAGATGTTCAAGATGGTCAAGATGGTCAAGATAAAACCAAGACCAACCTATACCTGTACGCACACCTCCACTTCTCCTTTCTCCAGTTAAAAGAGTTTAGAGATGTGATCTTGTTATGAAAATTTTGCTGAGATATGTTAATCATTTTTTTATTAAGTGTGATCAATCTTATATGGTATCTGATATAGAGCTTAGAGATGATTAATATTATGCAAAACATCCTTATATGGTGTTTTCTATCTGTAGAGAGCTTAGAGTCAGCAAAACTAAACAAAAAACAAAACTATGTCTAGCATATGAATATAAATGTAATGATATGCATATTGTTTTTGTAGGAGTGATGTGTTAAAAGGAGGCCGACTAGCCTGAGTATAAAACATTTGTCATGTTCTTAATGTGTTAGATCTCTATTTGGTGTAACTGCATATTGATGTGGTGCAACTGTTGAGATCTCCTCGCTGCAAGTACAAATTGTCTTAAAAGCCTTCCTGTGAGTCAGTGTCCGTGTTACAGGTTCAAGGGAACTTTCCTGACAGATCTATCGTGTTAAAACTACAAAATTCGGACGATGGACCACAAAAAGCGTATCCTAAATGTTGACCTACCTGTATGATGTCACATTGCAGGGTTTAGATATTAAACATTAAAGGGATAGTTCACCAGAAATTAAAATTTCACACAATTTCAACTCAACACTATGTGGACGCAGGCTCTGGTGACATTTTCAAATCCTCGCAGCCCTCCACGCCATGCTAGTGCAATGGAAGCCTAAGGTGACTACGGATTCAAACGGTAAGCAACAGAAAAAAATAAATAACATGCCTCTATACTACATGTGTTGTGTCATCTAAGACTCGATCTTAGCTCTATGTTTTAACCCAAATATCCATTGTTGCCTCCTAGTGAGGAGCCGCATTCATGTTAGTGCGCACGTAATTCAAAGGCTCCTGCGGGACACGAGACACACAGCTGCGGTGTGTTCTCCTGTCTCGTGAGTCTCTGAACTGCACGAGCGCTTACTTGAATGTTGCTCCTGTCAAGGCGGCTGGATATTTATGGTAAAAACACACAAACAAATGATGGCTAGATGGCTGCATCAACCCCTAAAAGTAAGCATTAAGAGAAAGAGAGTGGGAGCTTGAGTGTTTGAATCGTATTGTCAGATATATAAAGTTTAATTTGATCATGAAGCACAAAGACACTCTGCACTTCAGTCTTTTATCAGTGAAGTGCGTGAAAAACGTTGAGACTGATTGAGTGACTTAGACTGAGTCACTGCTGACAGTGACAAACAGTAAGAGAGGTCTATGTTTAGGCTTCGCCCATGTATTCTGTGAAACATTTGTATCCTCACTGTGCTACATAAATATAAACTATAGAGAAACACTGTTAGGTCACATTTCCAGTCACATCTGTTCAGGTTCCTGAAGTATGCTAAAATTGGTATGCCTGTGTCCCAGGAGATCACAGTTCATGTAAACATTATTTTTGTCCATTAAAAAACTAAGCATTACATAAACCCAAGGCTTTCTATATTCCTTAAGACATCTCTGCTCTTGTAAAAAATGAAAACCCTGTGCAGTCTACTAAAGTCAAAACTGACTGTTTGATTCCGTTGTTACGTAACCGTGACCTACATGAATTCAACTATTTATTTCTTTAAAATTAGGTATAAAGAGAGAAATTAGTCTGAGATCAAGTTACATAATCAATGAGGTAAAACAAAAAAACAAATGAATATATTTTTTTCTTAATATTGCTTCACTGTGTCACTTCTCTGTGCAGAATGCATGTAGAGTTTGACACTAGGAGTTTGTTCTAAAATTAGCCTTCTGAAGAAAGACATTGTCCCTGCACTCACCATAAATATTACATCAGTGTTTGAGTAGGGCTCTGATGTTGCAGTGTAGCAAACTTACTGTGGACGAACATGAATTGTGGGAGTGATTTATATTAAAGCTACATGAGAAACACAAAGACAACAGTTAAACCCATTTTTATTTAAGAGATGAGCTCTGAGTTTGGGATATTATTTACATCATTTTATTCTTTGTTTTGAGTTCTGGGTGGTGCATTTTAGTCCTGCAGCTGAGTATATGGCAAAGTCCACTGAGAATAAGAAATAAAAATACAAAAAGCTTTGGGCTGACTGCAACATCACACCCAGGAGAGTGAACGGTTGGGAGCTTGTTGAGTGACAGTGTACACACAGTATTCTACCTGTACAATAATAGTGCTACTATTCACATTCATCTGTACATTAATCATATTTACAATGATCACATTAGGGAAAGAGCCAGTACCTGAGGAGTTAGTTCCATAATTAGCTTTACTCATTCACCGTGGTAAAATGAAGCACACCCAACCAATGATAGCCTAAACAACACAGAAAACACAGGATCCGCCTCTGTATCAAGACCAGAATACCGTTAAAGTGTAGAAATTAAATAGTCTCATCATCTGATCGTCAGAACAAAATCTCTACATTAACATGACCAATTTTTCAAATGATTTGTTTAACCTTTGCAAAGAGCAAAACCAGATAGCAAGTTGTTTTTTGGCGGTTTTCGTGATCCTACTATGAGTCAGTAACATGTAGTAGTGCTGACTGGTGAGAGTTTATAAACAGTAGTTGTAATTACTTTAAAAGAAACACTCCTCTTAGATACTTAAGGTGAGCTGGCACACTTGAACTAAAGACAGAAAGCTATAAACAAAAAATGAGGTCATTAAAACGCTTGTGCCAGCAGCCTTCACCTTCCCCTTTGACTCACTCCAAAACACACAAACTATACATGAAAACATACTGGCCATTTCAAATTAGCATTCGACAGCACATAAGATTAAAACACCATGAATAAACACATCATACATGTGCAGCATTTCTCCCAAGAATGAAACATCAACCAATAAATAACAACAGAATACAAATTAATTAAATAACAATCATTGTCTTAGTTTAAGATCACTGTTCAAGTGATCCATTTATAACTTAAACAGTCAAAAGTCCTTTTGAAAAATATCTGAAATGTTAGCCTCCTGCAAGTCCTCTTACCAGTGTTGGGTTCAGTTTTTCAGCAAACAAGTTTAAACTTTGCAACTATGTCTCTGTGCCAATTACCTTATTAATCTGCACAACAGTGCCTCTGCAGGCATAACTCAAGCAAAACACTTTTTCTTTGGACCCATTTCACTGATCATGGTTCTTCACAAAATTATATCAAAAAGTGAAAATGTTTCAAGTGGAAACTCTGCATCTCTTTTCCATATCTTTGATCACACCTGCTTGATCAGACTGTCAGTTTGCCAAGTGTTGTGAAGTGCTGCAGAACAGCGAGGTGACAACAAGCAGTCATGAAGGAGCTTTGGATTTGGTACTTTCCAGCAGCTTTGTGTCATCTGTTAATCTGGGTGTCCAGTCCGGGAATGGATGGAGCGCTAAGCCTTGTAGCAGTTGCCCTGCGTGGTGAGTGCAAGCTGGCCGTTGGGTGCCACCTCGTTCGCCTCATCTTCCAGCAGGCCAGACACGTCAGCGTTAGGGATGCTGTCATGGTAGCTGCTGAAGCTGATGTTGTCCTCTTTCAGTTCGATGGTCCAGAAGGGGGCATTGAGCTTGCGGTTCTGGTACTCCCTGTAGGTGTAAACTCCACCGACAAAGCCCAGCAGCAGCAGCACTACCAGAATGATGACGGCAAGGATGATGATGTTGAACTGCGTCCAGGAGACTTCAGTCAGGGCCGCCGTGGTGTTGTCAGTGGGGCTGCTCAGGCTGGTCAGCAGGGCCTGGGTGGTGGCTGTAGTGCTCAGCACAGTGCTCATGTTGCTGCTGGACGTCTTGGCTGGGCCGCCTCTTGCTGCAGGGGATGTCAAAGTTGTGCTGGTGGTGAGCGTGGAGGTGGAAGCTGTACTTGATGCAGGGGCCTCTGTTGTGGTTGTATTTGTCTCTGCGGGAATGAGTCGCGTTCCTGAGGAGAGAAAAGCAATGAAAACATTTTATTTTACAACTCGTTCAAACTCTCAGCCCTGATATGCCAATGTGATGATGGCCTTCAAATCTAAGCAAGTAACAGACTTGTTTTAAGGCTAAAGTCTGTTTATGTATAACCTAGGTGACTAGTGACACCTTGTGGCAAAAAATTAAACTACCTCTCAGTGCAGATTGACCTGCCGATACTGCTTCTTCCTCTTAATGTAAGTAACAAATTTCAGTCAAAATGTTACATCACAGAGTTGACATCTTTGATCAGCGACTATGTGTGAGATATAGACCAACTCCCAAATTTGTAAAATGTGTCCAAATTCATTCCCATCCTACTCATATTATTAATTGACACTTTCTCATTGACTCTATGGTAAGCAATGAGATTTCAGACACTTTTGAAACACTGTCATTTTGCTTAAATTTTCACATCTATAAAATGCAATGCATTTCGCTGCTGGGACTGTTTCAGACAATATAAATACGAGTGTACACATTTTAGACACTGTTTTTCTGTTGCATTACATCATTTTTTAGGACACTATATAGGGCATTAATTCACACTCAGAATTTGAATAAAATGGCATTCCGTGAATTAAATGCACTTTAAATAACAGCTCACTAAGACTCACTTTACTTGTTCTTATAGCTCTTTTTTTTTAATCAGTTTTCACTACTTTAGTATTTGTAAAATAATTGGTACACTAGTTTGTACACTAGTAATTTTGCACTAGTACCATCAAAAGACTTTTGAGAAAACCTGTGCAGATCATTTTTATTTTTTGGGGTTTATTAAACCTCTTTTCAGCACTGTGTAGGAGTTCTTAATTTACATCTCCTGTTAGCTTGGTTGTATCTGTTAAGGTGGGGCAAACTGCACTTGTATGAACCTGAGCAGAGGTCTAGTCTATCATAATAACAGAGAACACCTTTATGAGTGTGCAGGGCTTTTAAAACCTGGTTGTCAATATATTTTTTTTTAATAAAACCTTTAATGAGTGGTTTTGATTTCTGTGTAATACATGTAAAACACAGACATGGTGAATGATCACTACACTGCATTTGCTATTGTAAATCTGTAAACTCTTACATAATCTGGAGCCGGTTTCAGAGACAGTGTATTGAGCATACTGGCTAATGGCTTAGCAGGACCCTTCAGTGGAACTAAGCCATCATTAATGCATTTAGTTTAACTGTTTTATCTGCTATGAGAAGTGAGAGTTTCTCCTGGTATGGAGCTCTTAGTTTGCTATTTTGCATTCTTGGTTGTTACCAGAATCAACACAGTTTCATATTCTTTTTACAGCCATTTTGAGTGAAACCCAACGGTGGCATCCTCTGAATGTATTCAAACAATAGGCACAATCTTTACATAGCATACAAGTTTAGTTCTATCTCCTCACAATGGAAAATGAAATATATGTCACATTCAGTATTGTGATGAAATCTTTGACCGAACAGTACATCGTGGATTGGCCTCACTTGGACGAGTGCAGTTGTGCGTTTTTGCATCCCCAACAAAGCCTGGAGCACAGAGCTGGCACTGCGGCCCGGTGGTGTTGTTGATGCAGCGGAGGCAGTGGCCAGTGTCTGGGTGACAGAGCTCAGTGGGGCCCTGAGGGTCTGCATTCCCACTGCAGTCACATGGCACACAAACACCAGACGCTTTGTAGAGGCCGGCACTGCACTGGTCACACCGAGGGCCGCTGTACTGGGGAAGGCACTGGTCACACACAGGAGAGCCACTGGAGTCTGCACAGAAAAGACATACACATTAGAGCCTCACTATTTGTTTATAATGTTGTCTGACTCACTGGATGTAAACTGTGGTTATGAGCCCTCTTTTAGTTTACATTCTCTTCCCCTTCCCTTTTCTACATGTTATGGCTGGTGCAGGAACACCATCAGTGCATCTTTGTTTAGAACAACCCAAGACAATTTCGATTGGTTCAAAGAATAATGAACAATCCAAAGTTTTCCTTTCCCCTATAGCAAAAAGATAATGGGGACATGTGTGAAGGCAGGGTGCCTATGTAAGCACAGTGATAGCCAAAGCAGAGAGCTAAATATCCTTTACATCCGTTTCTTAAAAATGACTTCCAGAAGGTCACCATGACCTGAAGCTTAATTTTTCTTCTGGAGCATAAATATAGCAGTTTTATGTTTTGACAAATATATGTTTATGTCACACTACCGCAAAGACACACATCAGAGAGTATACTCTGCTATATTCCCTTAACAAACTGGTACAATTCCCTGGGTCTCCAGTATATTGCAAATACAGTGGATCAAGTAATTAATTTTATCTGCTATTTTATAAAAGGTTGTTTAAATGTATAACACAATTTTGTCTGTGTTTTTGGGAATATAATACAAACATGCCAGCATTTTTCTCCAAATAGACTATCCTGAATGTAACAGCTAACAATGTGCCACCAGGTGGCTCAAGATGACAGTATACTGATCTGGGGAAAGAGCTGTTATCTGAGTCTCCAATAAAGGCTCAGTAGAGTTTCACACACTTGACAAGGACCATTGATCTGGAAGCTTGTGGAGAACAAAGCCTTTCTAAGACTTATTTTATTTTTTTCTGCAAGAATTTGTCAACAGTCTGTAAAATATATATTTAAAGATGTCTTGTACCTACTAATGTTGTGGTGACTTGGTAAGGCTCTGAGGTCTAAAACAGGAATGAAATTCTTTAAGACTCTACTGGAGTTTGAAATAATCCCAGTTACTTATGAGAACTTTAGTTCTTTATATCATCAACACATGCGTGTGGTTTCCAGGGGTCAACTTCCTCCTGAAACCTCTGGTCCCGGGCAACATGATGCGACAACAAACAGAAACTACAGTATCACAATACACTACCCTCAGCAGCAATGCGCTCCTACAGGTCAAGCTTCTCAGTAAACTATGTTTTATTTACAATGGACAAACATAAGATACTAGTTTTGAAATCCTGTCTTAAATCCACTTACAAAACTCTTGGAACTGTTCTAAAGCTTCTGATATCCTGGTCATCTTATGGCTTCTTAATAGCGTGAGGCATTCTTTTTATTTTGAAGCATACTATACATTAAAAAAGATATAAAATGGTAATGATAAAGCAGGTGTAGTAGTAGCAGTAGCAGGAGCAGTAGCAATAGGACTCGTTATTGTAATGGGCTGTCGATGGCCTTAGAAAGTAACCATGATCAAGCCTAAGTTATCAAGTGTTCTCTATTAACATTTAATTGTACATGGTAATATTGTAAATTACAGGAAGCACACAGGCTCTGCTTGACCATTACAATCATTACTCAGCTCTTCTGAGACCTGGGAGCACATTACACAATATCTATCATAAAATAGTGTAAAGCTAGTTGATTGATCATGTAACAGAAAAAAATATCACTATTATTTTAGCAAAAAAATAAGTGCTCAAGTAATTACTACAGTATTTTTTTAAGCAAGCTGTGTTTGAACCTAACTGATCAGATAATTTTGAAGCAGACTTGGAGCACGTGCTCGTGTGGGACCACCACATGCAGTGTGCACAGCCATGTTGGAACGACTACACAACAGTGACTGTGATGTTTGATTACGGTTTGTGTTTGGTAAATTGCAGTCATTGAGCAGCTACACTAGCCTATATGTAACACAGTATGACAGGTACATAAACTCAATACATTTACAAAAACAATATAAAATTTTAAGTGCTGAACCATCTGTATAGTACCAGGTTATTTGGTAGAAGTATTTGTAAAAACATGGTAAGTGGTCAGAGTGGTATATGTCTAAACAAAACTAAATTGAAAGTACTTGTTTATAATTTAAAGAAAAACTTGATTTGTATGTGGATATTGTATGTTGACAGCCAATGCTTTCTTTTATCTGTGTATATCTCTATATACATCAAGTTTTATATACATTGTAAATCCCTCTTTAACTTGTCTTTGCTTAGTTTTGCTGCCCTTGTCTTGACTTGTTTCTTTTTTTTCAATCCCTCTGAAAATTGTTCTTGAAACTGTGTGCGACATAACAGTATAGGTGGGCGATATTGCAAAAGTCAAATCAAAATTTTTCAGGTTGAGTTCACGATCCACATTTCTCTTTTGCAAGTTACTGAACAGGAAAACAAAACTAACCTTAAAAAATATATCATCTTATATATATGCTGTCTTAACCAGTGCTTTTCTCAAAATCCTAGATTTATTTCTTGTGGCCTTGCAGCTTCTTGCAGACTGGTTGCACCTGACACACGCCTGTGGGGTCACATGGTTTAACAGGTGTGTTGTGCTGCCACCCGCATACAAACGTCATCACTGCAATCTTTGCAAATAACAGGTGTTTGTGCTGCGTTGGTTTTGTGCAATCTAACCACTTCCATTACCTTTTGTTTACCATTATTGATCTATCGGTGAATCCCTAGAGAGGACGTGAAATGGCCTGGCAAATGACATTACTTAAGCCAAGGGACATGGTTAAAAAGCTTTTAATAAATCAGGGCATTATAAATAAAACAGGAATGCAGACCAGTTTCAACCCAAGGTGGGACCCACCTAATGATCCCTCTGCAATGGCAGATCCGTTATATTTAAATCTCCACAATATGATATCAACATTTCACAAACCCCAATTAAAATTCGCACAAGAATTCTTTGTCTTTGTACACATGGTTGGCAAAAAGTCTGAGAACAACTTACTGTTTACGATTGCCCTCTGCAGCTGTGTGAACCAACGGGTGCACCTCATTTAAAAACAAGTCCTCAAACACCATTGCCCATAGTGTTGAATGTTTTAGACGCAGATAGCTGCCTTCCAGTGGCCTAGATGTTGATCTCTATCTAGTGTGGTCATGTGACTGCACTGAGCAGACTGCTCCTGATCAGCTTGATTTAACCTCTGCTGGGGGTTCAAAGGCAGGCATCCTGCTGGGTTATATAACCACAAGGAAACATGAGCTGCTCTGCACTGCACACAGCACAGGGCCAGAGGACCTGACCTGCTTCCGTACCACCGTCCCTCACTTTGTTATGACACACAAACAGAAGCCTGGCAACTGCTAGCCAGGTAGGCACCGTCTGGCACACACACTTAAAACAAGATTAAACAGTAGAGTAAAAGAGAAACTAAATA
>JAPZDY010000022.1:835150-854458 GCA_029783645.1 Ctenochaetus hawaiiensis
CAGGAGAAAGTGCATGAGCCCAGCCATCTTTTAGCACTTAGTAAAGAGACAATCACACACGGATGACTGAACAAGTGTGACCCACATTCTGAACTGGTGCAAAGCTGCAGTTCACCTCTCTGTGTGTCAGTATGAGGGGATATTCATTTACTGCAAACAGGACTCATCAGCACATTTAGGCAGCATCCATCCTCAGTGTGGAGCCATTATACTGCATTGTGGGATCTTCTCATTTGTCACTGTTGCCAAGGCAACCTCTACTTAGAGGCTGCTTCTCTTTCCAGCTCCAGGGTTTAGACTACAACATCCTCCACAGCCAAACACACTTTTAACATAAGAGCAGCTCTTTATGACCACTCTCCTGAGCCCAATTCTGATCATATCCTCACAAATGCAGCCCTTCCTATGATGTTTCTGTCCAAACATGAGATGTGAAGCTGCCCATCCCCCTATTCTGTTGCTGCCTGACTGGAGCTGAAATGGCCCAGCTGTGCTCATGCTGTCCCAGCTCAGCTCAGCCTGGTTCATGTCCCTTCCACGTTGCGCAACCTCTGCGGTGGCCTCTGGCAGGGGCAAACATAACCTGACAGCCTAAGTGCATCCATACATAGCTGTTGCCATGCAGGCAGCTGCAATGTGGGGACATCAGGACATGGTGATGCTGTCGATGATTGGTCCAGAATGGGGAATGGCAAGGTGAACGTGATGAGGAATAAGTAGTAGAGAGGACACAGTGATGTAATGCTGAACAAAACCTCAACAAGCAGTTTGCAGAGCAGGTTTAAAAACTCTCTGACGTAGATAAGCTGTGATCTAAGCCACTGTGTCATGGTGAGATGTTTGAGCCAGGTGTACTCAAACCATTAAAGGCTAATGACACACACACACACAACATGGTGTAACATGGCTCCTGGCCACATTTTAATTAGGGTCCTGGAACTGGAGTTAATGTCTTCTGACTCCTTACCCTATTGGCGTAAATAAACCAGGTTATACAATAGTGCTGTCCTGTCCACTAGCAAAATAGCATGAAAGGGTTTAGCTTAGAACTGAAACAATTTGTCCATTAATATACTAGTTAACTGACTGTGGATCAAAAAATAAAGCACATTGTAAAGAAAAAAGTTAATGGATGAAGTTATGATTAAAAAAAAAAGATCGTATTGGATTTGATTGGATTGGTCCATGAAAGTTCATGAAGTTTTTGAGATGACCTTATTTGTTAGGATTTCACTCTAGGTTCAGGAAAGTGTTATAGACATTTGTAAAGAGTTTGTGATATTTTATACTTATTTGATTAACAAACAATACAAAAGTAGAATAAATGAAAATGAAGATAAGCAGCAGTTTCCTCTTTAGTATGGGATTTAGACATCTTAATGAACCTAGCCAGGTTAGGTTTAGAGAGCTGGGTAAGTCTGAAGTTTGTAACTCTAATGAGCACATCTTAAACACGGTTGTTTGATAAGTAAGTTTTCTTTTGGTATTGATATGTAAATACTGTGTAGATTTTTACCTGAAATAGGTGGCTAAATAGAAACTATTGTGTTTACCAAAATTACAGGTTGAGACTTCAGAGACCTGTTTTAACTGACAGCAAACTCAGTAAATGAGTTGTGTGCACAGGGAATTTAACAGACAGCTGGTAGAAACTAGAAGTGGAGGAAGTGTAACAGGCATTCCCTCACAAATATTGGGAGATAGTTTAAAAAACACTTCCTGCTCTGATGAATTTTACTGTCTGTTTAGATATATGAAACTGACTGCAGATTAGCCCAGATCTCAACCCAGTAGAGACCTTTGGGTGTGTTGTGTAAGTAGGGCAGCAGCAGCCTAAAGGTAAAGGAGGGGGGTCATAGAGAAAGGTTACGGTTAATCCCAGGTTGGCTGTAAAAAACAGGTCAAATACAATACTCTAATTAAATCTTTTGGATTGGAAGTTTTGGATTATTTCTAATCACTTCCAAAATGTAATTATAGAAATGTTTGGCAAATATTATGATTAAAACGTTTTTTTTTTATGCAAATGCCTCCAACACACACAAAAGGTGCTAGGCCGTTATCTAATTTGTATACTTGAGGTGACACTGTGCCGCTGCTTAGCCTTCCAACAGGATTTTTGACATGTTTACACACAAATGAACCATAACTCTTTCACTAGAATGAGGAACGAGGCATCGGATAGCACTACGGAAGTCACTACACCATCGGACACTCCCACAGCACAGGCCTTGCTGCCAACAGTGCAGGTTTTAGACAAAAACTAGTCAAACTTGAAGTCATAGGTAGCTTATCTGTAATAGCTTTTGTCAGGCATGTGGCCAAAATGACATTATAAATCAGCACTTATTGGTTTGGCACGCTCTTAACACCGCTTCTTTTGTAGTTTTGTGCTTTAATTCGTATGGACAGTAGTGTAAAACAGTGCATTTGAGGACCAGGTTTTTTTTAAGAATAAAGAAGGGAAAAACCTGTTCTAACAAAACACCGATGCATCCGGGCTGCCTAGAGCAACATACATGGATTTGACTGATAGATGAACGATGGTGCAAGTTCAAAGTAGAGAGCCAAACAAAAACAACGCTCAAAATTGCTCCAATAAATGGGGCCAGTCTAGATGTAGAGACAGCTCTTTATAAACCATCTCCTTTTTTTAAGGTGCTGCATTTCCCGTACTTTTTGGACTGTAAGGCACACCTGTATATAAGCCGCACCCACTAAGTTTAACAACTAAAACCAAAAGCTGTCTTCTTCAGTGTCGGAATTTAACAGCCTCAGAATTACTTTGTCACACATGTTTTCATTTATATTGGTTTATATTTGTCCGTAAATTAGCCGCATCAGAGTTTAAGTCACAAGGTTCAAAGCATCGGAAAAAAGTAGCGGCTTATAGTCCGGAAATGACGGTAAAACTGTTCCAATAGCTTTGCTGACTCTGCTTGTTCATTGTGTCAAGAGGAGGAATTTTCAAATGGTGAAAAATGCAAAGCAACAAAATCATTGTCAGATTCTACATATGAGCCTTTTACTGAAAAATATATATTTGGATGTAACTCCATTGTAAACACCAACATTTTCAATAGTAACTGCAATTTAATTACATATTTTCCCATGGTAACTGTAACTGATTACAATTGTGCTTATTTTGCAATTTACTTACATAAATATTTACATGTAACTAGTTAGTTCCCACAATATATTTAGCACACAAGGTGCAGTATGATGGTTTCTCTTTTTTTATTTTGTCTTCCTTTGACAGCCCTTGGATAACCGGCCAAAGGTAAATGAAGATATTTACAGCACTGCTAGAGAAATGTCGCCTAAGACGTCAGTGGTGTCAGGCTTTTGTGTCAGAATCCTCAGGATCAAAGAGCAAAGCTATTTTTCTTCAACAGTCAAAAGAAGTAAATGACAGCACTCATATATGGCACATGAAGCAAAGTGTTGGGACAACACTTAAACACCGATTTAATGGTCTACATTTACTCATTGAGGGTGAACCTGCTTATTTACAGTCTGAGAAACTGAGCTAACTGCCTAGTGTGTGGCAGTGAGCAGCAGGGACTGACCGGTGTGACAGGTGCCAGTGGAGGTGGAGTTGGAGCAGGGACACGGTGCACAGGCTTCGGTCAGGGCCGTTCCAGGACTGCGGAAGAAACCGGGCTTACACTCCTCACAGTTGGATCCCTGGGTGTTGCCCTCACAGTTCAGACACACTCCTGAAGGCCAAAAAAAATGTTACATGATTTTAACATTTCCTGAATCTGTACATTTCAGTCAAAGCAACAAATGCAATGTAGTTCAATAAGTTTCATTCCCATTAATTTAACTGCAAAATCATCAAGCCAATATGCAGTTTTGAAAATCTTTGGATTTGTGCAGCTAACAACTTTTGTTGTGCCTTTATGATCATAGAAAGCAGATATGTAGACATGACTAAACCTGTTCATGGTCCACATAGCTTAGCAATATCATTACATAACAGGGTTTTCAACCTTGAGACTCTGCAGGCTTTCCTTCCAACCATAAATTTACCCAGTGTCAACGGAGGACACTAGTGAGTGAAATCAGCCTCTGAAAACCTACAACAGCCACTGCAGCAAACCATTACAGGTTAAATTGTCAGTAAAATAGGGATTTGGCCTCAAGAATAGTGCTTAACTACCTCAAATTGTGGACCAAAGATGAGAAATAATGACTTTCACAAAGCGCTTTTTGATAAAGATAAGTGACACTAAACTATAAATAACATTATTTTTTCTAAAATTAAGAAACTGGATTTTATGTTGTTTTTTTTTCCAAAACCACAATCTTACATAGCAGATTTTAAGCAAGAGCACTCAAGGTTCAGAAGTGAATTTCATATCATAAAAGTTGTCCTTTTGTTGAAGTGATCGACTGATTTTTTCCTCTAATTTATTTTTTTTGAGTCTTAGCTGAGACAAAGGGTGAGCATGGGGACAGTCTGCCTCCATCCTGTTTGAGTTGACGGGTTCCTGTCATGTTTATCTGAGGTCCACAGTGTTTGGGATACTGTATAATTTGCATTTGCACAATGTGTTCTTGTGTAAGTGGCCCTGGGGAGAGGCCAGGGTCAGCCTTTAAAGGGAGCTGTCAAACCAGGGCTGTGTTAATCCACAGCACTGTGAACGGTGAGCCCAGGCAAGGCTACAGCACTCCATCTGCCCCTGCATTATAATGGAAAGGCATATGGCTTCTAAAACAAGCCCCCCATCACCACCCTGTCCCCCTCCACCTTTCCTCCTGCCTGTCACTGGCTAGAGATTTAGTCTCGGAGCCTGACTTCTGGGGACACAGAGGAGAGGAAATCCCCCTTAAGTCATACAAAAACCAGGTTTGTGATTTTATATATTTTTTACATTTAACGTTTTATTTGCTTCTGATTCAGCGCCTTTCCTGAACTCATAAGTTCTTTCTTACCAACTGAATAAACTCTTCTGTTGAGGTTCCACTCTAAATATTTACTTTAGAGGAACTGGAGGGTTTGTGCTCTGCCAGTGTCTCTGATCAAACATAGAAGATTACAGTCAGCGCAAAGTAACGAGGCGTTAACCTGCATGGAGTTAAATTTATTACACGCATAATGAGCGCTTTGTTGGCAACGATCGAACTGTAAAGCTTCAGCTTTCTTATGCAGAGTCCATTTGGATGAGCAGATACAGCTGCTCCTTTCATTACAGGCACCAATGGACCAGTGATCATTGTTAGCGTATTAGAGGGGAGGCACCAAGACTTCCTAGTATTTGAATAATGCAGTTATCTATTACAAAGGGGTCTGATCAAAACTGCTGATATCAACATTACATTAATTTGTCAACATCTAATTTGTTTCACTCATTATCAAACCTGGCCATTTAAGCTCATCATTGGGACACGTATAAAAAAAAAACTGTGGCATTATTTTTCATTTTGTTGATCCATGACCTAAAAAAACCTTCTAAAAAAAAGTCACTGCATCAAAGAGGAGCCATGCTGACAAAAAATGTTTTTTTCAATTAAGAGGAAAACAGAAGCCATTTTAGTTACAGCAACGTGCTTAATTGCATTGGTCTTACACCAACATATCTGTGTCGTCAGCAGACTCACCGGACTGTGGATGGCAGTAGTTGGTGTGGTTGTGACACTGGCACGGCCGGCAGCCAGTGTTGCTGAAGTGGAAGAAACCCGGGTGGCACTCGTCACACTTGGGTCCATAAACTCCTGTCTTGCACACACATATCCCTGAGCTGAGGGGGACCGAGCAGAAGACAAAAAAATCAACAGTGTGAGAAACACAGTTCTAAAAATGATTTCATTCAATGCAACATAACACCCAGCCAGAGGTGTGAAGGGGGCTGTGTGCTTTTTGGACTGCAGTTCTGACAGCTGATGTCCAGACTGCTGTAGTGATCCCACACTTGACTTCCAGCAGGTTCTCCCTTTCATCCATCTGGTTTCTGCAGCTCTGCTCCAGGTATGCATGAGGGAAGCACCCTGAGTGGCTTCCAGTTCAGAGCCATCTGGACCGTTCATATGACTTTCCCCACTAACGTGTATAGCATCTTGTCCTTGTTAGTATTAAAGAGTGACGTCCAACACCTTATGTTTACTTTCATAGGTCATATTGGATCAGTCCACCAAAACTACAAAATAACATGGACTCATCTACCATTAATATTGATTGAGCTACAAGGACAGCTTTGGTTTTATTTGACTTTGTTAAGAGATTTCTGCTGCCAATCCAATACAACAAATTCAATGAGTGCTGATCAGTGCTTTCAACAGTTCAATCTGAAACCTTCAAAAGTTTGAGCCTTTCCTTACAACAATATCCAAAAGTTAGATACATTATACTGGATAATCCACAAGCTTCACAGTTTTCATTGGAAGCACTTTCTACTGAAGAAATACATCACATTTACTAGAATATGCATCTCAACCAAATCAGATTTCCCAATGAACAGGGTCGAGATTCAATAGTGATGGCAAGTGAATGGCACTAAAAATAGTCTGAAATCAGCTGTCATCTGTTTCTCTGTCACATTAAAGTGACAGGAAGAAAGCAGCTCCAGTGATTCTGATTAGCGGCTTCAGTGACTCCAACACACAGCAGAACAGAGAGCGTGGAGTTCTGTGTAGCATTTATCTGATCCCTGATTAGTATAACCATCGAATGATCTGCATGGGTAATGGAGCAGAATTTCCGTCTTATCTTATGCAAGCCACTTTGTCAGTTAAGGTTAGAGCTTCAAGTTCATCACCACCACCCTCTGGGCAGATACAGGGCCAACCCGGATGAACATGTAGCCCGAGGCAGGCCTGCAAAGCTGCAATCAAATTCATGATCTGTCCAAAGAAATGCATATATGTGGTAAAGTGTATATAAAAACATAGTAAGAAGCATCTGGATTGTATTTTATTGCATTATGAGAAACTTGAAATGACAAGGGTAAATTTCTTTAATTACAATACAGAACAAAGTTAATGACATGGTTTAATTAGTATGAATATATTTGCTGCATTATGTCCCTGTATACCAAATAAGAGCACATCCCAGAGACGGCTGCCTGACTATACACAGTTTTGAGTGAAGACACTGATGTTCACCAGTCAACACTGATACACTGATTTTGCACCATAATATGTATGCTAATATATAATATGTATGTATTGTAGTAAGAGTTTACAAGTCTTAAAAAACAATATCAAGACAGTGCTAACATTAAATGAAATGTTGTTATTGGCTGAGATACCATACAATTATTTGGTTTAGGCTTTAAAAAAATAACTACAAGACATCAGAGTATTGAGCACAAAAGCTTTTGTTTCAGTTTGTGTGTTTCGCCTAAAACAGTAAGATTGCTCACTTGAATTTTCCACCAAAAGTGCCCCAGCAAAGTTAAACCCAAATACACTGAAGTTCTTTACCTATAACACCCACATGACTTATGTCATTTGTCACTGTGTCTTTCCTAGTTTAGACGTGCACACCCACTATTCTGTGTAGCCGGTGGTTTATTATTGTAGGTGCATGCGCGTTTATACATGCGGGAAGATTAATGGCAGTGAGGATTTTATGTGTTTCCAAAGCAAAATGATCCATGGCTGTTTGATCTCAACCAAACTCAAATTAATTTTCTGGGAAAAGGACAAGTCAAGCCTAATCAGCCTTCAAACCCAAACTATGGACTCACACACAGAATCTAAGGACAGTAACTTCAAAACAATTGAAGTTAATCAAGAGTGACTGCCAGCACTTTCTATGAGC
Organism: Ctenochaetus hawaiiensis; assembly: GCA_029783645.1. Taxonomy (NCBI): domain Eukaryota; kingdom Metazoa; phylum Chordata; class Actinopteri; order Acanthuriformes; family Acanthuridae; genus Ctenochaetus; species Ctenochaetus hawaiiensis. The sequence continues at coordinate 842,919 of JAPZDY010000022.1, forward strand.
GTGTGTGGGTCTTCATACAAACAAAGCTTTGTTTTAAAACAAATGCACTTAATGCAAATGAAGAGGCCCACAGGGATTCTTAGAGGGGCGTGGGCTCTGCTGAGGACAAAACTGGGATATAAACAGCTCTCATTCTTCAGGCTAAACACACACACACATGCACACACACACACACACAAGCACACAACATGCACACACAGGCCACATATGCACACACACAAACGAAACACAGCAGACACAGCAAAAGGGATCCACATGCAGCATTTTGACCCTAATAAAATGAAGTCAGATAGATAATGTCCAACTGTCACAGAGACAGGGAGCAAAAGCTCCACTCATGCGAATATAAGCTTTAACTGGATTTTCAGATGCCATCATAAATCGTTCAGAGAATAAAATTCAGTTTTGTGCAAACACAATCCTTGAGATCAGGGGCTGTCTCCTGATTTTCTCTTACTGCTGCTAAACTACTTGACTCCAATACTGTTGATTCGGATCACAGTATTCATCAGCCAGTATTTTTGATTATTCTGTGTTTAGTTGATACAATAAGATTAAAGAGACATTTTAAAAGAAACCAAGAAAAGTACATATAAATGAACCCCAAACTTCAATTTTGAATAGTTTAACACAGTAGTAGTACAGTAGTTTAACACCCTACTGGTCTATCATCGACCAAATTATACATATATACTCTGTTGATATATAATTAAGTGTCCTTTAAAATGACTACATTAAAAATTACTTTGTGTTGTCGCATTGATTGGGCTGTCAAAAATGCATCCTTTGGCAAAGTAAATTTGAAAAATGTTTGTTATTTTGTATTAACAGTATGACTGAGTTAATTCATTAAAATTGTTAAAAAATATGCCCTTCATAATTTTTTAGAGCCAAAAAAACATTTTTACATGTTCTTCTAAATGCTACATGCCACATGCATGACAGAGCACTTATAATTAATGGCTGCATCATCAGTAGAGATGTTGTTTGTCTGATTAAGAGGCCGGTCTTTCCTTATTGAAAAATATAGATGGTGGAAAAATCTAAAAGTTCATGGGTGTACTAAAAGCCTAATGATTAATCCAACACATTCAGAAATAAAAAAAATAATAATTACCAGTTTAACAGCTTTTAAGATAAATTGGGAATCCCGACAAGGTACATCAGTTAAGACTCTTTCCAAGACTTAAAATTGAGTGAGACTTCTCTTGTAAATTTTCCTCTACAAAAAGACAAATTTCATACAGTGATATTGTTAAATGATGTCTTTTGTTTAATTTAAGCATACAGAGCATGTTCTTATTCGCTGTGTGAAAGACAAGAGGCTTAAAGCTGTGTTGATGCCTGCAGGAAGGATTTCAAATAACTTTCATTTACACATTCTCACCTGTGTCTCATTACAGAAGGAGCAAGGATGTGATGAAGAGGAGAGCCTCTGGGAGCACTCCCTGTCCTTTTTGCCCTTGCTGTGTGTGTCTGACATAAATTTCTTGATGTTTGATGACTCCTAGGCCTGTGATAGTTAGTTACCTATTCGAAACGCAAAAATCTACAAAATGAAATCCTTCCATTCACATTCAAAACTAGCGGCCCATGTTGCAGACCAGAGTGGTGCAGGAAGATCTGTGTAACTTCATTACAGCACTCATCTGCCCTCTTCATCTCTGGGTGTGCTCCAAAGCCTAACAGGCACTGTGCTGGTTCATACCAGCCCACCAGGCTTTCTGCACCATTTATATTCAGAACACAAACAGCACTTGCCGCTCATGCTGACCTGGGCTGATAGTTTGTGTGACAAGAAAACAAAGTAGCATGTGTGCCAGACAATAGACAGTGCTAAACACGTGGCCTGGAATGGCTGAACCAAGTTGCCATATTACCTCTGCCAACAGCTCAGTGCCCAAAAACTGACAGGGATGACAGGTACCCATAGCAGCACTCACAGTGATACTGTCACTGTCTAAAATACTTACTTTTTCTGGTACATATTGGCACAACTAATCCTAAATAAAGAACATTTTAATAGCTTTATTCATGCTGCCACAAGGAGCAGGTAATCTGGATAAAACATAATATAAATCATGATAATAACAATCTGGACAATCGTTGAGAAATAGTTAATGGTTAACGTATAACCAGACAGGAGTGTCTAGTTTTGGCTATACAGCAAATTAAATATGTAACAAATCAAGGTAGTTGCATTATAATACATTTGAGCAAAAATCTTTTAAATTCCAGTATTACCATAAAGTAGTATAGCTTAACAATGTAATGAATTCATTATATCAAAGAGATATTAAAGGAATAACGAACAGAGTTTGACCAGTATGCCAAATTTATTACAGCTGACAAATTAGTATGCTCTTAGGACAGAGCTGAAATGATTAGTCAGTCACAGAGTTGATTTACTGAAAATTATTCTGTACATATTTTGATCATGAATTTATGATTTAAGTTATCAGTCATCAAAAGACTCTGTGATTCCAGCTTCTCAATTTCTAGGATTCACTTGTTTTTCTTTAGCTCATGGGGCAAGAAACTAAACATACTGTTCTGAGAGTCAGATGTTTTTTTGTGTTCATACCAAACATCTAAAGACGTGACGTTGGGCATCACACTGTGACATGCAAATTATCAAAATTTTTTTGACCGACACATAATTACAGGATTAAATGATGATGAAAGTGGTGATAGTTTATATCACTCTATCACCCTTCCTGTCCCTGCTCATCATTAATTGATGGTGATTCAATGCAAATGCATTCCTGCCTGCATGGGATGCTATCAAACACTGAGTTTACCAGTAAGGCTAGTTGTCTGCTTCTTTTGATTTATATGTTTTCCTCTGGTATGAAACAAAACCTTCAACCTACAGTCAACACCTATAATCATCTCTGCTGCAATTTCAGATAATTGTATGATTAAATTTAATTGGCTTTGTTTTTTCATCCGAGGAATGTAAGACTGGAGAGGATGAGAGAGAAAAACATATAGTACATCACTTGTCTCTTGCCAATAAACAACAAAAACAAAACAAAGTTTTCCAATTAGTTAACCAGTATACAAGCTGTACCTCAAATGAAAAAGGCTGGAAAACCATCTAATGTAAATCAGTACAACAACTCATGTTGGAACAGTCCTTTAATGCACCACCACGGCCTGTTCTCTGCTCTGGCAGTCAGACAGACAGTCAGTCTGGGAGGCAGTCAGACACTGACCTGTGGCAATGCAGCACAATCTGTCATCTGTGTCTACTGAGCCTTCATCTTAGACTGTGTACAGCTCAAAAAGAAGACATCATTTATTAATAAGATTGTCTTCTAATATGCAGGCTGCAAACCCACCAGGTCCACTATTAACCCAGTGTAATGGGGGGGTTGGGAACATTATCAACATTATTATCTTGGATGCGTGGAGATGAGACCTCAGAGATGCTGGAACCTCCTCAATCAGCAATCAGTAATCCTGATGTTAATGTGCAGCCCCTTGGCCAGGAGGAGGGGTTGTTATTGTTTTGGTGTGATTTCACTGCACCGTGGTGGCCCAGCCGCTCTGCGTCAGATCTACATGCTAAGTAGGTCAGTATTACATGGGCGACAAAGCTTAACCCCATTCTGCGGCTGCTGCTACAACGCTTGCCGTCGGCTGTGGCTTGTGTTGGATCAGAGCAGACAGTCGCCAACATCCTCTTTGCAACAGGGAAGAGATCAACGGCTTAATTAACAGGAGTGCAATGGTTGGCAAAAATAAACAGGGAACTACACTAAGCAGGTTTTGTTGCATTGCTGGGTGTGCGGCCAAGTCCTGAGAGAGTGTGCTAAGCAACAGAGCAGCAGGACTTTCTGATCTTCACAGTTCCTGGCTCATGGAAGGCTCTGCTGGCCGCAGTCCTCACACCAGTTCAAACATGTCCAGACATTTAAAAGTCAATGATTCAATTTTCAGACAAAAGCCTAACAACATTCCCAACTCATGTGGTTAAAAGTGAAATCTGTAATGTTCCTTTGGTAGATCCGATACTGATTCTAGTATCAGAAATGCCTCCCATACTGACTACAATGCTGGATCAGGTGTCTTACACTGATGTGTCATCAAAGAATTCAATGAACAGAAATGGGTTCCTACTACATCTCTGCAGCATCTTTCACTTTTATAAAACTTATAAGCTTTTTTACAGCTCTAGTACCTCATATCCATAAATGGCAAGTAACTTTAAGTTGTATCTACAAGCACATCCATGACACAACATCCAAACAGGGTAAGAGGTTCACAGCTAAAATTAATACCTTTTTTTTTTTTGGGGGAATTCTGAATCTGCCGTTGCACAAAGTTTGGGTATCTGAATCTTATCTGAGCAGGAATTAAAAAGGCACTGGAACATCTCTGATGTTATCTATCTGCCGGTATTACAATTATATAACAGGTTTGTGCAGTTAAGTGTGGTGAAAGAACAAACACAGTGCATTTAACAGGGTAAGAGTCACAAAGGCATAAGAAATGTACAAAAGCTCGAATGGAAAGAACTCTTTGGACACAAAAACATTCCACTAAAACAACTTACTGCAAAAACAACAGCAGCAACAACCACAACAACAACAACAAGAGCAAAAAAATGTTTGGATTGAGCTTTTCTTTAAATCATCAAGTTCAAAACTTTTGGGATGCTTAATAAATATAGAGTTCTTGTCACAAGTCTTTTAAGAGTGAGTTGATTTTGTTGACAGTAGTAATAATAGCGCTAAAACCCATCACCCCCCTTTTGGTAGTAAAAAAAACTAAAACAGGCTGAATTCAGTCACTGCACAGAGAATTTGTTTCTTAATCAACAGATCCAAGAATTAAATGCTCCTAAAACTACAATGTAATTTTATCTCTATTTGTGTTCATGGTAAATGGATTTAATGGACAGAAACTGTAAAACAAATACAAAACGGATATGATCCAAAACTGACCCTTTCCAGTCTTTGTGGTAAGCCCACTAAGCTTAATATATTTCATCTGTGCACAGGATGCACAGAATCTGACAGCAAGGAAACTCTTTTTCAAACGGTTGGATTATTCCTCCAAGGCAGAGCGACACTTCTTCAAAACACACGCACACACATGCAAGTTTAATGAAGGAAAAAGTTGAAACATTATTGAGCAATCACACAAATTGATAACAAAGAGGCACTTGACCATCGCACTATACATGCTACACACCGCTCTGACCCTTCTCCTGTATGGATCAGGCATATGCCACTCTGTATTGTTGGCTGGATTTTGTTTGCAGTTCACAAGTTCTTTTACATAAAACCTATCTCCCAAAACAAAGATAAAAATGTTTACTGCCTCAGTTTTGAGCATCCACCTCACATTTATGCATGTACGAAAAAATAAAGCATAAATAAAGGCCACAGGTTCACAGCTTCGAGAGACAGAGTGGTGCACAGCGGATAAGTAAGCCTGTACAGAGCTAGTGCAGCTGCATTGACAGAATAAAATGAAAGTCTATCTGTTGTGTAGGACATGCGAGCAAAAACCACATCTGATTCGCATGATGTTTAGACACGAGGCAACCCTGCAGTCTTGCAGCCCACTGCTGCTTTCTGACGGAAGTGGGTACTGGCAACCAGTTTACTGCTTCCACATAATTTGGCAGAGATGTGTTTAGTCAAATATGTTACATTTTGGTTTAGTATTTTAAACAAGTTTCTGATATCTGCTTTGTAGGTCATATGTTTGACTTATGATAGAATTTAAAAGATATCTCTGTCTAACAAAACAACTCCGCGTGCGTCTTTTTCAGTGGTGTAATTTTCATATAAAGCATCTATATACCTGTAACACTGCTTCCTGAAAATAATTTGAATTAAACTATGGGGCTAAATGAAACTCTGTTTTCTCTTCAGTACTCTGATAATCAGTAAGTAAATACAAATAAAATCAAAAAGACTTTATCTATGCAGAGTAAAGATGCATTGATGACAAAGATGCATCTACTGCAGAGTGACACATGATGCAGAGGCGGAAACATCTGCACCCACGATCAATATTTCATTACAGACTATGGCGCCTTCCATTGAGTATTGTAAAAAGAAATGCCTTGCTAACAATGCCCACAGGAGCTGACCCAAATACACAACTGATACAACTGTTATGACAGATACAAGTGCTTAATACAGCTCTTTTGCTAAATATTGGCATGACCTAAGCCAACCAGTTGGCTAGCAGTGTGTGTCTATATTACATCACATGATTAGTAGAATGACTGCAGGCAGAATGCCACAATATGAGAGGACAAGAGGAGGAAATCTCATTAAGGTTGTTAAGAACATCAAATAAGGATGCAATTACAGATGTCACGCGGCTTTTAAGAGCTGCTAACCCTGAAGGAATTTCAGTGGTCAGGGTATCACTCAAATTTACTGCACTAGGAAAATCTGACAATAGCTGTTTGTTCTTGCATTTACCATCTAATGATGTACAACTGCCAGTGATTTAATGAATTACTCATTACAACAGCTGATCTGTTTCATACTGACAGCAGTCTATGGATAAACATCTGACAGCTAATGGATGGTTCATGATGAATTTTTGTACATGGTTACCAGAGAATTAACCCTAATGACTTTAGTGTCACCTTAAGTTCCTATGGTGCGACCATAATGTTGACATTTATGTTTTTTTTCAGATATCTAGACAAAAACTGGATGGATTATCAGGAAATGGAAATTAGTTTAAGTACGAGTGGTACTAACTTCGCTGAGCCCCTTATTTTTAAAGAAAAATAGGCAAAAGTAGTCCAAGACTAAACACCTTCAGATTGATTATAAAACTCCCATCAGACTCAGCTGTATTTTGTTTTTATAAGTTAATCTTAAACTGCTGTCTAATTAAAATGAGCATGGTAAACATTACCTGAAACATCCTAATGTCATTATCAGCATGTCATGGTTAGCATTTAGCTCATAGCATTAGGATACAGTGGGAATTCAACAATATTGACTCAAGTATCAAGAAGAGAAAAAGACAGAGACTCTGAATCTCACACTGAATGATGTGATTTAAGAACACATACACACTCTAGATTAAATAAATAAAAAACACTTGAAGCCTTTGATATTAGTCCCAGACACAAGGCTGCAGAGTCTGTTCAGAACAGCAAGCTGTCCTGTTTTTTTAGATGTAGAGTACATTTTGGAGGAACATATATTAACAACACAGACACACTACACTGCTGTTAGCCAAAGATAAAAAAATATCAAGGCAGAGAGAACATTTTCTGTCATTATAAGTGATTCTTGTCAAAGGTCAGTTGATAAATAACCTGAAGTCCAAAATGAGCTTGATGCTTGTTTGTACTGATGGATAGTTTTCCATTATATGTGGGATCTATGCTGTTAAATGGCACAGCTGCCTGCTATCAGCAACAACTTCATATTCTAACACTGAGAATAAATTGTTTCATGTGAGGACAAAATACATTTAAACACAGAGTACAGGAAGGCAAAGCCATTTGAGTTTAGACGAGAACAAATTGTTGAGAGCATTTCTCTGTGTACGATACTGCTGAATGACTATGCAAGTTATTTGTATAGAAAGTAGGTCTTGCTCTTTGTTTTGCAGGAACTGACTCAAAATTCTGACATTAACATTGGTGTTTTAGATGGCTGAAAATAAGTCCTCTATTACAGTCGGTTCTTGCTGCTGGAAATATCTCCTTGTGATGCCATGTCTTCTATATTTGGCCAGTTATTCAGACAAACACACCACAGCATAACAAAGGTGACTCAAAAATGCAAGGGACATTCTTGAGAGTGCTCAGTATGTGTAGTAGAGTTGGCATTACATCAAAACCAAAGGTACACACAATCCCACATCTCATATTTTCACACCAAAAGGAAGCCTTTTAGGAGAGAGCTCCGTCTGGCTTTGAGCTATATATTGCACTGTGGTTATGTAATGCTGCCTCAGACAAAATGTGGGACTGCTTCATCTCAGCAAACACTTCATAATATCAGCTCAGACTGAGGTGCATATGTGTGACTGTGTGTGTTTTGAGAATAAAGATCAACTCTGAAGTCTTCCCATGAACCTATGCTGTCAATCAGCTCTCAGGTATATGGAGGCGAACCTGCCTCAATTACTGTGTGCCTATCAACTGTCCTGACATCTTGAAGGCACATGGGCTGAGTCAGCTCTTCTCTGACTACAAATGATGGACTCTGTCTCATAGCCTATGACATTATGAAACCACAACTAAAGTACAAACTAACCCTCGAGACTGTTATAGGTAATGACTCTTGCTGTTATCGAGCTCCAGTTATATTACATGTATCTAACACTGTTTGGCTCTGTGTAACTTTGGTCTGGGGTAGTTCTGAATTGAAATCACGATTTTCTGCCACAATTTTTTTCTACCTGGGCTTTCAGCAACATCCATTTTGCATTCATTTGTTCACTGAGTTTTCCTTATGATTAAAGTTATTTCGGCAACGCCGCAGTCCCTCCTCAGAAACTTTCAACTCAACTATTTGATTCTGCGTGCCGTGGATGGCGTGACCAAAAGGCACTTTGTCATAGGATAAGGGAGAAGCCTTGGAGCGCTTGTTTACAACTCTGACACATGCTGCCGGCTCTTGGAAAAAAAAAAATCGATGTCATTTAGAAATGAAATCGCATGTAGGGGTGAATCTACATCGAGGTTCTAAAACGATTAATCGTGCAGGCCTAGTTCCAGTAAAGGTAAATCTTAATGCTACTGCACACAACAATATTTTAGACTGTGGTTCTCTCTGAACTTTTTGTCAGCCGTTTGTGTCAGTTCCTCTAATGTTTCACCTGATATGTCCCCCTGCACAAAGCATCTTCATAAAAACAGGATTTTCCTTGTTTAATGTGGAAGGACTTGACTGGCCTGCACAGAGCCATGACCTCAACCCCATTTAACCCCTTTTGAGTGAACTGAAACACTAGCTGAGAGCCAAACCTCATCATACTATATCAGTTCACCTCACTTATGCTTGTGTCTGAATGTGAGCCAACCCCTGCAGCAAGATATCAACATCTGGTAGAGACACTGACACCAGAACAGTGGAAGCTGTTATGCAGCAGATAGTTTGACATTTTGGAATATATGCTTTGCCTTCTTGCTGAGAGTTAGATGAGAAGATCACTATCACTGTGTTGTATGTGTGTCACTTGAGCCAGCAGTGGCTTCGTTCACTTAGCATAAACAGTGAATAAAGAGTAAAACAGCTAGCCTGGTTCTGTCCAAAGATAACAAAAATGTCATGTGGTATTTGCTCATTAATCAATAATTTCATGTCAAATTTGCAGTGTTACAGATTGGTTGTGTGCCAGAATAGGCCTTATCAATTGTCAGTCAACTTGGAACAAAACAGTGATGAAAATGCTAATTATTATTTTTACAAGTAAGCTCTTGTTTCATTTTGTAAATATTTATCAGTGCCAGGCAAGCAGAGTTTCCTGCTACTAATGGTCTTTGTGCTAAGATTAGCCAATTGATGGGCGACAGCTAAATCAATCAATCAATCAATAAATTAATAAATAAATAATGTTTTTTTCCCTTAATTAACAAACTATTCCTTAAATGTCCTTGGTCTTGGAATGAGTCTTAAAACCCAAAATGAGTTAGCGTTGTTTTAACTTCTAGTTCACTTGTCTTAAAGTCAATGGGTTTTCTGAAAGCTATTTGGTTAGATTCCTAAAATGAGGTCTGTGGTAAACAAAAGCTTTAGAGATTTTCATGTTTTGTTCTATAACATCAAATACTCTAACAAATACTTGACTTGTAGATATGGAAGCTTTTTCATGTCTTAAGAGAAATAGTTACTTACAAGTGCTTAAATAAGACTACAGAGGTTGTGGATTATAAAGGCTGTAAACATCATGATGCTGAACATGGTGACTAATCTACTTTTTGTTTTTCTCAATATTTAGGGGGACACAGCCCCTACAAAGAACAGATAGTTACGGACTGTCATAAATATGAAACAAACTAAAAATAAGAAATGGTGGTTCAACCATGTAAGGTGAGATGTCATGATACCATATACTGGCTGGTCACACAAACAAGAAATAACCTTATCCATCCAGAGTGCATCTTTCTGGCAGGATGCGGACAGTAAAACCCACATGATCAATTCTCAGGGTGCCATGATGTCTCTGCAGCTTGATGGCTAGATGTGTACTTTATTTAACTAATGAATTACGGGAACTTAATCAATTGTTCTGTTTTCACTGTCACTGCAGCGTCCACTGGAGCAGTGGGCACAATTAAAGCATTGACAGGCTTTATCTTGAGTAGCCTGCTCATTACTTAATGGAAAAGAAACCTAAAGCAGCAAGAAGGGGGGTAGGAAAGCTGGCTTATCTGTGACAGTGATAAGCTCCTGAGGGGGTCTAGGTTAGGCTAGCAGGGTTAGCAGTGGCCAGGCTTGGCTCAGACTGTCTGAGAAGGACTGTATTAGGTGTGTTACTGTGTGAAAGCTCCGAGCCCTTAAGTAACCCTGCTGCTTGCACCTTCACCTACATTCCAATAAGCTCCATCAATAGTATTTTAGGCTTCATAAACATGAAAAAGACATCCTGAGTTCCCAGCAAAGGACTACAGCTATTAGGATCAAGCCTGTAAGCCTGTGACGTATTTTTCAGAGCATGACAACAGAAATCTTTTACACACTGTGGACACCGACTCAAGCCTTTGAAAGGCAGCAGCATTCCTTTTCATGGTTAGAGGCAGAAAGTACAGCAGCTATTTTTACCACGTTCCTAACCCACACACGCACCCTCTTTACCAAGTCACAGTTCTTGTGACTTGCGGAGAAGCTGCTTGTAAGGTTAGCCGTGTGTTCTCTGGCTTTGGCTTTGAGGACTAAGCAGAATGTGAACACTCTGCTGCCTTCAGGGAGGCCTGCGGGATGATGGCCTGACTCAATGGGCAGAATAATGATTCTATGGTGTTATGATAAACATTACATCAGAGCAAAGCTGAGCCCCAGAACATCTTGTCTCAGCCTTTATGAGATAACAAACACTAATTCACAGCAGACAGTTTGTTTGGGCACTGCAGGCCACAGGACTTTCGCTGCTAAAGATAGTATTCTTTTTAAACAGTTGAAGCCACTTTACAGGTACATTACTTTTCCAAAGGCCAAGTCTGGCTCTGTTATGCACATTTAACGCATACAACCAAGCTACATAAAAGAAATGCCTAGAAATATTCACTAATACTCAAAATAAGATTTATTTCCAAGTTTAGATCACAGTGACACAATCAGCCGTCTTGTTAATCCCACACTCTGCAGAATGTTGTGGTGGGCTGTCAGTCACACTGAACTAAACTGCACTCACTCTGTAGTCAACCCACAGGCTCTCATTTACTCATGATTGTGAGGTGAACAGTCCGTGTTGTATGCTTGCGCGCATGCATAGCAATTAAAGTTAGTGTTAATCCAAGAGAAAACAAGTCTAATCACGTCCTCTTTATGTAAATCAAATCCCAGTTTAACCAGACAATATCTTGGAGCAGCAGT
>JAPZDY010000022.1:854586-867979 GCA_029783645.1 Ctenochaetus hawaiiensis
AAAAAAAAAAAAGGAAGAAAAGAATAAAAACTGAGCTGGCAACACTCAGCTATGTTTGAAGCTTGACTTTATTTGTTATACCTTAACAAAACAGTTTACCTTTCTTAATGTAAGCTTGCCTGTTGAAGGGTTTTGTTATCTCCATCTAATAACAAGATCCTACATGAAGTATGTATGGAACACTTTCACAAGTACTGACAAGACTTCGACATTTGCTGTCTGATTTCATCTGAACTATGTTGTAGGTTAGGCAACAGGTCCAGGATGAAGCTTTAAGAAGAATATCACTGCTGGAAAAATGGTCTTTCCATAAAACTGACCCGTCTTTGTAGAAGAAAGACACCTTCTTTTAAAAACAAACAAAAAACAGTGCTGCAAGGAGAAATGGTTGTGATATTCTCTTTTGTTCAGAAGGTAGAAAACCTATGACAACAAGAATGCACTTTGCCACACCAGACCAATAATTGCTCCTGCTGGTAGGTGACAGTTTTGGTTCCTCTGCTTCGAATCAGGAAGCAACATGGTGGAAAGCGGGTCTTAACCTTTCTCATGCTACAGTCCAACAGCTTGTTTGTTTATATTCAATCAGCACTGCCTCATTTGACAGTTAGATCTGAATTTGGTGAGCAGCCCTCTCTCTCAGACTGAGGGAGTAAATCCATCTAACTTCTATATTATTTGTTTATCTGAGGGGTCATACAAAAATACTCATATGGAATCTATTGTTCAAAGAACAACCCCGGAGTGAATGGGGTACTCTGGATGCAGGCAACATAAAGGGAAGTTTAACACTGTTCATTGCTTTAATAGTTTATGAAGCTGACTCAGAAAATAAACAGCTGTTAATGTTCTGTACTCTTGGGAGTAATGGAACATGCTGTAAGCACATCTGGCTTATTATCACCTTATTAAGTAGTTATGGAAAAAGTGTGCAGCCAGCCTATTTACATATCCAGCAGACAAGTTTGATTGAGGCCATCGAAAGAATGCAAGTATTTACTCTCCTATTAGCTCTATTTTTGCAGATAGTCTCTAACTGTGTCTGCCTGCCAGCTGGTGCCAAGAAGCTAGTGCACAGTGGCTTTATCAGTGGTTTTATCAGAGTTTTATTGCTACAAACAGCTGCCTGCTGCTGAGAAAGAGGTTGATGAGAGCTGAAAAAAGGTACCCAACAGTTAGGCCCAAGTTCCAGGCGGCAAAAGGAAAACAATGAGCTTATGAGAAGCTTAAACACTCTATAGAGCTGATGGAAAGTAAAAAAACTGAGCAAAACTGAAAAATAAACAAATAAAGTTCATGTTGCCCAAATACAAAGTCAATCCAAATAAAAACACTCGGACAAACAGCCAAATACAGCACAGGAATTATCCAGGTCTCTTCAGTTACAGTATATTGACACAACAAACATGCACCTCCAACGTGGGGGTGTGTTATTTAAGTCCTACAGTCCTACAGAAAGCAGGGAAAGCAGCCTGACCTGTCACAGAGGTGGTTCACTGCACCGAAGGAGTCGCAGGCGCAGGGCAGGCAGCCGCTGGTGCCGTTGGTGAAGTAGCCCTCCTCGCAGTCCTCACACTGCAGACCGACGTAGCCCATCGCACACGAACACTTACCGGTGCTCTGATCACAATCATCTGGATCAAAAATCCCCTCACCACCAGTGCTGCAGTTACAAAGGCTCTCTGAGTGGATAGATGAGGGTGTAACAGTGAAAAGGAGAGACAAAAAATATCCGTGAGGCGTATGAGCAGTTGAAGAAGTCAGAATAATACATGGTTATATACATTTTATTTTACTTGATGAGTTATATTGCGAAGACAATTACTAAATAAGAATGTATATAAAAGTAATTAAATAATTGATAATAAATACAACAGTCAGATGCAACCCTAAAAATTGTGTCTGTAAATCTCTGAATGAGCTGATACATTTAAGCAATACCATACTTGAGGTCGTGATGTTATACTGAATATCAGCACGGCTGCGATGCGGTCGTTGTATCGGTAGTAGTAGTAGTAGTATGCTGCTAGTAGTAGTAGTAGTAGCCGTAGTATCACAGCCGTGCTGATTTTCAGTACAACGTGACAACCTCCGGCATGATACTGTTTTCATACAACAGATCTACAAACGCAATTTATTAGCTTACAGTCATAAACGACAATGGATTATAATTTGTTTGTTCATCTAAACAGTTATTTTGGCTTTGCCAACACAAATAGTTCCAGAACTGTTCCGGGACTTGACTGTTGCTGAGCAACAACACTAACAATGACCAATTCCAGGCAGCACACTAGTTTAGCCGACTTTAACACATCACAGGCCGCTGCCCGCTACTTTGATTCCTGTACATTTACTAGTATATTTCTATTTACTCTGCAACCGTTTAAAGTTCCAAGCTCACGTTGTCTGGCTTACTGTGTTAGCTTCACTTCTGCTCTCTCCAATTTGTCGAGGTCGGCTAATGACATATGAGCACACCGGGAGGTCTGCACGAAAAATATCCTGTCTTTTCCCCTCCTCGTCCTCTCCTTATAATCCAGTTAAATGTTTGGGAAAATGTGCATCTTTACGGTGCAGTTTGCTACGATGCAGCGTTACACTGGGGACCGGTAGATAGTGTAATTAACGATAATTTGAGCACCTGCTAAGCGCAGTAATACATATAGTTAAGCGTCCCAGTGATGTACTGTATATCAGCCCTCATGGAACGCCTCTTGTCCAGTCAAATTACTTAGTTGGAACTATCTGTTGTACAATAATATTTGTCAGCCAGTCATAGTAGAAACAATGTCCCATCTTTGACACAACAAAGACTTGTTTTTTCACCATTGGAACATCTAATTCAGTCTATCCACACATATTTTGTCTTTTTATGAAACAACCTTTAAAAGATGATTAGATTTTTTTCATGTAGGTCTATTTTGGCAGAATACAGTATTCAAAGCAATCACCGGTCAATTTCAATGTCATTTCAAAAGAGATTTCCCAGTCAGAGGAGGCAGCTCTTCGATCATTTTAACAGTATAGGGACCAGCCTCAGTACCAGTACTGGTCTTTAAAGAGGATCTGGTTCCTTCGACTTTGGCTGTGAGCTAACATTTGGTGGATCTAGGCTTGGAAAAGTTTGTGAATTCTTGGCCTACTACACCTGATTTCATGAAGATCAAGAGAGTTCCTTCATCAAACCATCTAGTAGATAGATTTTAACACAGACTCTTCATTTATATAAATATGACATTTATACAGCTAGAATGTGTAGTCACAGTAGCACCAATCTCTGATTATTTGAGTTAAGTTGAAGCTTGTATGCCTGATAGTTGGCCAAACAAATTTATGACAGCATGTCCTGTTTTGGTGCTTTCGGACAGTTTAGCTTTGCCCTTTGGATTTGAACAATAGAAACAGTGAAACACTGTGCTTGGAAATACAGATGTCATCATTCATCATTTCATCACCCTCTGAAATTCAATATCACACTACCAGACTACAAAATTCAGCATTTGTCCCCCAGACACATGAACACTGCTTACAATAACACTAATATTTATTTACTGTGCACACTGGAGCTGTGACATCAAGTCCTTTTTTTCAGGGCTGAGTGCAGGGATATTTTTAATGAGTGAGCGCCTGTGTGACCATATAACCAATACATTGGTGCAACTAGCCTTCCACTATCATTTACTTGAAGCTTCCTAATCCACTCACAGTCTTCCTGCATCATTGGCCCTTGAGAGCTGCCCACTACAAAGTGCCAAAGAGTTGCTAATTCACTTTTCCTGTCCATATTTCTCTTACTAGTCAAAATGAACCTGCTTCTATGTCTTCTTTTGCACATAAACAAATTCTTTGTGATTTTTAGTAAGCATTATTGATGCTTAATGATTGATGCTTGAATAAAGGCAACACTGCCATCAGATCTTTTCAAGAAATCACCTCAAGAAAAGTTGGTAAACCTGGTAAACCGAGTCTGGCTGTGCTGCTAGTGAGGGATTTTGCACAGTTCAAGCTGGTGCACTTCAGGAAACCAGAGGATATACTGACAGACATGTGAATGACCCTGTAACGCTCAGAGTGGCAATCTATTATTCATCTGATCTCAGGTTAGGTGTGGCAAGTGATGACTGAATGCCTAACTATATGTCTCCATTTGCTGCTCAGCAGCCACACAAAGAAACCAGATAGATAAAAGATGTGAGCTAAATAAAAATCTTTTTTAAAGATTTGGTATGCACACCGATTGCACCTAATGCCTCGGCTAGATTAAGACTGATAAAGCAGCGACTGATCTTTAATGTATTCCTGCTCTGGCGTCCCACTCAGATTATACTTCTCTCTCTCAGTTGCTTGGACTTTTATGTAACTGGGAATGGCCCATGGTTATGCAAGCCAGTGGAGTACACTGTCAGACCCTTTGCTGTAGTGACGCCCTCTGAAGAACTGTCAGCCCCAATCACGCCTGAGAGCCAATGAATGCATATCACCTCACACAGACACACACACACACACACTGCAGTTCAGTCGTAAACCCAGGCTTCTCCTAGGTGTGGGTTAAGAATGAGCCATAAAAACCACACAACAGGTTGACGTAGATTAGATTGGACCTGTGTGTGGCGGAGAGAGAAGAGGAGAAACAGAGGCAGAGTTCACCTCTCTTCTGTCTATCTGACTGCTGTAAAGTGGTGTGACAGCATGGCTGGTATGTAGACACAGGCAGCAGCAGGCTGTTCAGAACAAGTTATGTCTCAGAAGTCCTCTCTTGCTTAATTCCCCACTCGCCTGTCTGTGCGTTAACAACAACAGTAGTGGGAGGTGCCCGTACAAGGAAACAACTGCTTTAATTTCAATTTTAGTTTGGCCGTCAGACATGACATGGTTGATTACAGAGATGTTTCAAAGATAGGAGAGCCTGAATCTTGTAAAAAAAAAAAAAAATCACCTACTACATGTCTGTAAGGCCACTGCCCTGCAGTAAAATGTATATTGGTGACTGGGCGAGGCAGAAACGCAAGGTGATGCCTTTGTTGACGTGATAATATCATGTGAGTGGCCTTTCCGCTAGAACAATGAAGAGTGCTGAGGTCTGTGAGCATAATTTAAATAAGGTACAGGGAAGGTTCTCACACAGGATTTCCCCCTAAGGGGGCAAATTTCATTTAGACTTAGAGTTCGTACCTAGAGTTATTATATCTGTCCCTGCTTTTTGGTTTTGGTTTTGTACGTAAAATATCAGAAAATAGTGAAAAATGTCCATCACAGTTTCCCTTAAGCCCAGCATATTTATTCTTTGTGTTTTAACCAAAGACAGTCCAAAACCCAAACACAGTCTGTTCGCCACCATGTAAGACAAAGAAAAGCTGCAAATCTTCGCAATGTTGAACTGGAATCACCAATAATTTGGCATTTTGTAAGAAACGTCCTTCTTTCCTCCACTGAGATAATGCTGTCAGTAAAATAATACAGAGTGAGGAGAACAAAGGGTCAGTGTAAAAAAAAAATGCCTGGATCTCTGATGTAAGGGACCCGTATGATTCAGAATATAAAATAAAACAGCCTAGATTTTATAGTCTGGCTTGGGGGTACCATAAAGTAACAACTAGAAGATGGCCTTTTCTGGGAAGAAAAAATAACAAGATTTCGAAAAGATTTTGAAAGACAGTAAGAGAAAATAAAGATTTTGTAAACCACAAATGAAGCCATTTTTATTTTGCAATTTTAATATTGTATAATAGGATAATGAATTCAGCTTCTAATATATGTAGTTTAGAAACAATGAATAAGCTCCATCCCCCAATAGCAATGGGGTACATCCTCTAACAGTATGTTCTGAAACCCACTCCTTTAATATCAGAAGACTCTCCATAACACTAAAGAAGCATTTTGGGAATGATCCCCTCTGCCTGTGCTGCTGTGTTGGCTAGAGAACAACACATCCACATGTATGGATGTGTGAGATGAGAGGAGGGGCTCCACTGTCATTGCTCATTCATGGCTTGGCCTGCCTGGCCATTTTGGTTGGTCGGCCTTGTTCTGTATGCAAACAACAATAGATGCATTTTTTAAGCAGCTTCTTGTATTTTCTTGTCAAAATCCAACACGTCTGGTCCAACACAATGAGATCACGGGCCTGTATGGATGCTATGTGCACTGACGGGTAGGATGAATTGACTGAACAACGACAGGATCAACCTTACACCCCCATACCCGCCCCCCCCTTTCCAGCCCACTGTAATATGTGGCACACTGATCCCATAATAAAAGGCCTCTTGAATATAATATAGGGTACGCAGCAAAATACACTCTTGAGAAATTGCTTTAACAGTATTTTTTCTGAGACTAGGATGTGGTGATGTTCCGATCGTTTGAAGGGGTACACCATGCAATCTTAGGGGTCTGCCCATTGTTGCAATCTGTTTTTTTCGGTCGCTCTCTGCGTCAAAACCACTGTGCGACCACCCTGCTCCTTCTAGCAGTCAATACTACTAGACATGAGTGTCTTGTTCAACACAGATTCGTTGTCTGAGCACGAATATGCTTAAAACCAAATATGAGGCCCTGTATTGTGTCCCTAACGTCAATTTACTTTCATTATAAAGCATTAAGCGTTAACAAAAGCTAGAACACAGATTGGTTTTGTTTTCATCGTTGCTGGTAGCTATTACATTCGGGGGTACTCACCTTGACTATTCTCTATTGAGGTAACAGATGTGCCAATATTATCTGCAGCCAAGGCATCGTTTGCTGTGCGCTGGGAAACCATGGACACCATGGTCTGCAGCATTTTCTCGGGAGCAAAAGGTGATGTTTGTGCATCGACGGATCTTTTACGAGCGCCGGTTAGTCTGGAAATCGGCGCCGATATTTGTTCTTTTGTGGCTGAAATGACTCCAGTCTCAGGGGCGTTAGTAGTACTGGTGGTGGTGGTTGTCGGGTCCGTTGTTGGAGGTTGGATGGTGGTCGCAGTTTTAAAAACAGGGATAGTGGTGGTTGTGGTCGGGCCGGCAGAAACAATGGCAGACGGTGGCGTGAGTTCGGTCAGAGGCCCGAGAGCGAACCTGCTCTCGGGTAAAGTACGAGGCATGTCGGTGTGGAAGGTCTCCCAGGTGCCGGGATTCCTGGAGATAGGCGACGCATCGTAGGGGCTGATGCGAGGTGCAGCTTCAGAAAATCCAATATATACATGCAAAATAAATAGCAGAACCGGAGATATGTACATCATTAAGGACGTTAACCTCATATTCAGTTTCAGCTCTCCATGTAAGCCCCAGTAACGGTCTCTCTCAGACCTTTCCCTGAATGGACGCGTACTCCACCATTGATGTCCCCCGGCGGCGTACGCTGCTGTCTGTTGCCCCATGAACCACAATCAACACTTCCCTTGCTCTGCAACCTACCATACGCCTACTACGGATTGACGTACGTGCCAGCCAATGAGAGAAAAATCTTCGAACGCTCCCTTATTTGCTTGTGGGACGGCCCGTTTAACCCTTATGATGATGAAATATATTTTAAATTCATCAAATGTCCTCACTCCTTTTCAAAATTACTAAAACACAACCGAATTTATTTATTAATTGAACAACTTCTGAGAGTCTATCATGAAAAGACAGTGTACGTAATACAAGGTACATTTTTATTGAGTAAATATTTAATAATAGGCCTAGTACAATAACAGTTCAGGTATGTTCCCCCATATCTCATTGAAATGTTAAATGATGACTTGTTGGGAGGTACATGTTTTTTTTTTTTTTTTTTTTTTTTTTTTTTTTTTTAACCACCGATCACACCTTAGATCTTCATTTACATTTCAT
Source organism: Ctenochaetus hawaiiensis (assembly GCA_029783645.1). Taxonomy (NCBI): domain Eukaryota; kingdom Metazoa; phylum Chordata; class Actinopteri; order Acanthuriformes; family Acanthuridae; genus Ctenochaetus; species Ctenochaetus hawaiiensis. Next base: position 862,395 of record JAPZDY010000022.1, read on the forward strand.
TTCATCAAATTACATTACATTAATCCCCAGGTCACTCATTCAGAAAATTTTGATAATATCGATTGACGGCTTTGCTAAATTAGTAGATTAACCTCTTACATATAAATTTTATACTTATCAAGTATTTAAAACTTTCCTTATTATGTTTTTGTTCCAGGACACAGTGAAGCATTTGTAATAACAGTAGGCCTACAGTTTGAATTGTATGAAATTGGCAGAGTGTATTCTGAAATGTTTAGGCCTAAACCATAGAAACTGAACGGTGTCTAACTATCTTAACGTTGAAAATTATATATTTGAGGTTACATTTGTGCACTCTGCATTGCACAATTCCAGTTTAAAACTTTTATTCTGTCTCCGGAAGAAGTAAAATGATTTTGTGTCTGAACCTTGAAGCAAGTGACGATATGGGTTTCTTGTCTCGATCATGAATGTTTATTCCCCATCTGGTGGTCGCAATGTGTAACTACATCTCTGTCTTGTTGAGGTGATTATTGATAATGTGTTCACCTGAAACTGTGACGTGGAAATTGATTTGTGTTGTATCTTTGTGTGTTTCATCTTTGCATTTTTAAACCTGCAACTATTTGCATCGAAAGTAAACGAAGTTAAGACGTTTGAAGTTTTCCTATCCCTGTAGACTAGTTCTAAAACACTTAACGCTGTATGGGCTGGCATGAGCACTATTACTATGTCTCTGGCGATGTTGTTGATGATGGTGCATGTCTATGCAGTCTTGTTTACAATGTGAAACTTTATTAACAGAAATAGAAATCATCCAATGGTTATGAAAAGGAGACAAATAAATAGCTTATCTCACTGGCTTTCCACAGGCAACTGTACACTGAATACAAACCACATGCATGAGATTTGTAATTAGTTATTTGTATTTAACCATTAACACAATGGTTATGTGTCCAACCGTATGTCCATATGAAATGATAGTTTTATTTGAATCTATAGGCTGTGGAAGTTTTTTTTATTCAACAGCATTTTTTGTTCTTGCCCTTTTTTCTTAACATTAATCCTATTTAAACCATCTTAAATTATATGTTCCAAATGAGATTAAATCTTTAATCACTGCATTTTGCATTTGTAGTTATTACTATGAACAATGGGCAAAGACACAAGATCAGAAATGCTGTAAGGACACTTGTAGCCTACAAGCATTAAGCAAGCAACACAGTACAAGAAAAAACACTTCAGGTGAAAAGAAAATATAAATACACATGTGTAAATAATGAATTCTAATATTATTAACTCAGTGAGAAAGACAGACATCTGCTTTGGATTTTCATTTTATTTTTTAATTGATGTTGCAGCTGAGCTTTTAATAAGTCACAGTTGAAAGGCTAAAATGCGCACGGACGGTAGATGGCAGTAGAGGGCAAAGAACAGGTATGGAAGTCCGCTGAAGTGTTGCAGGAAGTTGCGCAGAGCGACTAGCCAGAGAAAATGGCGCCTCTGGACTTGGATAAATATGCAGAGATTGCAAAGCAGTGTAAATACCTTCCAGAGAATGACCTCAAGGTAAATGTAATCTTTTAGACATGCTTTTGATTAGCGTAGGTGATGAACTTTTAATGTTAATGGTGAATCGCTGCTTTTTTTGTTGTTGTAAAATCATAATTAGCCAACGTTAGCTTTCCCTAGCTGGTAACGTCAACTTTGCCTGCCGACTTCATCTCTTGGCCAGGAAGTCATAACCGTTTGAAGAAATTATTCGGCTTAGTAACAGCAGCTAAATAAAAGACAGACTCTTCAATAAATTGCTATCACAGAAGGAAAGAGCGCGAGCTGCTTCGGCATACCGTTACATGCTGACGTGAAAATGACCAGATATCCGCAGAGATCTGATGTTGTTTACTGTCATGATGGAGGAATGACAGCTGATTGCTTTCCTCCAGTCTAAACGAAAAGTGTATTCGTTGCATTTTATTCAATCTACCCCAGACTACTTGATGCTGCGTTTTCTATTTTGTGAGAACACAGAGGACAAATGCGATAGATTGCAGGGTCGTGGACAATTTTAAAGCACATCACTGTAGTGTTAGCGTTAATAAAGCAGTAATGTTATTGTAATTCCTAATTTCACAGAGCCATTTAAAGGAAGTAGATTTAAAGGCTGCGGGGTAAATATGCGGTTCTTTTAAAACGAAATGAATTTATGCATTTATTCTTGGACAGATTTTCACCAAAGATGTGTCTTCTTTTTTGGCGAGATTTTAGAGTTTGGTGTTGCATGTTATCCCTGTACATGTCACTGTCTTATATTGGATAATCTGATTCTAATGAAGGCATAGCCGGAGTAAACGTGGCCCAGTGTTTACTGTAGGTAGCTGGACTCTGATGAAAGTGACTCATGGCTTCAAGTAAGGTCATGGCGTTCTCACAGTACACTTAGTTTGAAGCTTTCCAGCAGCCATTGAGAGTCAGTATTATCCATAAGCCAGTCAAAATTATGATTATTTACATTTTTTAATCAATCCAATTACTTTTTTTCCCCTAAAACTGCATGATGATTTATTTAAATTAAATTATATCTACTCTGTACACAAATTGTGATTTTACACCCTCACATTGACTATTTTATAGCATTATTACATTAAATCAAAAAGTAACCCATACCAAGTGCAGCAGTATGTCCAAATACCTGCTTCTTAGTGCCAGACTTCTCACTTTTCAATTTGTTCAATCTGTAACTAGGGCAGAAAGTCTAAGTAAGTTAATATGAGACTTAAAAATATCTTTAAGTTGTGACTTTTTGTTTGTGATTTTGTCTGTGATAGCTCAGCAGTAGACCTGCAGCAATTCCAGAATGTTCCTTAAAATTAATTGGGGATATCAACACTCAAAAGATTAAGTTCATCATCAGGCCCTTTACTCATTATTATTGCCAGAGCAAGGCCTTGCCAAGGCCTGTAATATGTGTCGTCCAGCCGATACAATGAAAAAAAAAAGCCAACTGAAAACAATGAAGGCCTTGATACATGTCCCAGTCACTTTACAGATTTGTACTTAAACTGCTTATTATCACACTTTGAAAACATTGCAGCAAAGCTTATTTTTTGGATTTATTCAATTGATCACATTTGTTTGTACCATTAGGTCTTTATCTGAGGATGTTATTCTGGCAGCTCTGAGTTTTCTGTCCCTGAACAGGTGTAGAGGGTTACCCTTACACAGGGAGCTGATAATCTTCAAAGAATCTGCTTAGTTTAGGTGTCCTGGAAGGGTTTAGTGTCCCATGATGAGCTGAACGATGTTTTAGAGGGTTGATAATTGCCAAATTCTTTTTAAATCTGCAACATTTGAAAGCATTGATAACAATGCTGAACAATTACAGACTCCTAAAGCTTATGTCTGTGTGTCATGTTTTCATTTGTACAGAGGTTATGTGACTACGTGTGTGACCTGCTGTTGGAGGAGTCCAACGTTCAGCCCGTTTCTACTCCTGTAACAGTATGTGGTGACATACATGGACAGGTAAAATATGGTGATTTACTGCAGGAAGAGCAAGTGCATATAGAAATGTTATATTTGCCTTTATTTTACTGATCATGTGTACATGTATTTTGTGCTGTTGGGATGCTCTACACATTAAATGTGATGCTTACACCATTTTTCATCTCTTTGTGTCATAGTTTTATGATCTTTGTGAGCTCTTCAGAACTGGTGGCCAGGTTCCAGACACCAATTACATATTCATGGTTTGTATATTAGAATGACTTTGAACTTGCAAGGTTTTCATTTTATTAGATCCTTTTTAACTGGTGTTTTGACATAATGTCATTAATAAACCTCTGTCATCTGCAGGGCGACTTTGTTGACAGAGGGTATTACAGTTTGGAGACGTTCACCTACCTGCTGGTGCTGAAAGCCAAATGGCCCGACCGCATCACGCTTCTCCGTGGAAACCACGAGAGCAGACAGATCACACAAGTTTATGGCTTTTATGGTGATTCATGACAGACAATGATGATTCAATGATGATCATTGGACAACTGCATTGTTACTTGTATGCCTTCCTGAACAATACTCACAGGTGCTTCTGTTTGAGTAAACTAAGTACTTTTTTTGTCTTACAGATGAGTGCCAGACCAAGTATGGGAATGCAAATGCCTGGCGTTATTGCACCAAAGTGTTTGACATGTTAACAGTTGCAGCTGTGAGTATCAGAGCATTAACAGTATTCATATGTTATTAAGCTATAAGAGGTTTAATGATGGGACCTGATAAATTACAGCTCATCATGCTCCCAAAAACCTTAGATGAGACACATGTTTAGTTATTTGTTGTTGAAGAGCATCTGAAATGAATATGAGCGATAGTTTTTGGTTATGATAATATTAAAAACAGATAAAATACTGTTTCTTTCCCTGGTCTCAAAATCTGTTGTACATAATGTGTTGCCCCAATGTGAGCTACTTTATGTGAAAGAGTAACTCTAATAACTCTAACTCTCTAGCTTGCCTGCTGCTTGGCTGTCATTTCCACGTGACTATTAAAGACTGATACCTTGATTAGATCAGACAGACTGGAACATGTTTAGACTATGCATATACATGTTGATTTAGCATTTTATTTATTTACTTTTTAAGAGCCAATCAAATCATAGATTTTTTAGGCCAACATTTAAAAAATATCTAAAAAACAACTTGATGCCCAGTTTTTGCAAATATTTGTTTATTTTCAACTACATGTCATAATTTTAAATTACATATCAAACAATAGTGATTAAGATTTAAAGGGAATTAGGTGATTTTGGAGTGTAATAGCAAACTTTATTTGGTCAAAGAAACAGTAAACTATGGAAATAGGGAATAAATAATTACAAATTACCACAAGCATCTTTTACTGCATTATGTTCATATTGATGCATATAGGACAACATATACACCAGTACACAATTAGTAGTTTATGATTTCTATCACACAGAATCATGATACAGCTATTATTTCCAAACTCAGTTTTGGGTATTTTTTGCCAGCTGATGGACGAGCAGATCCTGTGTGTTCATGGAGGCCTCTCCCCGGACATAAAAACTCTAGATCAGATACGAACCATTGAGCGGAACCAGGAGATCCCCCACAAAGGAGCATTCTGTGATCTAGTGTGGTCGGACCCTGAAGACGTGGACACTTGGGCCATCAGTCCCAGAGGAGCTGGATGGCTCTTTGGTGCAAAGGTCACAAATGAAGTAGGTCACTTCTACTGTCTTTTAAGTTCAACAAAAGCTCACTTTGAGTTACTGGCAATGAGTACGCCTGTTGATTATGATTAAATTTGTATGCAATCACTGTTATTTATAGAAGTTAGAAGGAGTGCAGATGCTAAGGCCCAAAGACACAAAGTGAAGCAAAAATATTCATGTGTTGCTTCATCTTCTTTTACAGTGGTGACATTCAGGCAGAAAAAAAGGCCACACTTGTAGGTGAAATTACCCCTTTAGTATAATTTTCAGTCCCTCCAGGAATTCGCGATGTTGCGATCGCACCAATTAACGAAAATTCAACCAATCTCCGTGAATTCTGCGCAACCTTGCAATTTTGTCCAATCACCGCGACTTTTCCGCAATTTTGGCC
>JAPZDY010000022.1:873132-907718 GCA_029783645.1 Ctenochaetus hawaiiensis
ACACATGAAAACGTCACGGACTAACATTTTTCGAAGTTAATATGGTAAGAAAAAGGCTACTTCAGTGAACGAGCAAGCTAACGACAGCACCCGGTGGTAACGTTAACTCGCATTGTTATGGCTAGAAGAACTAGCTTGCTAGCTGTCTGTCAAAATATGGTCCGACACTGTAATTGTACATTTCCAGAGAAAACAGAATTAGCACTGTTAGTACATAACAGACAGAGCGTTTACTTTGCAGTAATTAGTGACCTAACTTATCAACTCGTTAGTCAGAAGGTTGAGATAGGTAAAGGACACACTGCAACCCAGCCATGGAAACAAATTCAATTGCAAACTCTAAGTCTGGTTTTGCTTTCTATTGCACTCATTTTTGGGCAGTTTCATTATTACACTAGAATCAAATTTCCTGAACTTAATGAAAAGTATTTTTATGCAGTATTTAAACGTTTGGTGCAGTTTACATTATAAACGAGTGATTTAAAAAAATTGTCATCTGCGTTTAGTTATCAGCACAATGTTGCTGAGAAACATTTTGTCTTCCAAGTAACAGTGACATATCAGTTTGTTTGACATACACGTGATTGCTTAAAGACTTCAAGATTGTAATGAGATTCTTTGGTAGAAGTGGCCTGTAGACTAGGAAGATTAAACAATCATAACTAAAATTAGCTTGCATTTGGCTGTATGTCATTTGAGTGTCAGAAGGCCATCTGTTATGTGATGATGATGATGATAGTGATGACAATGAATGCCAAAAACACTTAGTCTCAATCCTGTTGATGACAAGGCAGTTGCAAACAAGTAGCCACTGTCATTAATCTTTGCATTTTATTAATTGTCTTTTTCTTTTCTATATGTAGCAGAATGGAGTCGCCGGTGCAAACGTGTTTTGAGTGGTACTGCATAAGGACATGGCTCTTTTTCAGCCTTAAGGACAAGAAGCAGTAAACTCCATGCATGGCTTAAAGTTACCTAATCTTCAGAAATTGCAGATTGCATTCAAAAATAGACACTGAAAGGACAGACATGTTTGCCAAGTTAAAGAAGAAGATAGCAGAAGAGGCGGCCACAGCACCACGGAGTGGTGTTCGTATACCGCGCACCATCAGCAAGGAATCCATCACCTCAGTGGGGGCAGACTCAGGCGATGACTTCGTAAGTACATCATTAAATCTTCACTAGTTGTGAGATCTAAAAAAAATTCAAAATCCATGTAATTTTCTAAAACAATTGCCACATCTTTGGTGCATTACACCTTTGTGCTCAAAACTGCAGTGACAAATAGGGGTAACTTTTTTGAAATTATTAAAGCTGGACAAGTCTGATCAGCCAATGCAATATCAGTAGGTCAGTTTATTTGAAAGTACTCAAAAAATGAACTGATAAATATCAATCAAAAATTGTGCTGGGTAGAAATGGTCCTGACTTGAGAAGAATCCAAGAGAATCTGTTTATGCTGTCAGACTTTCTTGGCTCTTATAGAGACATATCAAACTGTGACATAATTTGTTTCAGCAGAATATTTGTATTGCACCACTAATCTGAGTTTGATGTTAAACTTCTTCTGTGTTACATTTTTGCAGACCTACAAGGCAGCGCTGTGATATTTAGGCCAGTTGTCTAAATGGTAGAGCTACTCTGGCAGTTCCTGTTGATGCTGATGACTGTGGTCCAGCTGCATTAGTAATCCCCTCTGTGACACATCTCAATGTGCGACAACACTGCCAAATGTTAAGATGTCATCAACATCACAGCTCTCCTCTCAATTATATTCACAGAAGAATAAATAGCTGCATAATAAGACAGTTAATTTATACTCAGGATTCTAAAAGCAGAATTTAAAATCAAGGAAACAGCAGCAGTCTAAAAATGTACCATGAAAGTCTGTAAGCTGTGTTTTTGTCTGCTACTGATTGTTCAGTATTCATGGTCAAAATAGAAAAAACAGGAAATTTAATCAACTCTCAGGTGGAAGTCCTTAAATGTCTCAGGTTTTTCCTGAATGGGTCTTTTCATTGAAAGTGGTAGGTTTTATTTTGCAGCTTTGTCAGAGCATTAATTGTGTGACACTGTTTTTTTTAGTCAGCTGTGATGGAAAAAAATAAGGGATTAAGAATGGAATTTCTTGTTTTACAATATCTCACATGTCACTTGTCATTCAGAATCAGTTCAAGAAAGTCACAAAAGAGTCCTGCAGTCACAGATCTGGTCTGTGACTGGAACCGTGGCTGACTTTTAAAACCAGTCAGTTCATGGTTGGCAGTGACTGACATTACAGTAAAGGAGGAATGAATTAGTGGGTTGGTCTCCATTGTATTCATTGGGTGTAGGCAGAATACTAAACTACTCAGAGTTAAGACCAACCAGTGTGACATAATTTGTCCCATCACTACAAAACAGACTCACAGCTGACTTCCTGTGTTCCTCACTTTTTCTTCTTCTCAGTTATGGCCTATTTTTTCTTTGTCGGTTTTGCAGTGCTGGCAGTGATATTTTGTGTTTTATTTTCTTTTAATCTGTACCTTACTTGTTTTTAAGAGAAAGTTTTTTGCCATAGATTTTAAAGGAAATCTGTATCCGTGGTAAAGCTCGGTTCACTGCACCAAACGGGGTCAGCAGTCCCTCACAGGGGAAGCCAGACTCCTGAGGCTGTAGTGCTATCTCAGTTGCACTTTACTAAATTATTTAGTGAAGTTGCTGAGTAGCAATACTGGCAGCTGATATGTGATGTTGTGGTCTCGGCAAAATGAATACTGAAGAGTGTGGGTGCTTAAGTTTACTCAGCTTGTTTGCATGACACCTGCTGGTGATACCTTTACTTTCTGAAGCCATTACATATATTTTTATTTTTCTTGCAGCTGACTAGTAAAACACCTCTTGCCTATCATACAGTTGTATATATCACCCATCAACACTGTAGTGTGGTAACAGAAGGTCTTTCTGGGGTTTAAAATATCAAGAGTAAGCTTTATGTTTTGGATTTGATATTCACAGAGTTTCCAGTTTAATGTGTTTTTTGTTTTTTTTAGTGTGAAAAAGCAGCTTTTGTGAATATTTCTTTTAAATTCCTTACTGTGATCAGGATGAATATTAAATGCTACCTGATTCTGTGCGTGTATGTGACTGTAGGCATCCGATGGCAGCAGCTCCAGGGACGACCTGCCTGCACAGCTCCTTAGAAGGAATGATCAGATCCGGAGGCTGGAGGCCAAACTATCAGGTAGGACATGTCAGACCAGGGTTAGGCAGCAGGAGTGATTCAGCCTGTAGCTCTGCAGAGAAATCAGTATCGAGGATCAGAGATCAAGTTAAACCCAAGTATAATATTTTAATGATGTAATAAATGACCAGTTAAGAGTTCCTCTCCTTTTAAAGCAATTCCACTAGCCAAGCTCAGATTGGGCATAATTAAAAAAAGATAAATTTACATTATCTGCTTTCTTTTTTATCTCTGCAAACCACAGTCTCACCCACAATATACAAAAGCATGACAGTTTATAACTGCCAGCCCTTGAGAAAATTTACATAGATAGGTCTTTCTGTCCTACAGCACAGGAACCATCTGAAGCACTGATATTAAAGAACCACCCAGAGACAAACATTACGCACACCGTTATGATGGATAAAACACTGGTGTAATGAATACTAATTGAAAACTGATTGAAAACTATTGACTTTTGTTTATGAGACTGTAAACAGCATCTCAAACAAGCTGTCTGTGCTGAAGAAGTTTGACTTGCCAGGTAACAGTTTAAAGAAATTTAACATTTGTGGTCAAAAACAAGTGACATTTTAACGGTCATTAAGCAGTAAAATCTAGTGCTTTGATCTTCGTGTGACAGAACTACAAAAACTTTGTGAGCCTTTCAGTTTAGTTAAGATCACATTGTTGAACACACTGTGTTTTTGCCAGAGATTCACTCTCTAACTTTGAGTGACTCAGTTTTGAAGTCAAAAGGTGGCAGTCAATTATAAAACATGTTATTTGTTAAATATCAAAATATTAATGCCAAGTTAGTTGTGATACTCTTGGAGATGTAAATTATTTTTCAGTTTGATCTCACTTCCTCAGCCATATTCTTCCCAAAGTTTTAAGTCATGATGTCTGTTTATATTGGAAGACCAGTATCCTCTTCCTTTTTTAATGTCAAACAGTTAAAGTGATGTATTTACAAACCTGATCAGACTAGCCATATAGAGATTATGCTTAAGTCTGAGACTGTTGAAGTGTTTGCTGGGTTTTCAGTGCAATTTGTAGTTTTAGTGTTTTTTTTATTTCCTTCCTCTCAGTATAATGACTCCTCTTTTCTTCGGGTGACTTAATGTGACCTTGTGCCCCTAGAAAAGGTTAAAGGTCACACATCCTCATGCAGCCTTTCAACCTGTATGGTTTTCTCAAATAAGAAAATCATTGATAGTTTTACCTTCCATTATTTCTCAATCATGTTTTCCCTTTTGCTTTCTCCCTCTCCTTTTTGTTCACTTTCTCCCCTGCCTCTCTTTACCGCCATCTGCCTGTTCCTCCCTCCTGTTTGTGTTTTGTGTGTCTGGTTGTGTGTTTGTGTGTGCGCGTGTGTGTATGTACTGTTGATACCCCATCCCATCACCCTACTTCCCAACACTAGACTACGCTGAGCAGCTACGAATTATGCAGAAGACCAAGGACAAGCTTGAAATTGCATTAGAAAAGCATCAGGATTGTACGTACCTTTACTCTCCTCCCAATTAGCTTCCTTTCTCTCATCTGTCTGTCAGCTGTAATAACCATCACCTTGCGTATCATCACTTCCTCCCATTAGGATAATTTTTTAATCTAGATGCTAATACTCTGGGCTTTAGCTGTATGCTTTGGGAGTGCTGAATGCCTTTTTCCTTTTAATCTAAAAATCCACCCTCAGATCTTTTACACTGATATTTGTTCACCATATTGATTTCAGGTTTATGTGTGCATTGTCCGTTACTTTGTTGGTGTACCACTTTCCCTTGATGTGCCATTTACGTTAATTCATAGTTCCCTGCATCTCCTGAAGTGCATAGTAACAGCTCCTTAAGATGTCATTTGAACCTGGTTCTTTCAGTTTGACATGTATGATATAAATATGGCTCACCAGCTAATCTAGCTATGGTTGTGGGCATTGAACAATGATTACGGCCACACCCATTGTTTAAATATCAGCATGCTGTGTTGTATCCTGGTCTGCTGGGCTTACTTCCAAGGGAAAAACTGGTGTATTAGGCTCTTATGATGGATTTGTCCTTGGATTTTTTTAATTGTTTTTGGGCTCCAGTTGGATTGTCTGTCTAAGAAGGTTAAGATTGTGTTATATAAATTCTAATGTTGTGACCTCTGCACTTGCTGAAATTTCGAATTATGTATGCATAATTAAAAAAAACCCCACACAATTTAACTACCAATATGTACTCCACGTGGCCATGTCTCATGTCTGCCCTGTTACAGCTGCCAGAGACGATCTGACGTCTGATGCCATTCTGGTTCACACTAGAGCTAATATTCTTGCATGTACTTATTTTCTCAGCATCAGAATTTTTCCTCACCACTATACACATTAAACAGAAAAAATGGATGGTTTGCAGACAATTGTTTGCTGCAATAATTAAAATAAGTAAAGTTTAGCAACAAAAAAACTCTTTTCCACATACATTGTTGACAAGGCAACTCTAACTTTACAAACAAACTGCTTGCACACATTGGAGCTACAGAGTGGTAGCACAACAGGACTGTGATACAGTTACATTTACTGGACATAGGGGGTCATTGCCAGGGTGTTTTAAAATTTACAGAACACATTCAAGCTTAAAAAAGGATGTATAGTTTTTATTTCTGAAACTTTGTAAGTCTCATGCAACCATTAGGCCAAGATATCAACTTTAGTCTCAGTTTTTTTGTTCTTTAAGATTAAAACTCAGTGAAAAGATCTCAGAATGTTCAGGTGTAACTCTCAGGTATTAAGGCTGTAAGAATGGTGAAATAATCAGTTGTCAGTTCTATCTGGTGCTGTAGCATTGTGAATTGTATTGAAAAGTTTAGCTTGATGTCAACTCAGGGTGGATTTTTTTTTCTTAGTTCACATGCAGATATCGCAGTGTTAGCTTGAACAAACTGTGTTTTAGTTTTCGTCAGTTGCCATGCATCGCTTGCCTTTGCCTGTCTTTGCTTCTGGGATGAACACACTTTCTAATCGGACCCTAACTCTTCAAAGCTACTAACGGCGCCACTGTCTCTGCTATTCAATATTTCTGTTCTTTTTGCTCACTTACAAAACTGGCTGTTTGGTTTCCATCTTCCTGTTTGTTTCTCTCTCTCACTTGACTACCCAGCATCCATTAAGAAACTTCAAGAGCAGAATGAGTCTCACCAGGCCAGCAGAGCCAAAATGTCAGAGGGGATGACTTTAGCACTGGAAAAGAAGGATCAGGTAAATAATTCTCTGTCTCTGTACTGTAATGTTCTGAATTAAGGACTGCATAATTATCTCTCTGTATCCTTTACCTGCAGGAATGGATGGAGAAGATGAGCATTGTGGAAAAGGTAAGTCTTGAGATTGACTGTTATTATGACTTGTACTTTATTTGTCCTACTCCTGTGTGTTTTAGTTTTGTTTTTGTTTGTTGGTATTAACAAGCTGTTGTGTTTGTGTAGGAGAAGGCTGCCCTATCAGCTCGGCTAGGGGAGATGACGGAGCAAAGCCTAGCACTCTTCCAGAAAAGGGACGACCTGGATGAACTTGAGGGCTTTCAGCAGCAGGAGCTCGCTAAAGTTAAGCACATGGTGCGCACATGCGAAGTTGAATCTGTGTCATGTGATTCAGTAAACAACATTCTTTTATCATTATGCAATTTATTAAAAAATTAAAAATAAGCTGGAAAGGATTTGTTGTCAGGATGAGCCTTGGAGTGCTTGGGGTTAGTTATGGCTGTCTTGGTGTCTCTTTGGCACTGAATGTGTTGGAAAACACTTAATTTGTTGAGGTGTGAATTCATTCCACCAAGGTTCTTAGCAGCACTTTCTTTAATCCATGTGATTTTTTTTGGTTATAATTCATTTCCCATGTATGTCTATTAGTTGCTGAAGAAAGAGGAGCAGCTGAGCCAGAGGGAGCGGGAGCTTCAGCAGAAGGAGGCTGAAGTTCACTCGACAAAGCGAGAACTGTCTGAGACTCGGGGGAAACTCCGGGCCTTGGAACAGCAGCATGAGGAGAGCTGCAGACTCAATTCTGAGCTTGAAATAGAGCGGTAAGAGAGAAGGCAACAGACTAATAACAAAATTCAAGATTCATGTAATTATACTGCTTTTGTGAGCTTCTATGAGAAGGAAAAATCAAAGCCAAATTTTAATCTAACACAAATCTATTAAAAAAAAAGTCCTTATAAATCAAAATATGCATGTGTTGTTGAGGACAGATTTTTGTAAGAGAACACCACAAGCCTAAGTGGAATCTCTTTACGTTCATTTAGAGAGGAACTGCTGCTGCTCAGAGAGGAAGCAGACAAGAAGATCAATGAGCTGGAGGGAAAATGTCAAGAGCTGCAGTCAGTCATCCAGCAGGTTTCTGAAGACTTCCAGAAAGTTAGTCCTGCTGCACAAGCTACTCTCCACTACTTCTTACTACTTAAGTTTAAAATGATTCTTTCATTCATCCATTCATTCTTTTGTTAAGGCTGTTTTCTGTAAATCAGTTAAATTTGTGGAATGTTTTTTTCAGTCTCAGACTATGGTGTCATCTTTAGAGAAATCCCTCCAGGACTTAAACTCTGAACATGATGCCCTGAAGCTGCAACAACAGAAGGTCAGAATCATTTTCTATCTGTGTGTGCCCTCTAAAAAAGCAGTACATGTTGTAATACATGCTATTTGGCAAAAGCCTAGAATTGACCAGCCCATCATGACTGACTTGCCTCTAAGAGAGTAAGGAACAGGTTAAGACTGTCACTTGAAAGATAACAAGCTTGTGTAAATGAGGACTAAAAGAACATGTAACTCAATCCTGTTCCACTTAACTTTGCTTTTTATCCGTAATTTCCCCGTCTGTGGTGTTGAACCCATGCTTAATTTTGCAATTGTCTAATTATTATCCATAGCTAGTTGCCTCTGTCTTTGACGCTGTCATTGTCTCTGTGACTGTCCCACTTCACTGGACAGTGGGGGGCATGAGGCAGCTGAGGGGCCACAGTGCGACCCAGCTGAAGTACACTGTAAACAAATTTAAACAGTCTGATGATGCTTGTAGAATATGAGTTTGAATTTTTTGACATGTTATCTCATTTGAACCGTAGTTAAAGTTTTAATTTAAAATTGACAGTCTAAGTAAAAAAAAGATTTAAAGATTTGGGTGCACAACATATACAGCAGTGAGTATTCCACATCTAGTCAGGTTTCCATGGAACTCCTCAAGTATCAAATAACTCAGAAGAAGCTTTTTAGAAGAGCAATATCCTCAATCCAGTTTTTAAAAAAACAAAAAGAGCTGAGGAAGGTTTGCTGTTTCATGTTTTCCCTCGACATCATCAGACCGCTGTAGCAGAGGAGGACAAGGAGCGCCTGTTAACAGACCTTCAGAAGAAAGTGACGTCTCTGGAGAGACGACTGCAGGGGAACCTGAGCCAGGACGAGCATCTCCAGGAGCTTCTCCAGGAGGTGAAGGACATTTAGAGTGAGGCTTTGTTTGGGCCAGTATTGGCTGGAGCTCACTATTCAGTATGATGTAGCACACATTTATTAATCCAGCTCTATAGCCCTCTCAGAAAACTTTAGGACAGACCTCCACTCAATAATGTATACACAGTAGAATTTAAGTGTCAAAGTATTAACTTTCTTTTATACAGCCATTTCTTATCTCCATGTTCACTTCATCTTTTAGTTGCAGGGGTTGTAACTTGAATTCTGCCACACAGATTTAATTTAAACAAATAAAGATGACACAGTAAGTAAATAAATGTGCATGGCTTCTGTCAAGAATGAAAGCTGACTGATTATTCAAGTCAATATCGACCGCTGATGCTTTAAAATCCAGAGGAAGCACTGTGTCAAAACCGTGGAATTGAATCACTATTTTATGTGTTTGAGTTTTTAGGCTAGTTTGTCATGATGATGTGACTTGCTGTACCCAATTCAAATTGCTGATTCAGTTGTCCAGTACAAAGATTTGACATTTAATTGCTGTTATCTGTCATCTGTGATGCGAAAACACCAGATTTCCACACAGTCAGACAAAGTAAAAGTGAGTTTAGTGTAAAAAAATCCCAACACATCACAGATCCTCTCATGCCAGGTTGCCAACACTGCACTCAGAGCCATTTTGTGCCAGTTTGGTGCCCTAGAGAAGACTAGGATTTGGTGACAAATCGTAGTTTACAGCATTGCAGGCTGTAAACTTTGCTGTAAAACTCAGTGCACCAGCTAATACACTAATCATATATTGGTTGCTTTTACTAATAATTCCTCATGGAAATGCATTTTCTTTATCATCTGATATATTGTGGGTTTTGGATACATGTTGGGCTTTAAAACATATTATGCTAACCTTACGCTGAAATGGATTTCATTATGAATATGGTCTACTTCTGCATGGACTTGATATTGAAGCACTGTTAAAAATAGAGACTCCAGCCATCCGCTCATCAGTGCTGTTGTTACCTTTTCAGAAGTCCAGTCTGGAGCAAAGTCTGGAGGAGACCAGAGCAGAACTGCTGGCAGTTCGGACGAACCATGCTGATACCGTCAGCTCTCTGGAGGCACAGGTAGTGTGCTCAGTCCTAACCCTTGACCTGTGGTTAAGTCCTTTTTATTTATTCACTATGTTTGCAAATGACCAAACTAAACAGCAGGTAATACAGTTGTAGCTTCCCGGTTTGTAAAGAGTACTTCTTAATTTATTCCTGTTTACCATAACATGACTTCCTTCATTTCTAATCTTTCCATTTTAATTTCAGTCCATTTCTCTTTTATTCTCAGGTCAGGCTGATTTGTAATTGAAAACACTGTCTTAGTGAAGGTAATAAAACATTGTCACAGAAAGCCCCTCCTTTTGTTCCTCTCTGGTCTGACCTCAGGCATCAAGAATGAGCTGCAGCATCACAGAGCTTCAGACTCTTCTCAGACACAAAGATGACTCTTCCAGATCCTACAGAGAGAGAACAGATGCACAGGTAAGTAAACAGCCACAGTGCCACTAAGAGAAACAAACTCAACTACAAAGGCACAAAACATTACTCATCTTACTGATCACAGAAGAAAATGAGACAATGACCAGAGCATTGTCATCAAGCTAACATCAGGCTAACTTCAGTGTGTCTGTGTCTGCACCCTAGCAGGAAGACAATGGATTTCTGTTGATGAAATGATTAATTTGCTCTAAGTATGGAAGGTTGAACACAATTGTTCTTTGTGTTTTTTCATACTTTTTCTTTCAGATAACAAGTCTGGAGCAACAAGTCTTGGACAGCAGTGAGAGGCTGAAGAGTGCAGAGCAGCAGATCACAGAGAAAGAGCAGCACATGGATAAACTGGTGAGTGCGGAAACAGTCAAGAGCACAAAATTAGTCTTTTTTTAGACAGAAATAGGCTTTGTTGCTGGTAAGAGTAACCAGACTTCCGACTGAAACTGTGAACTTCAAATCAGAAGAGCCTTTCTGACCTCTTGTCATGTGTATATTTTCATCAAGAAATGTATACAAGTTAATTAGTTAAGTTAAACTTTAAATAAAAACTAGAACTGCTAATTTTGCTCCACATGTAAATACAGCTAAAAGAAATTTCAAAAATATTTGAAAACCTTTACTTTGGTGTCATCTGGTGGTCGTATCAAGAATGACATTTTGGCAAACAGCAAAAACAGCTCCTAGATATTATCACGATATCTAACACAAGTACTGTATCCTGATGATTATTGCTTCGGAAAAAACAACTATATTCATTTTAGTAGCTACTTAGGTTTCTTGTTAAAGCAACTAAAAGGAAAACATGTTAAAAAACATGCATTTATCTGCATGCACTTGAATCTTCCTTTACTCAAAATACACTTTTACATTTGATCAATCTTGAGTTTGAGTTGAATGCATATATTTAACTATGGATCCACATGTTTGTTTTGCTCAGCAAGGAGAGTGGAGTGCAGAGAAGGCGTTCCTGGATCAGCAGGTGTGTTTGTTGGAGCAGCAGAGTCAAGAGAAGGCCAGTCGGCTGGAGGAAAGTATCAGCTCTCTTCAGACAGAAAGACAGATGCTGCAGGACAGGCTGGTACGTTCTGCTTCCATTTTTTACCAAAAATGTTTCAAAAATGCATTTGTAATCTGTAACACTGTGCTGTAGTCATGTTGATAAACTAAGAATTGTGGGGAAATGGGGCAGACATGAATATACGTGTATTTATTCATTACAGTTACAAGAGAACAGCCCTTTCCTTTGTTCACTTATACTGTCCCTTCGTTTGCACCAGGCTGATATGGAGAAGCTGAGGGACGAGGCAGACTCAACTGTAAGGCAGCGCACAGAAGAGCTGGAGCAGTGCAGGGTGAGAACAACTTCAACACACTGACTGGGAACTTTTGAATCTTCTCTTCTTCAGTGCAGTGCAGAGCATGTAATGGAAAAACTATGTCTGCTTCAATTGTTTAATTCTGAGGTCTTTAAGTGTATGGAGGAATAATGAAAAAGTGTTGCTCATATACTAAAAGCATGTTCTTATGTTTGTTTTCTATTTCTATTCCTCATATACTATCATACAGCTGCAATGACAGCCATACTATAAATCCAAATGCTATATAATTTGTACTGAACACTGACTTGCCATATTCATGATATGTTTCCACAGACAGAGCTGAGCAACCGGCAGATAGTGAGCACGGAAATTGCAAAAGCTCTAGAGGAAACCAGGCAACAGAAGGAAGAGCTGCAAACACAGGTTTGTGGGTAAACACACTTAATGCAGTATTCAGATAATAGAAAAATCAACAGCTAAAGTTTGGTCCTCCATATAACCTAAAATCCAGCACATGGTGGTATAGTTTATTGGTAAGAAAATAAAGCTAATTCTAAAAATACAATGACTCTGTATCACAGTCCACATTCACAAGTACCATCAGGTAAAATGTGTCTATGGACGTATAAATACTTACATATCATGCAACAAGTGATACTCTCATTTACATCCAAGTGAGTCTTCTGAACTCCACTTATGGAGAAATTGTTCGAATTATGTGCTTCAAAACTAGCAATAAATTAGAAGTACATAATAAATGCACACATGAGATGATGAGACTTCAACTAGCCACAACCACATTTCAACTGATGACCTCATGAAAGTGGTTGAGAGAATGCCAGTGGTATGCAAAGCTGGCTGTAAAGCAAAAGGTGGCTACTCTGAGGAATCTAAAATCTACAATACACTTTAATTACACTTTTTTGTTATCCACATAATTCTGATTCATGTTCTTTCATCATGTTCTTTAGTATTATCCTGCTTTGTAAAAACTAGTAAATAATAATAATAAAAAACCTTTGAATAAGAAGCTGTGCTCAAACATTTGAGCTGTGGCACTGTGTGTCATGCTGTGTATAAAAGAGAAAGATTTTGTAATAAAGTGTTTGTCTTTGCTTGTTGTCAGGTTGGAGAGTTGGCTACATCTGTACAGAGCTCACAGCAACAGCTGTCCTCTGTCAGTGAGACACTCGCTCAGAAAGAGGAAAACATCAGAACACTCCAAAATGGTACGTACATAAACACATTAGAAACCTCTGAAAAACATTAATAAAGCTGCACACGCTGTGCTTATAGCAGATATTAGCATCTCTGGTCTGAAAATAGTGGACCTGATATTTAAAGTTCATATTGGTCAAACCCTCTTGCAGGGAGTAGCCAAGATAACGAAAACAACTAGCAGCAATTACAAAACACATAAACATAACTTGGTTATGTCAGACTGTCTGTCACTGTGCAGATTTTGTCAGTATAAAAGAATTGTTATGTATAATATTGGGAATTTTTCAATATACGCAAATGTTACAACTTTTTCAGACAATGTTAGATTTTGTCCTTCCCCTCTGCACAGTTTATGGCACAGAAACAATTGTGTGTATTTTTCGCAGAGTTGCAGTGTCGGCAGGCATCAGTGATGCAGCTGCAGGAGGAGGTGGAGCGGCAACGAGCCCAGCTGGAGCAGATGGAGATGGAAAAAGACTCCCAGCTGATCAGCCTGAGGGAGGAGCTGCTCAACCAGACACAGCAGCTAGACAGTTGCCAGGCTCGGGTCAGCACCAACACAGAGTCAAAAGCACATACACACATGCTCTCTTTTCTATGGTGCATTCAATATGATGCAGCAAGTTACGTTAGTGAATTGCTGTGAGTTTCAGGCCAACCTAATGTATAAATTTCTCTTGTATCAGTGTTAACACTAGAGGCTGGCAAGTCACCAGTCTATTATGGCTGTCTCATTATTGATCACACATTAAAAGAGCGTCTAGGAAAGACAGATTTTCATATTTGGAGTTTTCATGTTGCTTGCCTGTAAACAAGCGTTAGCAAGACAGATTAGGTACCATAAGGATTGGTGCAAGTGGGCGTGGTCTATTCCATATTTGCTCATAACCCAAGATGCCAATCCTGACCAGTCCTGATTAAACTCACAGGAGACATCCTGCTCTATCCCCTGAACATACATATTGTGTTTCATTAAACTAGATAAAGGGGGGACAAATGGCACAACCTTAATTTTGGCTGACTGAGTTATTTGTGGACTGTAACCTGTAAATTGTAGCTGGGGGCTAAGTTCCCTCTGTGTGCCGTTATTGGGTTGTGTTATTCTAATTTTCTTCTGTTTTATAACAGCTGTTTAAGGGGGTTCATTTCAGCTCAAGCCAGTAATCAAACATGTCGGTTTGTTGTCCAGATCTCATACCTGGAGGTGGAAGTGGAAACGCTGACAGAACAGCTTCACAGTCCTGAAGTGTGTGAGGAGGATCAGAATGGCAGTGTGACTGTGGATGATCTGGATCACATTCAGAAGGTCAACAGAGAGCTGGAGCAGCAGCTCAGCGACAAGAACAGGGTCAGTTTACCTATAAACTCCCATTCTGTTGATCCTCTAGCTTTTAGTAAAATATTGAGATCAGCTCCAGGCAGAGTATTTTGCAAATACCATACCAGCATACCAGCACCTATCACCTCACATAAAACACACTGATGTTGTTTTCCAGACCATCAAACAGCTGCAACAGAGACTGGCAGAACTGAAGAGAACCCTGCAGAAGGAACTGGTGAGACACAGTAAATCTTCTTACAGATGTACTGCTTTTCTTGTTTGTGATCTGAAGTCTGCAAAGTGAGCTTTTCTTGATGAGGGAGCAAAAACAAAAAAGAACACGTGAACTGGAGTAGAAGTTTTCAGTGCGTGGGCTTTCAGCAGTGGAGCTTCTCACTAGTGACTGACAGCACAGCTGTGAGCTCAGCTGTGATTCACAGTATGTTACTCTGTGGTTAAAGGCTTTAAAGTTAGTGGAAGCAATCAGAATCTGATAACTAGTGACTGAACGAAGGGTTTTTGAACATTAACCTTAATAAACTGTGCTTGTATTAGCTAGTCTTGTAATAATTACACTTGACAGCTTGGACAAGCTACAGACTGAAAATACAACTGAACTGAAAACAGACAGAAACAATGCTGAACAAGCTTGAACCCCGATACTTTCGATGAAGTACCTTTTCACAGTGATGTGTACAGCTACTGGTGTAAAAACTCAAGTGTGTTGAATGCTGATGGGACTGCTTAGCTCAGAAGAAAAACTAAGTCCTCTTAAACCAGCCGAAGTAATTCTAAAATAAATACAGGTTAAAAGTTCCACATGACTCATTGATATTAGAAGTTGATCTGACAAGTGAAAGCTTTCACAGTGACTCAGGAGTATGAAAGTACACCAAACTATGGAATAATAATTGATTTTTTTACTACATTATCATTCTGTTTTGGTTATTGGCAAACTTCTAAAACAACCCTGTTTTTTGAAATTTGCATTTCATTGTTAGGTTTTTTTTTTTATATTCTGCTACACTCTGTATTTGTGCAGCATCTAAGAAACACCAAACGTTGCACAGAGGTCAGTATTTCTTGTGCTCACTGAGTGAAAATGTACATGAATAAAAAGCGTACTCTTTGTTCTTTGTAGAAACTAAAGCCTGAGCCAGAGGCTGAAGTGAAGGAGAAGTTGCCAGAAAGCCGAGCAGAAAAACAGGAAAAAGTTTCTCCAGACCCACCGCCAGCATCCACCCCGAGCCCCCCGACCTCCAACACCACAGTGACCAACACCTCAGACCTCAACGACTCAAGAGAAATCAACTTTGAGTATCTCAAACACGTCGTCCTCAAGTTTATGTCATCCAGAGAGGCTGAGGTAAGTCCTCAGTGTCCCTCCAATACAACAGATTAGTGGGCTAATGGAGGTTTTTTTTAAAAAAAAAAAAAAAAACAGCTTTTGTGTGTGGCATGTGATTGGCTGAAGCTCTGTTACCAAACCGGGTTTGAATCTGTGTGTCTTGTTCTGCCAGGCATTCCAGCTAATACGAGCTGTATCCGTGCTGCTGAACTTTACTCGTGAGGAAGAAGAAATGTTGAAACAAACTCTGGAGTACAAGGTTGGTGGGGTTTTTTTTTTCATTAACGGTCACTATAATCAGTCTTCAGTTTCAAACGATCTATTGAGAGAACAGACCACTGTTTCAGACATGCTCTATGTGTCAGTGGAAAATTTAAAGGCTGCCTCTGCTTTGTTTCTTGAGTGTTTGTGTTGATATACAACGTAATTAGCGCCAAGGTGAAAGGTGTCGCTGTCACAGAGTGGAAAAAGCACAAACCCTCTATCAACTTCAGCAGCTGCCTCAAGGTCTGGCATGTTGTTGTTAAGGCAGGAAAAATGTATTCTTTTACTTATCCCAGTCTCTCACACTCCCTTGACACCTACCATGTAAGTCATGCATTTGCTTTATCAAGACATTTAATAGCAATTAACATCATGTCAAGCTAGTTTCTCTTTATTTCTGACTTTCACAATTCACTGCTCACATGATGCTCGCAGCTGTGTGGACCTTTTCTAATTGCTTTGGATCCTCCTATGCGACCATGTGTTGCATTAATTTTTTTCAGTGTTTTTGTCTGCTGATGTCCGACAGCAGGACTTGAAGCTCTGCACTGTGAATTTCTTATAATTACTCTGAGCTGATTTTTTTTGTGAATATGTTTGAGCACGGATCATACCAGCTTGAAATACTCATTCAAGTTAGCTCGGATAGAAGAACACAAAAATGTTCTTGTATCAAGCACAATGTGTCTTCAGAATGAAATTATCTCTAAATATATTACTTTAAGCTATCTTTATTGTAAGATGTAAGATTTATTGTGACTGATATGTTTTGTGTTCCAGATGTCCTGGTTTGGATCCAAACCTTCTCCAAAGGGTATCATCCGGCCTTCAGTCTCAGGCAGTTTTACTCACTGGAGCTGATGAGCAGCAAGAAGAGCTGAAGTAGTGCAAAGAAAGGAACTAAAGGACCACCTCTTTTAGGGAAAGGTCCTTTGTCTGTGGCTCCCATCTCTGAGCAGAACTCTAGCTTTAAACTTTGAACAGACTCCCACAGTTTTCTCTGGTTCTGTGTGGGAAGAACTGTTGTTTCCTGCTTTGTGGGGACAGAGAAGGGCTGCACAGTATGTTTGCCTGACTAAGGCCTATTCATTATCTTTTGTTAATTTTAGTATGACATGTCGTCTTTTCATGGGCTAAGGCGAATGGATGTCTGACCAAATGTTACGAATGGTAAACTGACGGACATATTCAAGCTGGAGTGAAAAAAAACAAACCACGAGTGAGCATGTCAAAAAAAAGGACACAAAACTTCAGACAGACATAACAGACTAATGTAATAACGGACTAACTTGATTCTTATTTTATTACCTGCCTCATTTTTGCTCAGATTCAATCTAAAAGTCACATGTTTTTGTAGGAACAAAAAAGCAATATGGCTGGTTGTGAGAAGAAGCATCCAGTCTTTGCTTGCTGAAGGACCTTTTAACCTGTCACTTTGTTAATTCATCATTTTAAATCCCAGAGAGCTTCTTCATGGAAACTTTTCTTTTAATGACCTGTAAGAGGTGATAAGGCTCATTTGTTCAGTATCAGTGAGAATTGATTTAAATGGTACCTGCCAAATGGTTCACATTTCTTTAAAGGATCTGTATTGGTCAAGGTGTAGGGTAGAAGCCTCTTTTTTCTTAATTTTCTTATGACAATGTCATCAACTATTTTCTTTACTGGAATACCAGTAAATATGTTCCTTTATTATCTGCTGAATGATTCATGATGACATTGAAAGAAATATATGTGTCTATGTTTTCCAGGGAAGAGAATCCAGGCTGGGATTTCTGTCCAACAGCATCCCAAATGCCAGAATTTGAAATGAGAAATGAGAAGGCTGACATTTCAGTCAGGAGAGGCCAGGAAATGGTTCTTTTGAGTCTGATCAATCATAATGAGTTAGGCCATCAGGTATTGAAGTGTAAGACTGATATAAGAGAACAGAAAATAGAGAGTGAAAATTAACATCACTGCTAGCATTTTTTACATGTACTGATACCGTCAGACTGTAGTTCAGCAGCTCATTTAAATGGGTATAAAAACCTAACTCCTTGGCCTTGACTGTTATTATTGCAATGATTTGGGCCTCTCAGCACACTCTACTTTTAAGTCCTCCCTCTATCACCTGGATTCGCAGACACGCATCTAAACCACGTATAAGCTAAAACATTCAACTAGTTGTTGTGGGTTCATATGTACAAAGCTTGGCAATGCTTGCTGTGGAGGCTCCAACTCCAGTCAGGGTAAAAAAAATAGAAAAAGAAGTGTTTTTTTTTTCAGTTGCGGCTGGAGAAACAAAAAAAAAGGCTCCCTCATCTGACAGCTATTTTAGATCCTTTAACACTAATGTGAATCATTTAGACTTCAATTGTCCATTAGGATAATAACAATCAGATGATATAAGTAAATGCTATGTGAAAGATGACTGGAGGACTTGCTCTGCCTTTACCTGCCTTTGCTAATGTAAATGAAATTACATTCCACATGTCTATTTATATAGATATATGTACATACTGTATGCATTGAGAACTTTATAAATCAGTGGATGGTAAATGGTTTGATGTTAACGGTTTGCAGTATTTATTGTCAGCCTCATTATAGACCAGATCCCCTATGTGTCTCTGCCTTGGGTTGTTTTTAATTCCCACGCCCATCAATATCCTCTTTCCTCTGTGTGATATCAGTCACAACATGATGAGGTTTATTTTAATATCAGTGGGAAGCCCAGGGAATCTGCACGTCTGCTGTTAGCCTGCATTGTTGAATCCCTAAAGCAATCTACCCAGTTGTTTACAATGCCTTTCATTTCTAAAGGCCAGGGGATTTTGCGTTTTTATTCATTTCAGTAATATGCATACAGTGTGAAACAGAAATACATCAGATTCTGTCTGCATAAGATTTTTGGTCACAAAAAAGAAAACTGTATATTAGGTCAGATTGTTGTTTTTTCTGGTATTTAAAGTTGCATCTACGGAATACTTAATTTGTATATTTGGATGCAAAAGTACATCTTTGAATGCAGAACTGTCATCATCTTGTGTTACTAATGACAAGTAGCAGACTGATGTAGTCACCCAGACTCTGCTGGGTAATATGTCTCCATGAGAATCAAAGGAAGCAATGAATGCACTTTTAACCTGATTTATCCTGCGGTGTGATACCCTGAAACACAACTGTACAATCACTACAGCTTTTCTTTTGCTTTTTTTGATTTAACAACTGCTGACACTCCTAAGGTTTTCTTTTCCCACATTTATTAATAATAAATCTAAAATCATAAAAATCACGCACTCTGGCTCCAAATCCTGCATATTTGGTACGAAAAATACGTTCTCCCTTAATTTTCCATGTTCTCCTATACACATTTTGATTTCTAATATTAGAACATCATTATTTTATTCCAATCATGAAGTTATTCATAGTCTATCGAAATATGTTGATATATTTCAACATGATATCAAAATATTTAAGTTATTGTACTTTTTTAAAATTTTTATAAAGTTTATATTACTTTTTTTTATTAAAACTGAAATTTCTTCAATACTTTTTATTCAGTTTGGGTAAAAAGCTTAAATTGCAAAATGTAGAGACTGCACTACATGCATAACATTTCTTTTGATTTTTTATCCATTTTTAATTCGACGTCTAAGAAGACCTGATTTCATTTGGGACTATAAAATCTGTCATTTGATTTATGGGTTGTTTCTACTACTGTAATGCCCTACCGCTCAGTGGCGCTGTGCGCATTTCGTTGAGATGAAAGCTAAATCGAGGAAGAAGAAATTCTCCGGAAGCTACTTTTTCTGAGCACGCGGTGCGTCCGGCCTTTCCAACAGGGCAGAGAGAAGGAACATGGTGAGGAGCTGATAGTCGTCTATCAATTATGCATTTTTCTAACGTTAATCTCAATAAAACCTCGTGAAATGTGTGTTGTACTTGTATGTGAGCTTCTGTTGAATTTGTTTTTGCATGTAGAGATAAGTAGACTGCTTTCGGTAAGGTATAAAATGTTATATTATGGTGCGATGGTACCGACAGACGTCGCTAGGCTGACCCGCTAGCCGAAAGCTAATGAAATAATGGCAGCTACAGTTAGCTTACTGGTTAAATGAGATATTGTGTAATGTTAAAAAACAGTGAATAACCAATATGTCTTAGGAAATACTGTTGCCGCTTAACTTGAGCTAGCTAAACGAAAGACGATATAAAAATATCAGGTCTGTATGTTAACGTTTACGGGCTGTTTTAGCTTGGCTGACTCGTGTAGGGAAAAGGGCTCTCATACGAGCTCCGATTCCTGTGTGGACGCCGCCTGAGACGGCATGTGTGAAAATTAAGTGGTGCTGTGTCTAACGTTAATTTTTCTCTTTTGTCATGATAAAGGCCAAGATTAAGGCTAGAGATCTTCGGGGGAAGAAAAAGGAGGAGCTGCTCAAGCAGCTGGATGACCTGAAAAATGAACTGTCCCAGCTCCGTGTGGCCAAGGTTACTGGTGGAGCTGCCTCCAAGCTCTCCAAGATGTACGTACTGCATGAAAAAAAATGTATAGGACACAAGAAATTATCAATAGACCTGATCGGCTTAGTATATTTTGGTAGAATGGTGCAACAAGCAAAGGCGTTGTGTTTGAAAGCACCATAGTCAAGCTCAGTGTTGGAGCAGGTACATAATACATTTGACGTCTGCTAATGGTACGAGAAGCTCGCAGTAATCAAAATGTAAAAAGTAAAAGTTATTTTATTTTAATTACATGAATGTGCACATGTTAGGTTTACTACACTATTGTAGCTAATAGATTAGGATTTTCCAAGTTCTAAACTTTAACAATCAGTCAAGTTGTCTCTTACCATTTTCTCACTGGTCCAGCTTTTATCTACAGTGAGAAAGGGTACAGTGTGTGTTCACTCCTGGGTCAGATGACTCTGCAGTAGCACAGGTATTTATTGGATCCAGCTTTAACTGGCAGTGGTGATAGACACACAGGTTGACACACATATTGAAGTACTAAGGTCTGACCCCTTTCCATTGTGATGCTGTGGTAACATAGCTATTTTATCAATAGTTATCATGGAATAAAGATCTGTCTTCCTGAAAGCACAATCCAAACACTGTTCATTATGTTTAAAGTTTAAAAGAGAGGTTAATTTTAAAGCTATAAATGGGCTAGACACTAACATTTTCAGTAACCTCAATGCTACTTTCTACTATCACTTGTTTTTCCGGTGTGGTTTTGATGTCAAATGGGACATTTTGAATCTTCCAAAAAAAAAAACATCATGGAAAGATGGTCTTTAAAATGGGCTGTTAATGCAGTAGAAATACACAAATATTTTAAAATGGGTAAGACTTAAAAAGCTGAGTTAGCTGAGTAGCTGAGTGCTATTATTTATTGCTGAAAAGTTGCTTGATTTTGGCACATTTGTTTCAAAGCAGAAACAATTACGCTTCCAGATGGTAACAAACTTTTTCCAGAAATACTGTACTTAAGTTTCTGCAAACTTTTAGATTAAATAAAAGCCATGCAATAGCATTTTTTTATTCATATGTGATCAGAACTGCTGTGATTTACAGTTTGATATGAACTTGGTGAGCTGCTGTAGACTGTCTGAAGGGGGCTGCTTTAACTTGATTGAACATCTATAGTCTTCGTCTGTGGAGGGGAAAAAGTGTGAACTACAGCTTGGAACCATGGCTTGCAAATGAGCAGGGGGGATTTGGGTACAGGTAGCATGGAGGGGAATTAAACATTGTTCATGTTACCAACACCGTAATTATATAGAATTGGATCAAAATTGTTAAATTATGCTATTATTGGCATATTATGGGCAAAACCTGAACACTGATCCTGTTTATAACCAGTCCAAACATTGTTGGTACACTGCTCTGAAGTTCACTTTTGAGTTGCACTTTACTTGTTTTTTCTCTTCTCCACTTCAAGTGTGTGGAAAGGCTAAGCTCACTGTAAAGTAAGAGGGCAGACAATTGAAGAATGTAGCTGCAACTTTGATTTTGCAGTACAGTAAAGGAGTATATTACCTATTTTTAGTGGGTTTACCTGTTTTTAAAAACTGCATTTTTGCATCAGTTTTGTTGTTTAACTGAATTTTTGCATGGTGATTATGATTTTTGTATGGCCTTATTTATTGAGGCTAATTTGTCAGTAAACTGAGACTTATGGTGGGAAGAATTCAAGTCTGACTTTTCTGTTTTTTGTTTTTTCATTTCAGCCGTGTTGTCCGCAAATCCATCGCCAGAGTCCTGACTGTAATCAATCAGACACAGAAGGAGAACCTGAGGAAGTTCTACAAGGTTTGAACAACCAGCTACCTTGATTTTTACTAACCCCTCTACACGCTCAGAACACAAACATGCCTGCTTGGGACTAGAGCATTTCCCCTTTGGTTCTCTTGTCAAAGATGATACTTGTTGAGCTGATGTTTTGCTGATGCATTCACAACTGCTTACCAAAAGACTGAGACTTGAGATGACCTGAATGATCCTCACAGTCAATGACCATGTTTACATGGGCTGCAATAATTTTGACATTTTTAATATGAATGTTCACTGATGTAGCTAATTAAAAAAATGTGATATTTCCATTTCAGTTATGTAGAGAAAGATTCTGGGTAATAACTGATGACATCTTTATGTGATGTAACATTAGTTTACCTGTTGCATGAAGCAAAACTGTCATGTTGATGCCCCCTTTTTTTAACATTTGCATGCATTTTTAAGAAATTTAAAAATATTTACACTCACCAGTTCATTAAGATGGCAGTTGACAAGATGTTGAATGAATAGCGTTGTCATGGTTTCCCATGCAAACACTGTTCAAGAAATAGTAATAAGGGTAAACTCGACCAGTTTGTACACTGGTTGTGGCATTTTAAGTTGGGGGGATGGGGGGGGGCAAAACAAAACATACTTCAATCCATCTCTAAGCTTGTAATGTGACTTCCTGCTTTGAACCACATTAGATGAAGCTTCAGATAATTATGTCACCTTTATGCAGAATAATAACTTATTACAGTGACAGAATTGCAGTCTGTGTAAACATAGTCAATGTGTCCCTGAGCTGGCCAGCTAACACAGGTTTTTATTTCAGCGTTACATGTAGCGACTGCTGATTATTGAATTAACATAAACATGTAAAGCCTTGCATTGTGTGTGCTGCCTTACATAAATAAAATGCATGCAAACACTCACTATTCTTTTTTGAAAGGCTAAAGTACAATATACTTCAGCCAGGTGCTTAACCTTTCTTGACAACACCTCAGACAAATCTTTTCCTGTCCTTCACTTGAGTCGGTTAACAATTTTTTTTTTCAGCTATTGAATGTTGATTTCATGTCTTGCAGGGTAAGAAATATAAGCCCCTGGATCTGAGACCCAAGAAGACCAGAGCTCTGCGCCGCCGGCTCAACAAGCACGAGGAGAGTCTGCGGACCAAGAAACAGCAGAGGAAAGACCTCCTCTACTCCATCCGCAAATTTGCAGTTAAAGCTTAGAGGCTTTTTCTATTCACAATAAAATCTGTGTTAAAAACCAGTGTTGTCTGTTGTGTAGTTCTGTCTCCATAAACATCATGCTTACACTTTGGTCAAACAAACAAGGAATTTCATGTCCGCTGGTGTAAAATAAGTTATCACACTGAAAAGTCACTGTGGTGAATTCATGATCTTCGAATGGTTGTTAAGCCTGGTTGCTACTTGTTAATAGTCTGCTCAAATGTTCCACCACAGGAGGGCAGCAGAGTTCCAGATTATTCATCTACCATGACATGCCCGGTATCTCTAACAACATTGACTTTCCTTGCATCATCTGTGGCTGCAGGCATTTCCTGATGAAGCCTCATGCCTTTTGTTATGATCTCTGCTTAAAGTGGATCATACGCAGAGTGAGAAATGTCCTTTTCTACACACTGACAACAAAAGGCTTATGATTTATAACCATGCCAGTTTATCTCCCTATTATTTGAAGTCAGGTGATGTGAACAAGGCCAATGACTTTAACCAGCTTTGTAACAGGTGTTTGAGGAGCAAGGTGGAAGTCATCCTCAGTGACTCTGAACACCTCAGTGAAACTCTGGCTGGTCAGAGGAGCACATGGAACAGCTGGCTCTTCTCCACATGCTGTAGAACTGAGTGGTTCAGGGGATCCTTCATCCTTGTAGCTATTAAACTTTATAATGATCACTAAGCTTTGTGGGGATGCTTTGCTCTTTTGAAAGGTAGGTATCTACTTTGATTTTATTTATTGTTTTTTTGTATTGTCCTCATCTTATGTATTGCTTGTCTTATAAGGTCTGACTCTCCCAGTCGCAGGACATCTGAATTTGCCTGAGGGATTAATCAAGTATTTATCTATTTAGAATTCTAGTTCCTGTGGAGAGGTAGTAGAATTAAACAAAATAGATGGTGATGAAAACTATGCAACTGACAACTACAACAAAAGAAAATGTGTGAAAATGTGAATTTGAAAAATGTTACACAGGATCTCAACTATGGCAGGGTAACTGCAAGATGGATCTCAGCAAAACTACATCTACTGTTTTGAAAGTATGATACTTCCACATTCCCATAGTGCATGGACCTCCAGCCTATTCAGACATACCTCCTCTACCTGACTTTTTTTTTTTTTTTTTTTTTACCAGTCATTAACAATGACAGGGAAACCAACTTAAAAATAAGTTACATTTTTTCCAGATCTAACGTATCTCAGTTAAACTAATGTCAAAGTGAAAGTATCTGCTAATTATTTTAATTTTCCCTGCTCAAATCATATTTACTCATCTTAGTTTGACTCCATATATTTTCTCTGGTCATGCCAACCCAAAATAGTAGTTGCAAAACTGCTTGTTTTTTCAGGATCAGCGGGCTGGGCACTCTGGGTAATCTACTGACTTCAGTGTTTTGCTGCATGTGGAAAGACAGTGATCTGAGGACGATGGGTCTCAGGAATGCCTGGAATGACAGTCACCATTATTCTAATTACTTTCCTACCATCACCATGCTGCTAGCTGCTCTCTAGTTTTCTAACAACACACAACTTGACACTGTCCTCTACACTGCTGCACACAGCCACCATGAGCACTCCGACTGTCCTCCTCACGCTCTTAGTTTGTTTTAGGCTGTTTACCTCGTGTCGATCTCCTCACCCCAACTCAGCTACAGAATCGGGGTGCTTTAAGGTGAACAACTGCAAATGCATCATGAAGGATGGGAGCGGTGTGATAAACCTCAAAGCTATGGGAGATGCAGATGGTTTTCTGGGGCGTTTGAAGCCTGTGTCAGCGGAGAACATGCCAGTCAGTGCGGAGATCTTGCTTTCCTTCAGTCCCTGCCAGCCCTTCTCACAGCCAGAGGACCTGACTGGAGCTGACTGCACCAACGTGGCTGCATGCCTTATTGTCAGGTAGAGCAGAAACTGTGGGACTGATGACTTTAACCCTTCAACTTCACTGTAATGCTGTGCTCTAGGAAGTGACAGTTACTCTAGTACTCCATTAAGTGCAAAAAGTTGTGAACACACATGGGATATTTGCGGTGTCCAGCTAAATCTTTAACTCACATCTCACCAAATTTGATGCTATTTTGTTTTAATTTGTTGGAGCTCTATGACACAGAGGGATGAGTTATATAAGCTTCAATAGACACAAAACTTTCACTTCATCATTGAGTTTGATCTTTTTATTTAACAAAGAACATCACCAGCCTTTTTTACATCTATAATATACATCTAAAATTACTTGTTAGTATGGGTTTCTAGATACTTTATCACAGTGTGTTCACTTCATTTATTTTGGAAGCATGTTTTCAGCCTCGCTTTCAGTTCTGCATGTTGTGATTTAGAGCGCTGAGTGGCTTTAAAATCTTCTTCCTCATGTCAACAGACATGTTTAGCTGTTTAACAAGCAGTTTGCCTGCTCAGTGAATAGCCTGAGAAATGTATGTAGTTTGTAACAGTTTCACAAGTTTCTTATTCTCATGATAGTCTGTTGCAGTCAAAGCTTGTTACTCTTTGATTTTTGGGATGGCATCTAATTTTTCACTCATAAAGCTTCAATTTGAATGAAGGCAAAGCAGAATGTTAGAACTGTTTTTATCCTCTCATTACAATTTACATGATATGTTGCTTCAATTTCCACTTCAAAGCTCAGTGATGTTCAGGGTAATTTCTGTTAATCTTGAGTGACGATTCTGTTTTGATTTCATAAGATTCAGTTTTTAATTAATCAGATTCCTGTTTCGTGTATCAGTACCTCTGGTTAAGGTCACAGATGACAGAACTCAGATCAGTTACAAATTCAAGGAACCTACACCATATTAACAATGTATCATATGATCCATGTGTTTTGTTTCATCTCAGTCTGAAAAAAAAACTAGCATCTGTAGCTGTAAAAACATGTGGCTGAGTGATAAGTACAATATTTATCTTGAAGTATAAATACTTCACTTTAGTTCTCAAGTAAATGCACTCAGGTACTTTAAACCATTGACTGCTGCTGACTGCATCACCTGCTGTCTGACAAAGTTTAAAATGACTCACTTAAATATTTATTAATGTAAAGTTATCATGTGCAAATCACTAAAGTTTTTTTTAATTAAAGGAGATATCTTTGTTTCACTCCTCAGTAAAACTATGCAGCTGTTCAGGGAATGATGGCCACTAAGGGGCGCTCAAATACATAAACTAAAAATCTGAGGACTTCAGTGCTTTTGTCATGTTTAAAGTTTTTATTAACACTCATTACTGTGAAAAAACAAATAAAGCACTTTTTATTTGTTTACTTTACAACAGCAAAAAAAAAAAGAAAAAAGGTCCCTGGAACCTAAATACATATCTGGGAGTCTGACTACTGCTTGTCTTTAGGATCGAGTTCAGCAACCAAACATGCTCTCATCTACACATATTTAAATTTATTTCTTGGTGAATATTGTATCTTAAGGAAAATGTCCCCACCGAAGTTTACAGCTGAGTCTCTTGCTTTTGTTCTTTGACATTTCTCCCCATGATCAGGTATCACAGACTCAACAGATACATTAACCGCTACATCAGCTATGGGAGACATGAAGGGAACGAATTCCACTACAACAACACCTTGAAGATGCTGTCGGTCCACTACTTCTGTGAGCTACAACACAAACATTTCCTGTAACTTATGTCGATGATTGATTCTTCACTGTATCGTGATAACTGACAGCCGCTTTTCTTCTTCTCCTGGTCCAGCCACTGCTGAACAGCCGCTGACAGTCGTGCATTACCACTGCAATCCAAATCAGTCCAACTCTTTCATCCGGGACCACAGTCTCAGCACTGAGGAGCCCCTGCAGATCTGGGTGGAGAGCCCCTGTGCTTGTCCAAATGCCTGTGCCATGGGAGATCTGGGTCTAGGCACTATCTTCCTCATCATCCTCTCCCTCAGTGCTGCCGCATATTTCATTCTTGGTAAGGCTTTGTACCAAACCCACAGGCACTCTCTTATAAATGAAAATAAAAACCTCCATAAGTCAAATGCAATATACAGAACTGAGCTTTCTCTTTGCAAATGGCTTTCTAATCAGTTTCAGTAGAATTAAGTTTATTGCAGCTTCACAACAGATTCTATTAACCATTTTTTTTCTGCAAAACTCTAGTTGCATGATCTCAAAGAGCCCTTCATTACCTCACAGTTTGACCTACTATTGTCTGACTTCCATCACTCCAGCCGTCCACATCTTTAAACAAAAGTGCTTTAATGGCAGCCAGGCTTTCCTCCTCCACATAGCTGAACACTCTCAACAACCAGAGAGGTCATCTTCATGGAAAAGGCAGAATCCAGGGCTGCCTGCAAACCACCTGTACAGTACTGCAGAGCGAGAGGAAAGCACAGAGGGCTAAAAAACAAAAACACAGAGGCTGAATATTATTTTCTCAGCTAAAAATGTCACAACATGCAACCCTGAATCTTTCTCATAAGTTGGGACACTGAGTAAAATATAAATAAGGCAAAATAAGATAATTTTGAAATCCTTTTTGACACATACTCAGTTGAAAACAACTTCATGTAAATATATGCTAATTCTGACTTTGATGGCAGTAAAATGATTCAAACAAGTTGGGATAGAGGTCACAAAAGACTGGGAGAGTTGTGAAGTGCTCAAAGAAAAACCAAAGGGAAAGTATCTTGGCCTCGTTCAACCTGACTTTCATCTCCCCTGCGTTCTGCCGACAGGCTCCTGTGCTCTGAGGCCTTTCCGGAGCAGCAGTGGAGTCCAGATCTCTCCAGAGCGCAGTGTGTGGTGTATGATCTGCTACCTCTGTGATGAGAGGAGGCCGGCAGGAAGACACTACACAGACCTGACACACTGTGAACGATGAACAGCCACACAGCTCTGAAGGACTGCAAGATGTCTCAATGTGTCGTTTTTGTCCTACAAAGCTCATGTCTCAAGAAGCTGGCCCAGCCAGAAAGAGATTTTTTAAAATATTCTTTTACACAGCACTGTATCAACTGTCTTTTACATTTTTAGTTTTCTTCCAAATCAGTGTTTTGTGCCAATATAATAAATCGGTCATTTATGTTTCTTGTATTTTTTGGTTTTCCTTCAATGATAACAGAAAATCATGTGTTTTATATATTGCAAATATACACACAAGCACAACCCTAAGCCTCAACCTTAAGTTGGTAAAGAAATTTACATTCTAATGATTCTGGTAAAACTTAGAAAAGTGGATGCAACTGATTTTGATTTTTCTTACTGAACTGAAATATTAAAAATGAACTCCCATAGCAGGGCAGCAGTCAGGATTTTAAATTACAGAGATCATAAATCCTGCTGGTGGTTTTCATGGTAACAGTTTATTTCAGCAGATTTGGTAAAAAAAAACAACAACAACAAAAATTAGCCACATTACAGCAGTGTTAATGGCAAAGCATATCAGACATGAATAAATACTCATTATACAAAAACACACAAAAGAAAGAATGGTTGCCACATCTGACAAATCTGCTGTAGTCACTTCTCTTTACCACAATGTTTCTGTCCAATTTTAGGCTTGTAAATATAAACTGCATGGCTCTAAGCAGGTGCAGCAGGTGAGCGTCACCAGTGACCACTGTTCCACTACAAGTCTTTTCTGTTGCACTGGAATGTCTGTCGTCTACAGGTATTTTATTACCACTTTGTGTTCTCAGGTGGTCGGGCACACACACAGACTTGTTTTCCTGAGTAGGTATGGCGTAGTCACGCTCTGAAAATGCCTATTTTCAACTTTTTTACTAAAAAAAGTGAAAATACAAACAAAAATCCTTCAAACTCCTCTTGGAATGAAAAGTCTCATGTGTGCAGTGGGAGCCCATGCTAAAAAAACTGGTAAAAGAATGACAACTTCCCGAGCCTCGTACACACTCAACATAAGAGGCGTGATGACATCACCTCTGGAGCATGCACCCCTGAACTGGGACAAGAACATGCAAAGGTCTGCAGTGAAGCACAGACAGACCTCATTTACGTCCTAAGGAGCATGTTGAGCGTACATGATCCGACCGTTGAATAGGTTTCAACCTCAGCTTGTTATTTTGGTTGAACTCACTTGCTTTTCATCACGGAGCCCCAAGTTTTTAACCTGTGTGGGGCCTCCATCAGGGGAGAGCTGCAGACCTTATCAGCAGAGGCCTGGTTTCCATTGCACTTTTTGTCCTGCCCACATGGAGGTTTTTTAAGGTAAAACTGGCTTGATGTATTTTCTGCTCTGAGCTCTGCTGTCCTCTATACTTTACAGCTGTAATCAGGGTTCTCCGGCGTGGGGTCATCACATGGTGGGCTGTAGAGTCCCTGATCCTGGCTGATCTTGACTGCTCTGTGAAGGGTTGGGAAACATAGGTTGATATGCTTTGTTTGGTTTGACCTCAGATCCCTGGAGAACTAGTTTCCTCTTCTGAACTCCTGAAAGGAACCCAGAAATTTTGATTACAATGATGTAGTGTTTGAGTTAACACGTTTAAAACAACTTCCAGTCTTGGCTCAAAATGTCTTGGAATTGTGTCTGTGCAGGACACAGACATTAAACAGACAGCAGTTTTAATTCTGTGAGACAGTAAACAAGGATTTTTTTAAATGCTGTTCCTGTTCCTAACCCTGGAGTTGGCCATGTACTGATGTACTTTTTTTCTCCAAAACAATGGATAAGCATCTGTGTGCCATTGCTGAAAAACACCACTTTATCCACTGTCAAATGTATTATTCACCTTATGAAGAATGATAATACCAGTTCACACTTCGTATTGACTGGTCGTTGCTGGATTTGAGCCAGCCACCCACACCAAGCCAAAGCCCAATAGTTTTAGCTACACCCACCCCAAGCATTCAGCCATGCATTCATGAGTCCTGCACGCAGCCAGTTTTGCAAACCAGCACCGACCCACATCAGCAGGGCTCAGCAGTGGTGCTAACCAGTCACTCAAAATTAAAAGTTAAATCCAGACCCGCCCTGACCTTGTAATGTAAGTCCTCTAATCTGACTCATGCTTTAACACACAGTCATCCAATTGAAAGTGCTTTATTTTTAACTGATACAACTGAAATATGGTATTATAATTAACCATTGGATATTTGGCAAAAACAATCATCAACTTGAGTTACCACAGTGATGCAGATAAAGAATAGCATGCACAGTCTCTGGTTTAAGCTGGATTCTCTGTTACCGAATCACAAATCTGACGATCTGAAGAAAAAGTCTCTGATGACTGCCACGCTCGATGCCAGGAATGTAGGCACACCTCTCAGTGCTCCTTCTACCAACACAAAACCTCAAAATGGGCCGCAAACATTGAAATGTTTATTCTGAAACTACTTATTTGGCACTTTATGCTTTAATGTAAATGCTTAGTGAATTCCTGCTGTTTTTATGCACCAGATCATTTGGCTCAGCTCAACATCTAAACGGCTCCTCATTTATGACCACTCTGACTTTTTAAAAATTCAGACAAATTTAGGTTTTGACCAAGATCTGGTATGTGTAGTCAAAATAGATTTATTATACTGAATGCTTTTACCAATATAATTAAATACAATTACATACAATTCTATTTGTATGAAAAGTTTAATGACGTTTTCAGGTCTTTGGGGTTCGGACAGGAAAATTCTGGATGAAGTTACATGAAATTTGAAGTTTCTTTTCTCCAGTTTTGATGAGTTGAGGTGTGTTGGCTGTGTGTTGAGTGTTTCATCAGCAGCAATGTCCTGATACTCTTTGGCTTTTCACAAGCTGCAAAACCACAGATGAAGTCGTTTTACAGTTTTGATCCGACCAAATTTTCTCCAAACATCTGACTGGGCCTCTGGCAGTTTATTTTAAGTAAATTTGCATTCATTACTGGCTAGTTTTGCTTTAGTGTCGTCCACTTCACTTGCTAACAGCTTTCAGCTCTCTGCCACATGGGAGTTTAGGTGTCAAAGGTTGTGTCAGAGAGATTCAAAATGAGAGAATCTCTGAGACTTGATAATGTTTGTTGAGTTAGTTTTTAAAAATAAAACACAATTCTTTTTAAATTCTTTCTTTTCAGGAAAAAAAAATCTTTTTATTCACCCACTGTCTGTCACAAGTCCTTCTTTAGCTGTGTCCATGAATTTATTTTGAAATGAGTGAAATATTAAGTGAAATGTATGTTTGACTTAAATTAAAAAGAGGTTTTTTTGCAGGTTGCCTTCAGGTACCCAACCGGCCGCAGTGGCTGTATCAGTCAGCCTCTGTATCTGTTTATCTGCATCAGTGCAGCTCTTTG
This sequence comes from Ctenochaetus hawaiiensis, assembly GCA_029783645.1. Taxonomy (NCBI): domain Eukaryota; kingdom Metazoa; phylum Chordata; class Actinopteri; order Acanthuriformes; family Acanthuridae; genus Ctenochaetus; species Ctenochaetus hawaiiensis. The sequence goes on from JAPZDY010000022.1 coordinate 904,542, forward strand.
CTTCATGACAGCATGTGACGCCCCCTTGGCTGCTGTCTGTACTCTGTTTCTCCCTTCAGATCGTGGTGATCACAGTTTGTATTACAGTAACTGGGTGTGCCTGGTCAGTCCATCCAGAGAGCTTTTAGGATCCGCTGTCCCCATTCTTCCTTTTCTCTCACGCTATACTGACCCTCCATGCATAACACGGCCTCTTTCTTTTTACATCCCCACTAGACTACTTTTCACATATCAGACTCACAAACACTACTGATCCGCTGGTTGCCAATTTCAAACATAATGTTTGTAATATTTTATGATGCTTTCCATGACCACTTCTGTAAATTAATATATAAATGTTAGTTGTTCAACAGTGAACATTTTCCTTTCTTTGACAGCCTAAGAGCCAGGCCTTGACACATGGTATATTAAAAATTATGGGATGATTCTCTTTTCTATATCTTGATAACTGGCCAGATTGTCGTTTAAATTTCTGAAAATATTAATGCTCCCAAATAATCATTCCACAAGACAATACAAGTTTTCCAATTCCAATTTTATTTTTAAATTACTGAACCAACTTCTGACTTTTAATGTCCTTTTATATTTTGTCATATATTATTATGACAATATAACAGTGCAACTGTAATACTAAAGATTGATGTCAAAAGAAAAAATAAGTTCTTTTGCTGCTAAATGCTCGACAAAGTTCACCAAGCAGAGTAAATTTGTTTTGAGTTTTTTGCTGAGCAAGTAGTGTACAGTGGGTTTATAGGGGGTTTTTAACAGAACAGCTGCTTTCTGCTGCTGGAAACAAGGTTAAAGAGAACATTGAAACTGAACCAAAACAATTAAATTGTGGTTCTGAAACCAAAACAATGAAAAACACAATAAAAAGCTCAGTCAAGCTGAAGGGAACTGCAGAGGTGGGCTGAAAGACCCCTGTGGGTTCATCACTATGAGTAACACACCTTTTACATTACAGGCAGTCTTTTGATCCATTTTACATCAAAAATCATCCTTCCATCCCATAGTGATGTTTCACAGGACCTCTTTTTCACTGATCATCCTTAAACTTCATTCGTTTAGGCTTTTTTACTCCACAGAATGATTCCATGAGTATAACGGATCTCATTCAGACCCAGTTGGCATGCCTTTACATGCTTTCCAGTTGTTCCAATTACTTGGGGGAATATATTTGTCTCCCCACCCTCCAGCTGATAGCACCTCTGAGACCTGCTTTGGAGCTCTGTTCTAGTTTTTGGAGAGAAGATTTAAAACCACAGATGTGACATGAAGGATACTGTATGAGGAACAGTTCACGAAATGATGCAGATAGCTGCTGTTCTATGACTCGCAACGACCTCCACGCCCCAAACACCACCACCAAGAAGTCATACCTCATCTCCTCTGTCCCAGCGTCCTGCTCCTCATCATCACAGAGCGACGAAGGTAGGTACAGATGGAGCTCTGAGACCTCTGTGGCGCCTGGCTGTCCACGACCTGCCTGGCTATCACTGTCGCAGGGGGGCTTTGGGGTTTCTGGGAGGAGAATGTGTTTGAAAGGCTGAGTCATGGTCAGAGATGCAGCTTTGAATTCAGTCACATTTGTGCTGCAGATGTCATTTACAGCGTGCCAACGATCCAAACACTGCAGTCTGGGACGAGGTGACAGACCAAGCATAACTACATCTGAGCAACTGTGTCTGCTTATCATTTCAGGGGTATCCAGAGGGCAGTTACCCAAACTACAGCAAAAACATACTGTGCCTTTAGGCTAAATAATGCAGAAAAAAATGCAAATAAGAGAAACTTTCATGTCAGCTGGCAATGAAATTAGATTATTTGTTTGAGTCATCCCACAGAAACACAGCTGGTTCTGCCAAAAGCTAGGAAAAGACTCCATACATGTCGTCTGAACATGATTACAGAGGTTTGCAGGCACTTAGAGGGTTTGTGTTTGTTGATCAAAAAGGCCTTTCAGGTGGTAAGCATTGTGAATAAACAGCACCATTTGCCCCAATTATGGAAAGCAAGACTCATTATTAATACCAGAAAGAGTTACACAATACAGATGATACTCTCTTTCTGTCCAAAATCAGTTTTGGAAATAATTTGACTTATTAAAACTAAATATAACAGCCAATAGTGGTTACTTAATGATGGCCTGCATCTTTTGATACTAATATTATAATTGTTAATTTCCCATTTTGTGTTTTTTAAAAAAGTTCATAATCTGTAATATATGCAGTCTTGATGGTAAGAAAGGTGTGGAAAGCAATGATGGATGATTTAATATTGCAGAGCTCTGACCTTATGAAATCTAACTGATATATTTGTTCCTCCACTTGGAAATAATGAATTGCAAATTACAAACATGTTTACTTCCTCAGAAACTATAAATATGTTTGCTGGTGACAATATGTTTGGCTCACTCTTCTGCACTGCGTGGCTCGAACCTTGTTCCTCAACTCCTCTGTTTCCTGTTGCTTCTTTAACCTCTGTGTCATCACTGGTGGATTGCAAACCGACTCTAAAGGTGCATATCGCCACCTTCTGTATGTTTTCTGGAATGTTTAGATGCCGAGCATGTTTAATAAATAAAAGCGATTTTGTCTTATATTATCAGTTTTACCTATAACTATAAAGAGCCAATTATTTCACATTAATGGCTGATAATCTCATTAGCACTGATAAATATCTCTCTGAATCCCTCTTAGCAAGTACCAAGCAAAATGCATGTCTGACAGGTGAAACTGATTCATCAGCTCATATAGGAATTAAATGTATAAAAACATCTAAACAGATATGATTCATTCACCTGCTGCTTCACTGGCTCGAACTCTGTGATGAAACACAGAGGGGGCTCCTACGTCTGGGCTCATTTCAGGTCTGCTTCCAGCCCTGGGCTTCGATGCTGGTTTTGCTTTGCTCTCCAGCTTTCCTTTGAGACTGCTTAGCAGTGGCAGGCTCCCATCTGCCCCCCCTCTGCTCTGTGGTGTCCTCCCACTGCAGGGCCTCTGCTGCAGAGGACAGCACAGGCCCTGCACTAGGACAACAATAATGACAACACAGTTATGATTTATCATTATGATAAGTTTTTGTTTATATGAAAAAATGCTTACTACTAAAACCAGCAATGAAGATAAGTCTCGTTTTATGACATGACGCATCATAAAATTAGACATGCTAACATGC
>JAPZDY010000022.1:908899-938231 GCA_029783645.1 Ctenochaetus hawaiiensis
CAACGACAAGAAAAGGAAAAAACATGACATATGACCAAATCAGTTAAAACACAAGATATGAAAAGATAAAAAGCAATCACAGGACAAAATGAAATGACATGAAGTAAAATGAAACAATACAAAATGAAGAGACGGGTCATAAAATAAAACAATATGAAATTAAACAGTTAATTTCAACAGTTAATAAAATGACAAAACCAGATGTAATGAAAAGGCACAACATAAAATCACACGACACTTGATTAAAATACAGGAAAAAAATATATATTATGTGACATGATATTCAATTTTGTCGAGACCCAGAATGACAGGACATGAAATGACATGAAACTTAAGCCTTTGTTATGACACTAAATTAAATGATATGACTAAAAGTGACATAATACAACACATCATTTAACAAACTTGGCATGCCATGAAATACTAGCATGACGTGACCCATCATAACTGTACAACATGGCATATAATTATGACATCTCACTATAATTGTGCGTCATGTTGTGTAATTTGAGGCTACAATGGCATGTAGTCACCTTGCAGGCCCAGGAGCTGAGAGCCTCTGGAAGGAAGCTCTGTGTCTCTGTGTGAACGAAGTCTTGGTGGAAGCAAAGTGAACACTGTGTTCTCCTGGAAGCTTTTTGCCTGAAAGTTTCTCCTCGTTTCACTGTGGACATGCAAACTCTCATCTGCACTGCACTCTGCTTGATGCTTCCTCCTCTCATTCATCATGCATTTAACATGTTTTTCTGCAAAGACAGATGGTGCACAGTCAGTGTTCAGTAAATAAGCAATGCTGGATGACTCCAATACCCACTTTTGAAACTTTATTTACTTTATTGCACAAGTTATACATAAACCAGTGCTAGACCTTGGCATGGATTTCTGGAATTAGGATCAGTTTATAAATGCTTTCTGAATTATGTCAGATATGAAAATATGACACAAAGAAAAATGAATTCAAGGTATCTGTTTGGATTCTGCATGAAATTTATAGTCATGGAACTGAAACACTGAATCCAGAGTAAATCCTGGTTTCAAACCAGGGTTTACTCTGGATTCAGTGTGTTCATGTGTAAACCACATGGCCTGGCCTGAATATTCATTCCTCTGCATAAAGGCAGACATTGCTTCTTTTTTCGACTAATACTTTTCGGTCTATTACAGCTTTGTGTCCTACAACAGCAACTATATGTGGCAAATTGAAATATCTGACCTAAAGGTGATGCAAGGGGAAGAGTTGGGGATCATCAGTAACATGAGATTTATCCTCTGAAAACCCAAAAAATCTGTAACTCTCTTTGCAGTTCATTAAATTGTAAAGTATTTTTCGCTAAAAGTTAAAAATGCCACCAAACCCTTAGTGGGGCATGAAGACAAGAGGTTCATAAAACAGGTGTTATAAATAAAACATATCCCTCTCTATATATGTGTATGTGTGAATAAAACAGTCCATTCAAATCTGTTTGGTAGCTTTTGAGATATCTCACTTTGAATTTCCTTGTGATTTGTTGTTCAAAAAAAAGTTTCCTGGCCCTTCTATTTGACTCCAGTATCTTTTAACAGGTTTTCTAATACTGTTCAGGCTGTTTCTGTTCTTCACTGACAGGCTGTGGGGTCAGCAAATACATGGTTAAGTCATAAATAGACTACAATTAAATAGAGCTTTTCTAAACTTTTCAACTACCCAAAGCACTTAACAACACAAGTCAGCATTCACCCACATTTACACACTGATGGCACAGCAGTCAGGAGCAGTCTGGGGTTCAGTATCTTGCTCAAGTACATTTTGACATGCAGACTGAAGGAGTCAGTGACCAAACCACCAACCCTCTGATAAACAGACAACTTGTTCTACTGCCTGAGCTGCAGCTGCCTCTAATAAAATTAAAGGTCAGAATACTCTTCATAAAACCACTGATTAAAATGACTAAGAATAGCAGCAGTGATATAAAAATGGTTTTGAGAGGTTGCAATCATTCCTGGCAACGTTTCACATTAATTCTGTTTTCGGTCCCACTGTAGCAGGTTGTGAAGTGCTTCATTCTAAGTGTGGGATCTGTAAAGTTGATTTTTTTATACTACCCAAGAGCTGACAGTCACTTAACACTTTCATCATATGTTTTGTTCTTTAGAACTAAGCACTGTTTGCAAAACCTTTTCCTGCCCAGCAACAGGCGTTGCAACTCAACTCCCTGATACAAAATCTTGCCAGTGTCAATGCAGATTAATTGATCGACTGATTGAAGAAAAACTCCGTAAGAGGACATGGCAGACATTTTCTCTAAAGCTGGGACACTACTGCACATCAGTTCACTCAGCCAGCTCTTTTTTACAAGCCCATTTTAACAGCCTGACACATTTTAAAGAAAAACAGAAGGCACACACCTCTGGAACTGATTGGGCCGTTTAGTTTCAGTAACTTGGACAAGAGGGTTATCAGCGGTGTTTTAACAGAAAGCATGTGTGTGTGGTCAGGGTTAGGGTTACAGTTCATTACACTGCCTTTCAGCAGCTCTCCCACAATAATACAGTTCCTGAAACCACTCTTACCTGCTCTAAATCAGGCATTCAGGTCTTTCCGCAGGACTCCCTGAGGATTCACATATGAAGAGTTGAATGAGATCCCAATTTTTTGTAATGTTCCTCTGAATGTGACTCCACGCCCAAACACTGATTTTACAAGCAGCACTGTTACTGTAGATCCGCTCAGCTGTTGCTATGGGACTGTGAGCTCACACTCTGGGTTTGTTTGTGGTTGGTAGGGGGTGTTAAGAGGGGGGTCATAGTTAGTCTACTGCCATAGTTACAAGCCTTGGTTTGTGTGACACACGGCTGATATTTTAACCAGCCTTTTCAGGGGATGCAACCTGCTCTCTGGTTACCATGTCGATGATTCACAGTGTCGGATCACTGGTGGGCTCAGAGTGTGTTCACAAGTATTTGACCTCTGGTGTGTATATCCTCGTTTTCCTTGGGTCGTTTGGTGGGAATAGTGCAGTTGGAACATGGCAGCAACAAATAAACACAGTGAAATGCCTATCAGTCTGCTGCCAAGAGAGCTGTGGTACAGGTTGTTAAAGAGTGAGAATGAAATCCAAACCAACTGCAGTAAACTCCCCACAAATGCAAGATGTTATGGTTAATAATGAGAAGGATGCGGTTTCTTAAGCTAGACAACCATTGCAAAATGAAGCCTGGACTGAATCTCATTTTCTCTTTCTTCATGTGTTGTTTTCTCATGTGATCACCAGAGAAGAGGAGTAATTACAGCAGCTGGAAGCAGATTTATTTTGACTAAAATCTCTGCAGGTTACAGCAACTGTTAAAGCCTTTGTTTGGTTTTTGATAAGGAAACTCAAGCCAAATCCAAATATGCAGCAAAGACAACTATTCACTAAAAAATGTCTCAGCCACTTTTTCCTTACACTATAAATCTGAGTACAGGAAACAGAGTAACACTTAAAGATGTGCACATTTTCAGCCTAAAAGACATAGTTCATTTTTATGCTTTTTTTGATTTGTTTATTTCACATCTGGATCTGATCCATTGTGTGCTGAAATAACATTAGCATGTTGATTAGCTAACTATAATACATGCTCATTCAACTGCATGGACAGTTTGTTCAGTATTTTTCCAAACCATTAAATGATGATCATAAATAACTACAATCATCATGACAGAGTTTCACTGGGCTCACCCAGACTGGGGGGGGGGGTTCCTGTCATGGATCAGCTGTGTCTTTCTCATCCCTCATGTTTCATGTTTCTATGATTTATCCCTCTCACGTGTTTCTTGATGGTCCCTTGTTTTTTCTCTGTCACTGTGTTTGTGTGTGTGTGTGAGAGTTTGGCCGATTGTATCCTCTACTTGCCAATAAACCTGCACACCTGCATCCAGTCTACTCGCTGAGCTCCTGTAGTATGTGTATACATACATATATATATATATAGACATCAGCATGTACGTATCTATGTGTGTGTGTGTATATATATATATGTACACATATCTCTCTCTCTCTCTCTCTTAATCTATCTCTCTCTCTTTATATATATGTATATATATATATATATATATATATATATACATATATATACAGCATAAACATATCCTCAGATTTGGATTTTACCTACTTACTTAGATTTATTACTCAGCGTCATCAATATCTTAAGACTTTGCTGACCACATATGAGGTGGATTATCAATTTCCTGTTGCTAGTAGGCGCATGGCACCATGACTATGAGTGACTGTTAACAGGCATGTGAATGTGTTGGGAATCTTAATAAACCTGTTGATTTAAATGCAGACTGGAAAATGTATAACAACTGACTGTTTAATGGCAACACTTTAAAATTTAAAACTGTGCAATACACATGCCATTGAACAAAGACTCAAAAGCTTCAAAATGAAGCATTGCAAAATCCAGTAGATTGAACTATTAACACTCATTCTGCACTATGTGTGAGAATGAAAATCCGAACCGAATGCACTAACACTCCAACTACGTGCAGAATGTTACTTATTTTCCAGTCTGGTTGTCTGATTATTTACAGTATTAAGTCATTCTTCTATTAATAAAAAACAAATCTCCATTTCACCACCAGGACAGGGAGTGCAGGTTATACATCCACTGGTGCACATTATTGTAGTGTGGTCAGTCACAGGAGGCTGTCTCATGAACCCAGGTCGTCATCAGCCTTGGGTAATATTTCAGAAGGTGAATGACTGAAACAAAGGGGGATGCGTGAGGAGTCAGCTTCACATCACTCAATGGACTTGGGGCCCCTCAGTGATGCTTTTATAACCACGCCATATCGATTTAACATAAAAGGAGGACAGGTGCAGAAGGAATTCACACAGTCTGCTCTGTGTCTGTCTTTACTTTCAGCCTCACTTTGGACTGAGTCCAGCAGAACAGTTTGTGGCTTTTAGAGGCTGTTGTCTGTTTTCATTTACACACCATTTACATCAGCAGCATGGATTTCACTTTTTGATGGTATCCAGGTGAGATCTAGTGCAGAACACACAACTAGAGCTGACAGTGCAACCACCATCCTACATGTACTAAGACTATTTTGAACCTCTATTAATCCAGCCACAGTTGACCTAGCATGGGTCTTTTAAATTAGAAACATCTGGATCCACTGTGGAAGCTGACTTCTGCCATTCCAGATTTGCTCTATTTTCTATTGTTCTCAAAGTGACATAATGTTCTTGAAGTGATGATTTTGTTATTTTTTCTGTCATTTTTTTTTTTCAAACCATTCAGTCCTGAACAAGATATCCAACAGCTACTAGTACTGTTGGTGGTAAGTCTAGGCACCTAGCAGACGAATAAATACGTAAATGTGTGTATATATATATACACATACACACACACACACACACACACACACACACACACACACACACACACACACACACACACATTATATATATTGCTGAAAACATTGTGAAATGCTTATTGAAATGACCTGATGGTGGTGCTGGAGAAGAGTACAAGGATCACTCATTAGGATACATCAGCTGGGAACCATGAATGTCTGTAATCAAGCTATTTTATATTTTCAGCTCCATGCCCTCTAAAGCTGTAAGAACAGTAAAAGACCAGTATGTCCCAATTTTTATTGCAGGGTGTCATAAACATTGCAGCCTCAGGGTGGTGTTTGCATGTCTGTAGACTTTAATCTTATTCTGCTAAAACTAGAGGGCATGCAGCTTTGGAACTGATTCAATAAGGATGTTTATGTTTAGCACATTAGAAAATCAGTCTCATCTGCCAGATTATAATAGAAAGCATGTGTGTGTGCGTGTGTGTTTCACAGGCCTTTGGGGACAATGTTTCACATGACCTTTCAGCACTGCTGCCACAAGCGTAAATCTCTGCGCTGGATCTTACCTGCTATTAAATACTTTAGACAGATGGATGCTGAGCGGCTCCAGTGGAACAACAGCTGACTAAAATGCTCCGAGCAAGACAACTCAATAAGAGTTATTGAGGGATGGGATGGCATCACAGATCGGTTTTAAAACCATCAATCATCTGCCTATTTCTGTAACCACAATTATATCTGTTACTGTAAAAGGAAACTTGAACTATCCCTGTGGGAAAATTGGGGTTGCTACAGTAATACACAGAATAAACAAACAGTTTTTTCTTATTCTTTCCTCTCTCGACTCACCAGACATCCAGTTCACTCCCATAAAAAGCCTTTCCTGATGAATTCTGAGGCTCATAGAGGATGAGAATCAGAGTCCCTCTCCGACTGATTGCAGAAATAGCTCTCATGTATAGTATAAGTAGTTTACTGATGTTTTTTTTAAGACTGCTCAATTTCATTTGACCTACTGGCTCAAATTTTGGTCATAGAAAGTCACGTTGGAGCATTTTTGTCGCTCAGATGCTTGCATTCATTGTATTATTATATATGGGAAAAGGATATTTGATCATAATGTGCCCTGCAATTCCAACTCGCTTCACCAAAATGACCTCACAGAGCAGTGCTGCAGTAAACACAAATACTGTCTTTTTCTACTAGGAGACTCATCAATGAGAGTTGTCTGTCCTCCTTTGATTTAACTACAGTGTGATGGCAGTGCTGATCAAGTGAGCTGGAGAATAGAAGAGAAAAAGCTGTTTCTGAGAACAAAACGGTGAATCAGAGTATAAAAATGTTAGTCTTGGATTGTTTCACACCAGTAACTTCTCTAAAGCACAAATAAACACGGCCACACCTCTGCACAGCCCTGCAGGGGGGAACTGTAATGCTGGACTTAGTGTGAATTCAGCCACTTCATCCTCTCCTCCGTTTGCTTTCCTGCTGTGTGTGTGTGTGTGTGTGTTTGTGTGTGTGTGTATGTGTCTGTTACAGACCCGCACCTGCAGAGAGATGAGACAGGGACTGAACCTGGTCATACAGCCAATAACACAGCAGAGTCAGAGTCCTAACTTTGCACTGTTATTGGCTGTGGACTACACACCATTTCCAAAGGCTGACGCCCAGAAACATCCTGAACACAGCAAAATACAGGCAGGGGGCAGTATCTGCAGACACCATCACACCGATGACCGAGAGGGATGTTTTTGTACGTCTTTGTATAGATTTTTTATGAAAATTTCCAAGTATTTTGTCTTTAAAACATCAAATGGACAGTCAAAAAGGGGCATACTCAGTTGACTTCAGAAAAAGCAGGGAAAAAGTTTGAAATATAGACATGTTGGATGAATCTTATGGCTTTCAAGTTGTGCTCGGACTTGGATTAAAAACTACCAAAATGTGATTTCTGACTCAGAATACTAAGCTGATCTAAATAGCCCTTTTCAATTAATGGGAGGATTCTCATCTAAAAATGATAATATGTATGTCTTTCTGGAAAGAAGCCACAATATGCAGCACAGCCGCCATTCATCTGACTTGCTGCCTCGCAACTGAATTAAACATAATTTTCTTCATTTTGTGAACTTCTCTTACCTCCATTTTCTTTTCTAACCAAACACACTGAGGCAAAGGCCTATCAACATAAACAGCACTAAGCATTTTTATTTTAGGTTTTCAGTGGGGAAGAAGAACATATGCTGCATGTCCTGACTGACTGGTCAAAGTGAGAGCCCTCCACTGATGTAGCACATGTGCTGCTGTGAGAGAGCAAGCTGGGGACAATAACTGTGAACTGTAAAAGTCCATTGACTTGAGCACAATAGGAGGATGGACTAACTCATTACAGCTTTGTGTGTGAGTATGTATCACTCATTGATGGACTGTCAGAGGTTGTCACTAGAAAATCATGAACGCTTCTTACTTCCAGTTTTTTGTCTAGACTTTGGGATTGTCATCAAAGTTCCTAATGACACAATGATGCTTGGCGAGAAAACTTTCCCCAAAAACAAAATCTGTCATGCTCTGCCATCTCAAAACTTCCCGTCATCTGCAATGCTGTAAACAATGAGGTAACTTAAACTTAATGTTGAGTTCTATTGGACTGGGCACATTTTTGTACCCGTCAGCTCTTCTAGCACTTTGTATGATCACAGTTGTTGCTTAACTTCTCTGGTGTACCAATGATCCAATGGAAACCACTGGAAAAGATTAGATCGCTATAATCCGAGTGAATCCTCAGTTACTTCATTTTTGACATGTGCCCTATTGACCAAATTCCCCACAATGTTCCCTGTTCCTGAGGGGGCATTCTCCTCTGAGGGGACATTCCCGTCTGTGAAAAGAGTCCCAGTGTGAGCTGATGAGTGTGAATGTGGAAATCTTTCACCACACTGCTGCTCTTGTCTAATGGATCTTCATGCTATGTCCCTCTCTGCAGAATTTGGGGGGGTTTCCTGGTCTTAGCCATGATATCATTGTGGTTTTGTCAGACTCAGCATGTTGGTCTCTGTGGGTGGGGGATAATGGAGCTTCACTGGGTCAAGACTCCCACCCTTCCCTTTTGGATCTCCGCAACTCCGATGAGGTGTTTTATAACACCTCTGGTGAGCTTGTGTGACTTCAGCTGGGAGAAGTGTTTCACTGTTACACCCCTTTTTTAGCCGCTGCAGGTTCTGAATGATGAAACGGCACTACAACAGCACCATGATGTGCTCTCAGCTTAAACAGTGTTTGTGAAGAGAGAGTCTATAAACATGGTGCAAACTAGAGGGAGTTCACAGCAGATGAAAGACACATGATCTGCTGAAGGCATGGAAGATTTCTCAGTTTAGCCAAGTAACAAATTTATTTAGTGTTACACATAAAGCACTTTAATGTACATACGTAAGACATTAAGCTTATTAGTGGCAGAATTTGTGAGCCAAAATGTCAAAAATGCCTGGGGACTGACTTCTCTCCATTCAAGCCATAAAGTAATAAACCAGTCCAGTTTTTCTTAAAGCCTTTCCCACATCGCATGTCGTTAACACATTATGTTGGATGACAATCAGAGCATGTTGTAACAGACAGACTTCGACTCTGGTAGTCGAGTGCTTTCCAACCACTGACATTTCCATAACAGTAAAAAGAAATATTACTGTGTATGTTTCTTATGTTCACTCCTCTCACAAGTGAACATTCACTTGTTCAGAAACTAGTGCCGGCTTTGGTTTCTGTACCAGCTGTTGATATCCTCGAATGAATATGGCAACACTCAAAACCCAGACAGCTTTAGTCCACATTTTAAGGTATGATGTGTAAAAAAAACAATTCCAAATTAAAAAACATTTGCTTGACTTCAGATAGCTTTTGTTGCTAAGTTCAAATTTTAGATCTTTTAAAAATGAAAACTCCCATTCAGGCGTTATCACAAAGCAGAGACTTAGATTACAGTGCTGATGCCCTCCTCTCCCTCAAGCCATAAACAGAAGTTTGCTAAGTTTTTTTAAATCAAAGCATTATTTTATGTCATTTGTTAGCTGCTGTTTGTAAAAACACTTCAAAAAACTGGCACAGCTCCACAGTTGATACATATTTTTATTTTACACGTGGTATATATAAGTGACCTGCTCTAATAGCTGTGTTATTCAGTATTAGTTTAGATAAGAGTGAATCAAATGTGACAGAAACTTAATTAAGTAACAAAAAATACAGCTCCCATGGGGTGAAAGTGTATCTCTGTGTCTGCTGAAAATGTTAGGAAGCAATTATCTGCTAACACGTTAGTCATTGCAGCTGTGCCAGACAATGCAAGTGCTATATGTCTGTTAGCATGGGGGTCCCAACTTTTATGATGAAAAACGTTAATATAGTTCAAAAATTACTCATTAGAGTTTTTGTCTTATGGTCTCCTAGTAAAAAAGTATAAATGCCACTATAAATCAGGAGGATGTTAGTATCTATAGAGATACTAAATTATCATGTGAGATTTTTTGTTTTTTTGGTTGTGGAACACTGACTCCACTGGTCTGAGTACAGCACAGTGTAAATAAAGTGTAGCAGATGCAACCGGTGCCATGCACTGGGGACCAAAAGTTATTTTAGGGGCCCTTGAAAAATGACGATAAGTGCTGGACAGTTATACATCACATAAATGGTGTCACTTAGCCTTCATAGCCAAAAACAACTTTAACAGAAATGTGATACTTGTGTATAATTTAAACTCTTACCTTGTGCATTACGCCTAAGGTTTCTTGTGTTTTGTGTGCTGTGCACATGAGCGTGTGCTCCTGTCGGGGCAAGAACAGAAGAAGGAAAAGAACAAATATTTGCACAGAATCACAGTTTGTTATGCTGCTCACTGGCTCTCTGCACACAAAGTTTCTCTAACAGGATCATTTTTGAATTGAATTAAGCTGTAATGCTAACTGTGCCTTACCAGACATGGAGCTGCTATAAAAAACAGAAGTCTTCTACAGGTTACATTGAGACAGAGGAAGAAGACGTAAGAAGATTTTAAATTAACAAAAAATATTTATAAAACAAACAAAGTCTTGTCAGCAGGTCCACTGAATGACATTTATTCTGAGGGTGGAGATGGTGATAAGGGAATTTGATAATTAATATAATGAGGATTTATTTCTGTTGGAGCAGGGATAATTATAATGAATGTGCTCAGTATATTGTGACACAATCTGTCTGCCCAAGCTGAACGTTTCCCATGTTCACATGGAAAGTTGCCTTAAGTTGGCTCTGCAGAAAAGGTCAAGTATGTCTTAAAGATGGATGGACTACTTCAGCATGGTGGTAAAGGTGATGTTAGCATCTCTGGGCAAAGGTGCTTTAAACCATTAAACTTTGGCATTTATACTGTGCATAGGTGGGATATGTACACTTATCATAAAATTAAAAAAGCTTCCCTTTAAAGCAGCCACACAAAGATACTCTGTATAATATATGCAGATTCTTTTTGTTCCCACCTTTATTAAATCATAGTTTACTATTTCACTGAGATGATACTCCAAAATCTACTCCAAGAATGAAACAATCCAAACCCTTTTGACCTGTGGCCCCTTGAAACCGCAAAGGATTCTGTTTATGAGCCCTCGTCATAGATTGCAACATGTCCACCGCTTGCGACCAACACAACTAAACGGTGACTTTTATTTCTCCCATACTTTTCTTATGTAAATCATCTCTGGAATCATAATATGTATGATACCTTTAGTGAGACGAAAGTGTGTGCTGTGAACATGATGCAAATAAAGATTTATGAGCATAATTACTCAAGTTAAACGTAAAATATATATGTGTAGTTTCATAATCAGAATCAAACACGATAGCTAGAGTGTGTTTTGGCTTTGTTGCTTGGCCAGAGAGCTCAAAGCGCCTGCGAGGAGGCATGTTGATGGAAGTTATGGGAACGTGAGATGGTTCCGGCCTCTTAGCGTTACCTGCACTCACTGAGGACAGATTGAAGTATTTATTAGCGGAGAAAGACTTTCCTCCTGGGAGCAGCAGGCAGGGATTTCCAAACATTCTTGCCAGCGTGAACAGCATATCATAAGTGTTATAAAACCCCTAAAGTGTTTTGACCCCAGATGTATTTCACATAAAAAATGTGTTTCCATGCAATGCTGTTTAAAGAGGAAGCAATTCTTTTGCATGTAACGCACTACCTCTGAGAAAACAGCCTTTACTTCAGTCCTATATTTCTTGATTTATTTCTTATCAAAAGGTCAGTTCTACTGGGAGAGGCGAGGTCATGATTTCTGATGTTTAGCCAAGTTAGAGCTAGCGATCGCTACAGCAGAAGAATGTGTGTTTGTGTGTGTAACAGCACTGCAGTCCAAAACAAACAAGTCATGTCCCACTGAATCACTGCTGTGGTCTTCAAAACACACACATGGTCTCATGTATGCAGACTTTGGCTTATTCTTAGCCTGATGTCTAAATTCCACTGCTTGCTTTGATTCATTGTCATTCAGTCCATTTAGTGGCTGATCAAGTGCTTTCAGTCATAGCAGATGGAGTTACCTACTTGTCATATAAATGTTTGTATTTAATGTTTTTTTCTAAGGGCTTTAGAGGGGCTGTAACAGATGTTTTTGAAAGGATAGATGATGAAATAGATGTGAAATGAAAGGTGTCACAGTTCACCCACTGAGAATTCTTCCCAGCTCTACAGTTTCCCTAACCTATCCCTGTTCCCTGACAGATTTTCTGTGTCTTTCAACTCATTGTTTAGGTTTCACAGCCCCTGACTGTAATGTTTTGGTTCAGTAACACCCTTCTCTTCACACTTACAGCTTGAAGCCTAGCAGGCAGATAAACACACCGTGCACAACATGCTAAGTTTACAACTGGCTGGTAAACACACTCAAGTTTTTAACAGCTTAAGAGACATTTAGGAGATATTTTCCAGTTGAAGTTAATTACGACTGGCCAGAGGTTAAAGAAAAGAGAGTATTGGACTTAAACTGAGCTTGATGCAGAGGATTAAGAACAGTCCCACAGTGGATATTTGATGGAGGTTTTGATTTATAGTTCAGTAGCTGATTTCACCTGCTGATGGCATTGAGGTCAACAGGGCCATGTTTATTTCTCTACAACAACAGTGTTTATGTTCTTTAGCTCACATTTTGATAGAGGAAAAACAGTGCTGCACATGCTTATCTGACTGGAGTCACATCCCGGTAACCTCCATTTTGCCAGGTCTCTTTACTTAAAGGAGAACACAATCACTATTTATGTTATTTCATTCACTGCGATGGAAAGCAGTGGTTGTGGGAAACAGGAGTTTTTGCAGTAGAGATGTCTTTTGATGATGTTTGTTACTGAAAAAGAAACAATTATTAAGTCTCTCCTCAGCTTCATGTGATCTTCAATATCCACAATCCCTTCTGGCATCAGAAACTTGCAGGAGCAAACACAGGGAGCCTGAGATCATGACTCAGCCTGAGGCCTGTGCTACGAAGCAAGTTTCTTTCCTGGCTTCACTAAACTTTACAAATACAATCCAGCTCAGGAGTCACATGAAGGGGGTTAACAGATTTGTAAATCAACATATTTTCCCCAATCTAGACATGAGCAGGTTCACAGAAGAAGGGGCAGTGTTCCGAGCATGTCACCAATCTTAAACGTGGGAAAGTCTGCTGGCATTTTACAAGGGAAGAACAAACTATGATAATAGACAAATTCATACAAAGGTTCTACGTATTTCTGGTCGTAAGCAACATGGTTTTAACTGTAACATGCAGGCAGGTCAAGTAAGCCCTGTAGACAACACCAGCTTTTATATCAGTGCAAAAATAATAAAAAGAGACACACATTCTTGTGATGGATGTGTGTTTAAAGGACTTTTACTTACTGCTACATGAAGTCTGAAGCACAAAGCTCTTCATTATACTGCTGCATTATCACTGTGACATGAGCCGGGCCTGAGTAGATTACATTTTTATTTATGTCATTAACATTGATTAAAACTTTTTTCTCTTTACCTGAGGTCCAGGTAAATGACAGGATGTTAGGATGCTTATGATAAAGGACACACTAAAGCACAATAAAAGATCAATGTTCAAAAAAGAAAAAGCAAAGAGACTACTTTATGTCTCAGGGATTAGCAGCATGTTGATAAAACCAAGATGTTTTCATTTCCAGAGTCATTAACCTGAAAAATACATTTAGATTTTTAAAAACTGTTTGAAAATATTGCCACAACAAATATTAAACCTGTGCTACACCATCTAGGACCCTTTAGAATTAATCTAATGGCATCATGTCAATACATGTATCACACTCCTACTCACTCATTTGAGTTGCATCAATTTATTGTGTAACTTAGATGTTTTCTTGTGACATGTGTAACAATTTTAGACTCATCTTTCAGCTGCCACCTCAGCATTGCCAGACAGCAAATGAAAAATAAATATGAACATACTGTATGCAGCTTCATTGCTCCATTCAGTTTCTGCAACTTACATTCAAGAAGGTAACAGAGATGAGTTGTTCCCTCTGAGAAGAGTCTATGTATCTCATCCAGCAGTCATCAGGTCACAGAGGTGTCAGTCTTTGAACATCTTTGTCCTCCCCACACTGTCTTATGATCCACAGCCTGAGCTCTTATGAATGTTGATGCCATTTTCTAAGAGATCTTATTGTTCTGATTGGTCAGTAGGTTGTTATTTATATCTGCTGATCTCTGATCTTGAACATAACCTGCTTCAGAGCATGTTAGGTGTTCAGAGTAACTTACTGTGGTGATATACCCCAAGGCATCCACCTTTGTGACACTGAAAACCCAGAGTTAAACCTGAAGTAACCTCACTAACTGTAAATCCTGCTTTGTAGTACAGGCCCGTTGTCTCATTCCCGGGTCATTGAATACTGATGCTATGTTACGGCTTTGAAATCTCATATGGATTCACCAAGGAAGCCCTCAGCATCTGTGTTAACTCCAGTGTGACCTCATCTGATGACATACTGGATGTTGGGTAGAGTAGCGGGTCACACACAGAACCCTCACTGTGGTACGCATCTGATGTGTTATCTAAAGTAAAACTAAGAACTAATGATCTTTTCTAACCCTAAACCAAGTAGATTTGGCGCCTCAACCCAAACAAACCGACAGTAACCACATGCTGAAAAGGCTCTCTGGCAGGAAGGATTGTGCTGTCTGAGGGGTGTGACAAAAATGTTGGTCTTTGACAACCTTTTCTAGGTCAGTGAAGTACTTTGCTTTGGTATTTTATGACCTTACTAGACTGACAGGAAAGCTGACAGGAAATAAGATAGAAGGTGTTTCAATAGCCCCCCGCCTAAACTTCACAGTAGCCTCTGGAACATTTTTGCATGTGGTGTCTGGTTGCCAATGAAAATACACAAACACAACTGGTGTTTACGTGTGCGGGCGCCCAGTGGCTCAAACAGCTGACCAAACCGGCAAAACATGAAGGACTTGGCTAAAAGCTTCAATGAAATGTTAATGCAGAGCAACAAAAGTCGAGGAAGCATTTTGTCAACCTGAGTTGTTCGACCTGTGCTGACCTTACAGGAAAAATGAATTTTTGGTCACTCTATTGTGAAAGCCAGCTGTTTGAGAGCGTTTGTGTGGCTGGGTTAAGAGCGTCTAAAACAAGCCTGTTGACTCGTGTGCGGGGTTATAAACACAACATTTCAGAGGAAAGTTGAAGCCTTTCAAAACACACTTCACATGTCCTGTGATAAGACTGAAATCACTGGAAACCAATCCAGCCTGAAGCTGTCTGGAAGAGCACTGTGTTAGTGTGTGTGTGTGTGTTATGACTGCTGAAGCACAAGGTGGAGCAATGAAGCATGCTTTTCAACACCATGTGAAGACAAGGTTCCTCAGAACACTACAATACAAACAAACCCAGCCTTAATTGACTCATTGAACCGGCAGAAAGAAGTAAGTCAGAAATTCTGAGGAGAAGCCTGTTCGCATGTGTTTTAGTTCAAGTTAGATTACTGATCACTGTTGTTTAACTTGGAATCTTAATGATACACTATCATATTATTTTATTCTGATAACAATATGGAAGAGATTTGTAACCTCTCCAGAAGAATTTCCTTCTCATTATTACAGCCGGGTGTCTATCGCTGCCCAAAGCAGAAGACACAAGGGGTCTGTATCCTCATTAGAACTGTCCTAACAAGGTTAAGTATTCCTGTAGGAGAGAGTCAGATGTGCTTTGTTTAAAAGCCTTAACAAGTTAGGTAATGTACTACAGGCTTCGTGACATTTTTAAGAAATAACCCTGCTGGCACATCCACAGCATGATGAGAAAACAGACATCTTTGTTGCACATGTGCATAGTTTGGCTCTGACACTGTCAAGCAGACACCTAATCTGAGTCCGGCCTCTGCTGTCCTGTGAAAACCCAGTAACTCCAGTTATTATTATTATTATTATTATTATTTCAATTTTGCTTCCTTAAAAGTTTTTTTTTTTTATTTTAATGATTGTAATGTCCAAATCTGTTGTTCTGTGCTCAAGACAAGCAGCCATTTTAAAACACAGGGTTTCATCGCAGCTCTATGATGCTGGACTTTTATTATTGAGGTTCAAATAATACAAACTGAAGAAGCTGTAACATTATATCAGTGTTTAAATTTTACAAAAATCATCAGTAATAGTATATCAGGACACCAGTAGTTTTACCAAACAGCCATGAACAAATCAAGTGACTAATATCAATATAGCTTATAATCACAAGACTATCTCAAAGGAATTTATACGATATAAGGAATTTATATATTTCTAGACCCAAAACCCCAAATTTCTAGAAACAAAAATAAAAAAAGGAAGGAGCTTTGGAGGAGCAGTAGAGGAGGGATCCCTCTTTCAGGTAACAGACACGCAAATCATATGAGTAAACAAAGTACACCAAGGTAGTAGATTTAAATTACAGAAAATCATGAATTATTTTGATGAATCAAGTGATAGTGTCCTTTCTTTTTAGTCTTGACAGTTTTGATTAATATTTCACTGAGATAGTTAATTTGACAGAGTTTCTCTGCCTTGTACAGTTTTTTCCTGTAAGTTGTCCATTGACTGAATCATTTACTTGGCTCTGCTTTGTGTTCTTTGTGAGTTTACGTCTGTCTTGAATTGATTTCCATCTTAGTTACACTACTTGCTTAAATTACTGAAAAATACAATTTAGATTAGGAGTCATTCTAAGACAAATATGTGAATTTACAGCACATGTAGTATATTTTAAATAACGTTCAGAAGTACTACTGCATGCGCTATAAATCTGGAATCCAGCCTGATCAGAGTTCAGTATCTGGTTTCATGTGCTGCAGGTCCTCATCCATCCTGCAGACAGTCCGCTCAGTTTGAACTGTGTCACACACACTGCTGTCCAGATCAGTGCAAACACACAGATGCTAAGATACAACTCTACTCTGCAAAAAATGCACACAGTGATCTCCAGAACACCAGTGATACTGTGTTTATTCCACTCGCTCCTAAATGTCCACTTGATTTTCTGTTGCAGATTGATATCTTACAGCAGTGACTGTACCCATCGTAGAATTTCATGTTTTATCCACAAATGATACAATACATTTAACATTAATTTCAGCTCTTTGTGACAACTTTCATCACAGTTGCAATACTCTGGACAGAAGGTCAAAAGGAGTCAGACAGTCAAAAACTCAGCTTTCACAGTTGCATCAGAAGTGTGTGGGTGTGGTTTAATTCACAGTGACTGAAAATCTACACAAGTGTCATTAAATCTTGATTAAAATAATGCTAAAGTCTGACATCACACCCTCAAAGTAAAATCCTGCAAACTGCCAAGCTAAAGACAGCAGCAAAGCCAAAAACCAAAAAGTTTGAAAGTGCTGGCAGTAAAAGTAGAAGTGCTCATTGATGCAACATTCTGTCTGTAATGCTGCTGTGTAAAATGCCGAGTGGCTTGTAAATATAATTCCAAACTTTATTTGCATTCATCTTTTATAAAATGTAGTTTTTGATCATATTTTTTGTTCCAACTTTAACTTTGCACAAAAGTAATCAAATCATGTAGATGTAGGAAAATAACATACAGCATTTGCCTATGAACTGTGTTGAGAGAGGGGAAGTTAGAAAGTTTTCTCACCATTGCACTTTAGTTACTTTAATCAGGAACAAACGAACAAACAAACAGGCTCGACACCTTCAAACAAAACACATCACTTCCTGTGCTCTGTCCTGTGGGAATGTAACCACAGTTGGAAGAACTGTATGTTCTCCTTCTGGTCTCTAATGTTCAGAAGTTATAAATTAGTCCTTCAGATGAGATTCTGTGCACTCCACAAACAGTATTTTTAGGTTTTAAGAATTCCCTCCTCTGCAGACACCCCGGCATCAACTCCTGCTGCAATTTCCTTCATAAGTACAACTCAGACTATTCCTCAGAAAGAATGTCTTGAAATTATTCATGCTTTCATGCTCACTCTGCTTTCCTCTCTGTTTTACAAGTGAAATGAAGCACGTTCTGCCAACATCTGGCAGTAAATCTACTTTCGTACCCGACTCTTTATCATTCAGTGTGCGGGGATCCGCCACATGAGCCCTGTCTCTGAGGACAGCAGGATACAGAAACTGGATTCCTTTCATTGATATGCTTGGCATGGACAAGCTGATGGGTGAAATCACTGCCACGCCGGAAGTCTAGGCGTCTCTGATCCCGTCTCTGGTCTCTAGAGGAGGAATTACTGCTCACTTTCATCCAAAGAACTGTAGATCTGCATATGAGCCGAAATATTTTCTATGGTGTGTGAACCCTGAGAATGCTTGTTCTCTTAGGTCAGTGCACACGACCACCTGTAAAAGGGCAGAAATATAATTTTCCCTTTGCTTTTCATAAAGCGCCATATGAGTTTGCAGGGTGTCAGATTCCTTCTCCGCTAATTAGATTAACAACATATTGAGAACAGATGATGGCAAATGTAAACTGTTCGATTTTGGGACATGATGCAAGGGTGACTGTGAGATGCATCAGCTTACATTATCCATTAAACAAAGCATGAGTCATCATCAGGCTGATCTGCACCTCACCTCATCTTCCACAACATGGTCCGTTGCCTGAACTCTATTTTGTCAGCTTCACAGTCTGAGCGCTGGTAATCTGACATCTGTGAGAGGCAGCTTTAGGTGTTGAATATTTGACCAGTCCCTATGGATCTGGAGGCATTGAATGCATTAAAAATGCCAAATCTCAGGGGTGAAACTGATCTGCAATGCTGGATGGGTGTCGATGTGAACCAGATAGAGGGGATTACATGAGTTTTCCCCCTCTGATTTAAACAGCAGTTGGCCTCAATGCATCACATTTGCTGTCAAAAGTGTGACCATGTTCTTATAGCGCAGTAGCACTCAAATGTAGGTCATTTTCAACACTTTGAGAGTGACATGTTGTCTAGCAGGCAGTAAACTGGCTGACTTATATGTCTTTGCATGTTATCCTCATTTTGCCAAAAGTTCCCGTTGAGAGTGCAAAAACTGGCAAGACATGCTTACTGAAAATTTAACACGTGTGTTACTTCTGTAATGGACTGGCAACCTCTCAATCTGTGCGAGGACTGACTCCCAAACCCAGAACAAGCCTGTTAAAAAAGGCCTCTCACACTGTCTGCATGGTGGGTGTCAAAATATGAGAAGTATTTTTATAGAAGACGACAGCAAAAGTCTGTCTCTCAAGCAACAATTTAATTCAATTCAACAGCTAAAGACAAGATGAAACACTAATAATTCACCCTGGCATAATTTAAAAACCAAATACTCAGTCAAACAGATCTACCTAGAATAAAAAATGTCCTGACAGCCCTGCTGGAGCTCAGGTTTCATTCATACATTGTAAAAGCCCAGAAATTGTGTGTAACAGTTTACCTGTGTGGATGTGTTACAAAACATGTAGCGTAACTGTCAGATTCTGACCTAAGCTGCTGTGCCAAATACACAAACGCAAACATAACTCTCTCAATTTACAGTATACTTATTGTTAAAGCTGCTGTGTGATTGCAGCTGTTCAGTTAACTCAAAGCAAAGACTCTGACACACAGCAGCTGTGGACAACAAACAGAAATCCTGGGTCTGTTCCATGGCACCTGAATGACACTATTGTAAGATTCAGTCATTCATCTAACACGTTTCAGAAACACACTAATTTCTGTATTTTAATGTACATTTTAGTGGATTATTTTATAGGTGTAATACTTTAAAAAAGGGAAGTTGGTTTGTGATTTTGGGGCTCTTTGCTGGTGCTGACTAAAGCCATGTGTTTCATTATGGACCATGGAAAGTTGTCAAAGAACACATCTTTCATCTCTCACTTTCCTGATCTTATAACAGCTTAATCAACAGCCTGTACTGTGCATCTATAATGTGCAGCATTATATTCTCCCCCTCTCTCTGGAGCTCCATGTTAAGTTCCACTCCTTTACATTAAAATACCAGTCCTGAGGGGCAGAAATGGGCGGGGCTAAACTCCAAACATTCAGGTCTGAAGCAGCAGCCAGCAGCCCCTACAGGACGGACCTACAGCTCCGGCACCTCGCTCACAGCTGCTGAGGTCACTGTTGCTGTTGACATAAGCTTAAATGAGATGCAGGAGGTTTTCTGTGAACAATACACATCTGATGTGTTTTGGAGATGTGTTAACTCAGAAGAACTTAGCTTTCTTTCAGCTTTGCCATGATTTCTTAACTAAGAATAAAAAAAAAGCACAAGCCAGTATACCAAATCTAAAGCGAACAACTCAGGGCCAATCAGTGACCTCCATCCCACATGCACCTTAAAACAGTATCAATGATTCTGGACACAGAGCAGAGCAAACTTTTATTTTGAAGTGGACCTGATGAACGTGAGTCCTTTATTTTGTATTCCTCAAGCTTTTTGTGAGTGTCCATAAATTCCTTCAAAAGAATATTAGACTGTTTTAGTTCTGAATGCTGCTTCAAGATGCAGCTTCTAACTGTCTGTTGTTTGGTGTTGAGTTAGTTGTGTAGGAAGGATGGATATTTTAGAACTCTTTTTGTTAAGATTCATTATATTTCCTCCGCTTGTTTTCCTTCCCTCTCATGTGGGTGGGTCTGTCTATTGTCTTTCCTTCCCCTGTCTGTGTGTGTTATCTGTCTGGAGCTGGGTGGAGTCGTGGAGTTTGGTGCACTGATCATCCACACACCTGCTGTTCGTCACCCACCTGCTGCTGATCACCCAATCAAGCCACCCACACTGCTGCAGGATAAAAGGACCGGCTCATTCCTCCACTCAGGTCCACTTTGTCCTTTACTCACACAGGTTCCTCTTGTGTTTGCTCTCTTGTTTCAATGGTTAAATTCTAACCAAGATGCCCTGTGTGTAGATCCCTGGAATCCGGTTGAACGGTCGCCTTCAGCCTCACCTGTTTGTCCTCGGCTCCGTCCAGCTCCTCCTGTCCCTGGCTCTGTGATCCCTGTCTTCCTAGGAACCTGAAAAGATCTCTCAGCCTCAATCTCACTCACCTGAACACAGTCCTGGAAATCTGTTACATCACATGAGGAAACCCTGCAACTCAGAATTTCCCTGTCCTGAAGACTCTGGACTTTCCATTCCCCCCTAGAATCCAGCCAAGCCCCTGCCTCCCCCAGAAACTTAGAGACAAGTCTGTTCTTATTTTGTTTAATAAATTTCTTCTTGTTCCAGCTTACCTGTTGTTTCTGTGTCTCTGTCTGCACTGAGGTCCAGCTGGAAAAACAAACTAGCTTTAACACTTTTGCTGAAAACGGCTGTTTGTTGCTGTGGGAAACAAGTCTGATAAATTTAAACAGTAAAATTTAGGGCTGCAAAACTAAAACAATGAGCCCAGAGAAGCCAATTTGACTTGAAGGAGGCTGCAGTGTTACTGATTCTTCCCTGCAGCTCTCTCAGTACTCCTTTCTGTTTTTACACCATGTATTTGTTTGAGCCATTACAATATAAAAATATTTATTAGTATTGGTATAATTTGTAGAAAAAATATAAAAGTAAAAAAAAACAACTCCTTAAAGAAGTCATCCTACATGGCAGAGCTTTAATAAAAATACTTCAAGTTCTTGAACACATCATGGATTCTGTCATTTAAAAAAGGAAATTCAAGATAAGCGTCTATTTTAGTAAAAACTACTGCATGTAAAATAATTTCTTGGTTTGTTAATCATGGCACACTGTGATTTGAAAAGGAACTCTGTGCTTGTTTCTGCTGAATTTGACTCGGAGGGGAAGCAGACAAGTTGCTCCTGTCATGCTGGTCCCTTTGAAGACTCACATGTTTTACTTCTCCTTATAAAATGTGAAAATGTGGAACTGGACCACAGTTTATTCGCTGTGCTAATTTATGAGTTTTCTATGTCCAATATTCGCCCAAGCAAGGCAATGGATGAAGACAGAATACTCTCTATGACAATTTGGGAATAACTCTTTTATTCTCCTTATGTCTGATAATGATTTAAGTGTTAGCAAGATCGCTTCATAAGGTCCCCTATTGTCTGATGAATAAAGCCTGTGTGAGTGTGCGAATGCAGGAGAAATATGTGTCCTAGTCTCAAGCCTCCAGACAGCAGCTGTCTGTGATGCATGCAGAGGTGGCTGGACAGAAGAGGAAGATCTGACTGTCGCTACAATGGTCACATTCTTTATTAGCCCAGATTCAGGCTGCTGTCATCCAGCCAGCATTCCTCAAGGCCAGAGAAGAATCTGGCTTTGTGCTGAATGTCAAGTATGTCTGGGATTGCATTGAACTATCAAAAGAAACCCTTGATCAAAGCCTTTGCAAAAGTACATGCACTTTCTGCACAATTACAAAGAAATACAAACTTGGAGGAAACAGTTTCTCAAAGTGGTGCAAAAAAGACAGTGACGGTACTTTGTATTCTACAGAATTACAGGACATTATGGGATGCAAATGGTATAACAGGGTTATATAGCATGTTGTGTGACAGCATTCAGTATTAGAAAGCCTGAAAAATGCATTTCAAGCATCACAAGCAGATCCTACTTTAAACATGTATTATGCAGGAGTGATCCATTGCATTGCTATCCATCTGCTGTTTGTAAACACAACATTCAGACATGGCCCCTCCACTCTGGTTAAAGAGAGTTTGCAGGCGGACACTGAAATGTTTCTCCTGCAAGTATACACAAACTTGCCACAGCGATTTAACAATCATAAACAGAAAAGTACAAATGTATAAAACTACAACCAGCGCAGAGTTTCCAGTGATCACCTTACTAGGTTGCTTTGAGCCTGCAGCTGTAACCTGCTGGTGTGTGAGACAGACAATTATTTTAAGTTTAAAAGCACTACAGACAACAGAGCCGAGGGCTAATTTTTAAATGTTCAATTATTTTTATTGCTTGACCAGACTGGAACAGGGCCATTTATCTAAATTTCACTCCAGCAGTCCTTCACTTCACTAAACTACAGTCAGAAGTAAAAGAATTTAACCATCATTAAGAGCTGAGTACAGTTCACCTAAATTAGGTTAGTAATAAGGGGCAGATGGACTATTTCAAGGTCATTTTATGTTTCCACCGTTTTTTTTGTTTTGTTTTCTTTTAGACATGGCTAAGTGTAAATTCAAACTATTTTGTTCATCTCTCAAGGAACAGTGTAAGGCAAGCAGGATTGCATACACAAGAAAATACACAAGAACATCGGTTCACAGTCATTAAGAGTAATCTTTAAAAAAGCAAATATGGTTGGTGAGAAAAGACAGCTCACTGACAAATTTCAACACCACAAAAGTACATTATATCATACTAAGTGTCAAAGTGCAAGTGCTTTTATTAGTCTATAGACAGATGCTTGTGAAGGGAATTTCTGTCACTGCTATCTTCAAATGTGTTCAAAATATATATGACCAAATCTTAATCATCAAATGCTCAACACTGTTTAATCCCTGTTTTATTACTGACAGAATCAGTTGCTTTGAGCAGTGGAGCTCCTCTCTGTTACCTAAGAGAGCAGCTGTGATTTACAGTTCATCACTTCATGGTTGAAAGCTTATTAAAACACAGTGAAAGCCATGAAAACAATTACAAGCTCAGTCATAAAAAAGAAGTGCCTAGTTTTCACCCTAATATTGGATAGTCTTGTCATGTACTGCAGCGGTTTGAACCAGACACAGACTGAAAGAACCACTGAGGTGAAGACAGACTGATCTATGTTAACTATGTATTGACTCTAGAGGTTTGATTTTTATTGGATTTTTGATTTTACATCATCTTCATTCTCAACGGTACGAGCTGAGGCCGTGAACGTGACAGCTGACTCTTAAAATAACCTCCTCTGGGAATAATAAGATCTTTATTTGTTTGTTTTTCTATTTTTGTTTGCGGTCTGCATCTGTAAAGTCTAGATGCTGTAAAGCAGACTGATCATTGTAGCTCTCAGCTGTTCTGTGGAAGGGCTTGAACCTCAGTCAGCTTTGGTGTTAACTGAAGTCAGGCCTAGTAAGCCCAACTTTAATTGTTGTGCCTTGTTCCTGGAATAGTAGAGTCAGTTCTTTGACAGCTGTGAGGAATTTTCAGACATTAGGAATCAATCCTGTTTCCGATGAGGCGACGCCTCATCACTCTTTCAGCCCCCCAACAGCTGCAGAGTGGTGTTATTTGGCCTCGTCGGAGCTGGCGTCCAGTGCTGGGTGTGGCAGTGTGACGGATGGCAGAGCTGACTGACTCTGAGGTCACTCTGGTGCTGTAGTTCCATCAGTACCAGCCAAGGGCAGATTGCATTAGATCCTCTGGTGGGTGGCATGGCTCTGAACCCTGCAGTACATTACTTTTGGCCTAAAAGCAACACTATTACACCCACTTCTAAATAACACCCACCATTAGGTCCCCATTCTCACACAGTTCTCTCCCCCTTTTCATTCCAACTTCAATAAATATAATAATTTCAATATATTCATTTATATGCTTTTCAAAAATAAGGATAGGTGTTGCCCATATAAATGTGGTCTGGAAGTAATTTGTACATTTTTTTTGAGGGGATTTCTCTCTGGCGAACTCCATGTTTCTGTCCCTCTGTGGGCCTGGCTTGTAAAAGAGCTATCCCTTTTCCTTTCAGTTCTTATGGAGAAAGAAGTCCTGGAAGACTCATATGACTTGATTATTGTACACGAATGGAAAATGATTTATCAGCTCTGCGCACAGTGCATGTGTGTAGGTGTGTGTGTGTTTGGGACTGAGATACTCATCCTGATGACTGTAAGTCAGAAAAAGCCTCGTAATCACCTGGAGTTTAAGATGGCTATGTACAATGAACTTTGAATCCTCACTCTGGATATGATGGGTTATTGCTGGGGCAGAGCAAAAACAAAACAGTAATAACAGAGCAGATGGCAGGATATTACATCCATCACATGTCTCAATAAAAGTGTATAAAAAATTGTTACATAACCTTACTTATTTCTGTAGAAAAACATCAGTTATGTAAAATAATGGAACATTAAAAACAAAACATTCTTTACACACATGTACAATAGGAAATAGCTCTTATTTTTTTTTTATCATTTTAAACAACAACATCCATCTCTATGATAGGAAAATGCCTATACAGATACATTTCACAAACATCACTGAATACACAATGACCAAAACTCGCAACCCTTTGGGACTTTCAGACAAACTTCAGGATCTTCATCAGTTGATGGCCACCGAGCACACTCCTTTTAAGCAAGGCTCATGAATGACATTCACACTAATACTTCCAAGGTTGAGAATGTATGTTGATGCTAAGCTGAATCTCTGTTCAGGGATGGGTTACATATTTTTGCCATCCTGATCCATCTGAGAAAGTGAGGGCTTTTGTCTCTCAGGGGTGAATGACTTCAGTGTGACTTATAATGTTTTTAAAGGGAAAAATGTGTTAAGAGTTAAGCTGCCGTAGGATTCACATAAGAGAGACATGTTAGGGTTAGGGTTAGAAAAAGGCTTCAATAAAAAACTAATCAAGAGCAGAGGGATACAAAGAATTACATGGAAAAGACAAAACAAACATGATGTACAAAAACCAGAATATAGATGGTTCCAGTGAAATCTGATCAGGCAAATCTGGCAAATCTGGCGTACACATGCCCTCGCTTCCTGTAGCTATAGGTGTAACACTGTGAAACTTTCAACTTTGAATTGATGGCACTATCTGAATGTGAAGCAAGGCCTTGCTCCATGCTCTTTTTACCTCCTCATTGATGTATTTGTTGATTTTGTCTTCATAAGATAAGCTATAAGCACAATAGAGCATTCATCCAGATGCAGCAGCTCCATCGCTCCTGTTTGTTGACAGATTGATTATCCTGTCACCATAGTGAACAGATGGGGCTCCCTTCCTTGCCAAAAGATAAAAACATATCCTTTATGCTCTCTGGAAGGACAAGTTAGATTCAATTAAGTGCTTTTTTAAGGCTCTATATATTTTCCAGTCTACCCGTTATCTCATCATCTCATCTGAAAGATTCTATTATGTTCAGATCAGAATGAGGCAGGAGAAGGAGTTCAAATGTTCACAAATAAGATTTATGGATGTATTTGGAGGAATAAAACTCCATAAATAATCTTTCTTGAGATTTGTTAATGCCTCGCAGTGTTTCACCTTGATCATACGCCAAAATCTGTGGGTGTTATGGAGCATCTTTGTCTGCGCCCCTGCAACAAAATGTTGATGTGAGGTCCTGACACAACCACTCCTCCTCTATAATTTCCAAAGGCCTCCATTGTATCTCATACAATAGCCTTCTTTGGTGTCCTCCTCGGTCACTAGCCTAGACCTCAGGAAAGCCCCCTCTAGAAAGAACATGAGACACTATTGAGTGTGTGCCAGCTCCCATAGGCAAGCTCAGAGGAAAGCACTTCATAATTGGAATGTTATTGAGTATTAGAGCCTCTGGCTTTATTTTACACATGAGATTTCATAAAGCTTAAAGGACTGACAGAAGGTTGACCAAGCATAAGTTTCCATGCAGCTTTGAAAAGGATGGTGCTGCATGTTCGCTGTCCTTTCTCTGCTCTTACATCCTGTTCAGCCAACTCTTTCTCTTATGTGACAGGAAATAGCCCAAAGGGTCTTAATTAAAGTCACGTTGAAGTTCTCTACATTCTGTTCAGCAGAACACTCGAGCTGTCACGAGCCCCGTTTCCGTTTACACATGCACATGCAGTGTGAGCACCAATGAGTTTGCAATGTGCTGTCAGGGAGAGCTAAACATTTAAACATCAGAGCAACTTGCATCTCTATAAGATCCATATGAAGTATGCCTCACACTGCAGTGCTGGACTTTTATTTGGAAGCTTGTGATTTTTCATTAACCTTAGAAAAAGCATATGCATAATTAAGAGTGAACATTAAGTGCGATTTAAGCAAATCAGAAATACGTGACATGAAAGCCGTCACATGGATTCTTGTCTTGTGTTTCAGCAGTCAAAATGATTTTGGCAGAGGTGGGATATAATCAAAATTTCTGTTCTGTTAAATAAGTCAAGTTCTGGTGCAAGATCAAAAAGTGCCAAATCAACTCCAAAGCCTTGGAATTTTTATTCCGTTTGAGAGCAAAACAAGTTAATATTCTTTCCCTCATTAAATTAATTTCTTTTTTTATTCTAAGTAACATAATTCTTACTGGAATTTGAAAACATTTTATCATATCTGATTTTAGTTTTTTAATCCATCATTGGATTCACAATTTAAAAAAAAAAACCCCACAATATTGGAAGTTGAATTTTAGTCTTTTGCAAAGAACTTAATGCTACTAGTCATAACTAAGAAAATGTACAGTTCAAAAAGTCTGTCATTTACCAGGGAGAGAGAGTAGTAGTCTGCTTAAATAAAGTCTGACTTAGTCCAAGTCACATGGCTGAACAACCACTTTAGGGTTTATGTGTAGGGTTTTTTTAAAAAAAAATGTATTATGTACATAAAACACAGAGATGGTGTTGAATATGTTGCAGTGCCAGGTGCGTATTTCTAAATATGAGAGGGTGACAAGCTGGAAGTTAGGTGAGAAAAAGACCTCAGTATAGTTGAAGCATGTAAGGGAGTCACAGCAAAAATGCCCTACTAGATCAAAACAAACATTATTTTTGTCTTAAAAACACAGAAAAATGTAAATTTTTTTCAAGAGTCTTAAACACAGTTAAAATACTTTAAATGACAAAAATCAGTCGTGTTAATTTCTGTGCATAGCCCTGCCCATTAAGGCTTTAATCCTACAATATTTAAGAGAGGAGATGTGCTAACCACTGAGCCACCATGCTAACTGTCTGATAGTCCCCTGTGTAAGTGTAAGCTTACTAGAAGAGTTGGTACAGCTGACATCCTTATATATGGCTAAAAACAACCCCAAATGATATAGAACTACTAATAAAGACAAGGTAATTGACATTTACTTAAATTAAGTCAAATCAGCTTTGCAGGGTCAGCACTACTTAATTCAATCCATTATTTTTGCAGCGCTGAGGAGAGCCTCTTCCTTCATAAACCCAATTACTTCTTGAACATGAATGACATGACTCAACAGTGCAGTTTCTGGCTTTGTGGTGGCATGTAACATGGGGACAAGGCTTTGCTTCCCGGGCTCTGTGAGGACATGATGCTACGTGATGAAGAAGAGGCCCTGCTAATGTGACCAGGATCAATTTGAGTCCTGATTTAGCAACAGGAG
Source organism: Ctenochaetus hawaiiensis (assembly GCA_029783645.1). Lineage (NCBI taxonomy): Eukaryota > Metazoa > Chordata > Actinopteri > Acanthuriformes > Acanthuridae > Ctenochaetus > Ctenochaetus hawaiiensis. The sequence continues at coordinate 936,942 of JAPZDY010000022.1, forward strand.
AGCCTTTGTGTTCACCGTGAGGGGCTGGGACTGAGGCAGCATAGGTCATGTGAATTGTCAGTGTTCATCATCAAAGCTAGCATGGATGTCATTGTTCCATTACAACAACATGTCAACATTTTGTGACAGAGTTCATGATTGGACACACCATTAGTGCTGTGCTCATCAAACTTACTGCCTTGCCTCGCACTCATAATGAACTTCATTATCTGGGTGTAATAAAGTGCACTGAGCTGATCTTCTAATAGAGCACTGAATTTAGGAGTTGATTTTCTTAAATGAGGACCACATGCATGGATATACCACACCCATTATTCAATGCTTGGTATATTTCAGTTTCTCCCTCCAGAATTGCATGACTTGGAGCAGAAGTACAAGATTTTAAAATCCCTGGCCAAGAAATTATGCAGCCATGCCTTTATTACCATGACCCAAGGCTGCTCCTTTTGGTGTATTTTGGGATTGAGATCAAGCAGAGCATGGTGACCTTTACCCCAGAACTAAACACAGCTTATGAGAGCTCTGTTATCCAGAAATCAGAAGATCTGAGTCACTGGTCATTATCCCTTCAACACGGGGTGGGTAAGCAAGCACTGCAACTCCATGGCATTTACTGGATCACTGCAGAATGACTTATAAGGCTGACAACATCACGGTTTTATAATGGAAATTTTATTTTATAGCACACACACACGCACACAAAGAAACGCACACACATGCACACACAGCTGGTTTCAAGTGTTGTGTTACATGACATTCATGACATTATTATTAATGTAATAAGACCATGCAGGTAAAACAAATTATGTCTTTGCAATCACCATATCTTTTACGAATGAAATTTTAGAAAACACTCCTGATCACTTGAAAACAGGCAAAATTATGTGGTTGTGAAGCATAAATGGTATACAAGACCAAAACAACACTATAAAGTGCTGTAAAATTTACATTTTGTGTCTAATACCTTACCATTCCCAATATGTGCCTCAACCAATTCTGTCAGTCACTGTCAAAAATTAAACATTCATTGTTTATGATGTCCATTACTGAAGATGGCACAACTAATGATACAGTGCATGACTGATCATGGTTGTTTATTTTCACTAAGCTGAAAATGTTCAATACTCAATATTTATGACAAATGTAGTTTTGATATAAATGTTACTAACAATACAGCTGCATACTTTTATACAACAACATAGAAATTTAAGATGCAAGGACATGAGAAAAAAAGTTGTATAATATTGTAGAATGAAGTAATGTGAATATAAAAATCTTGAGCTTAGAAAG
>JAPZDY010000022.1:938331-963647 GCA_029783645.1 Ctenochaetus hawaiiensis
ACTCTACTTGAAAAGTAAAGTTCTTTTGTGTACATAGTTTTTTTTTTATGGAGTTAATGTTATATTTAACACATCCCTCGAAACAACATCAATGGTAAAGAGACAGGAAGCATCATGAGGAAGGAATAATAAACAAAGCAGATTTATCAAAGTGCTTGGTGATAGGATGGAGTAGATAGGCAATATTACTGAGAGTTTAGTTTTACAAACATTTCTCACTACTCTGGAGGCAGAAATAATGTCATTGGTTTCGTTAATTTTTGGGGTTTGCCAAAAAAAAAAAAAAAAAAAAAAAAAGCTGTGTAAATCTTTTAAAGCACACTCAAAAGCCAAAAGTTTAAAGAGGAGGTATCCATGATTGGGAGCCCTGATGACGGTTGCTAAATGTTCCACTAGCTAATGGTTAGCTAGTTTGGTCATTTAAATCTGAAATTTAAATGTTCAAACTGAGTGACAACAAGCATGGCTGAATACTGAATGTTAATACAAATTTCTTAAGCAGCATTTCTAATTCTATGCTAGCTTTCAGAAAACTCCAAACCATAAGAAGAAGTAAAAAGTAGCGCAAGTGTTTCATCCACCCTTTCATCATCTTCTTGGCTACCAGGCCTGCAGGACGGTCCAATAGTTTTGATGCAGATGTACAGTATGGCCATTAGCCACCCAGCTAATCTCAGCGAAACCTAAAAGTGTCAAAGTTTATTGGTGCATCCTAATGGATTAGGGGGTGCTTGAGGCTTGATGACATTTCACTGCATGATGCAGTTCACTTTGACTCAACTAAATCTCGGAACCCATCGGGTGTAATCCGACGACAATTTAACCTCTGGGGTTAACCACAAATGTTTTGGGGCTTTTAGTACGATGTAGCCAACAGATATCTGATCAACAAGTATTGGGTTTAAGACTTCCTCCTCTTGCGTTGATCATTGTTTACAGTCTGATTAGAAACTTTAAACATGAAGATGACATTTTGGCATATCTCTTTAAACAGCTATCTTCATTTGAATGTAGATAAGAAAGCCAAATTATGGGCCAATGGGTTCAGAGGTTGCATTTCAGCCAAAGTGTTCTGCCTCTTTTACTCTCCAGATGGACTGTTTATCTACATGTAACTAAAACCTGTTCAAACATGATTAGTCATTACTACTGGGACTACAAACAAACCTCAAATAGGAACTAGAAACTTTTAATTACCAATATCTAGAGAGTAGATTCAACACAACTGGCTAGGAATCTTTTTTGGTTTTCCATTAGCAAAATTATGAATGGCAAATTTTGGTTACTTTCTGTTGTATTACCGTAGTTGAGGTTACAAGTGAGCTGAGCAGCGTTAAAGTGAAAAACACTGCAGACCCCTGAATGGTCAGAACAAACCGTTTCTAGAAATAGAATATGGAGCAACGAGAATTATTTTGTCAGTGCTCTGTTGCACTATTTGTTGGTTTTTCAGCTGTCTTTTATAATGCTGTATTCAGTCATTTCTGGGACAATTTTTTGTATCTTTGTTGTGACAAACAGCCACATAAGCCTACAGAAAATCAAGAACACCATTCATTAAGTATCCTCCATTGTTACTGTGTTTGTGTGATGATATCACAGCATTTTCATGTCTTTGCTGTGACCATTAGCAAAGGATTCTGCCTACACTTAGTTGTATCATACAGTAAAAAGTTTACTGCTATTAGATGTTGCAAGCACCAGCATCTCAAAATATAAAAAAATAAAATCAAAATATGTGCATTGTTAATTGAATTAGGTTGGATTGAATTTATAGTTGTATAGAAGTGAGAAAGACATATCTTAAGCGAGTCTCAAATAAGCCTTAAGTCTTATTACAGTGTAGAAGATTTAGAGGGATTTATTGGCAGAACATGGTAAAAACTTAATGTAATATCCATAGGTATGTTTTCATTAGAGTATAGTTGTGTAATAGTTTGAATTGCTGTGTTTTCGAGAACTTAGATTAAGCCCTGTAACTCTTCACCACCATGTCAGTAGCCTACAGTGGCCAAGAAAGACAAAATCATACACTAGCTCCAGGAACAGCATTTTGTGTCTTTTGCATTTTTTGTGGTCACCATGCTTATGGCTTTGTCCAGAAGCTACCAAAATGACATCTATTGGTCATTGTTCAATGCGAGCTTCAGTGTACTGCCAGAAACCATTAGGTGATGTTACAAATGTTGTTTCTGATTTAAATAAACTGCTTATAGCCATCTTCATCTGTTTGCTAGTTAGCCAGCCTGCTGACAATTCGTAAAGGAAACATAGAAAAGAAATCTCTATGCTTTACCAAGCCCTGTTTTTTAAGGTTTAACTCAACCTGTGAGATTATTTCCACAATCCTCTGTCCATTCTATTGACATATTGTACAGACACATCCCAATACACATCTGAGGCATGTATATTTGGTACATTGTGAGGTCGGGAGTTTAAATAGCATGCATTGGTGGTGGAAGGCTGGTGCAGGTTCATCCATTGTCCTGGTAAGTCCAATATGGCTGCTTCTAGTTTGTCAAATACTGAGCATCTTCTTTCTATTTCGGTGCCATCCTGGCAGGCCCACTGTGAGCTGTGCTCATTGGTCGACAAAGTTAACTCGATATGTGAGCTGATGGCCGTTATCCCAGGCATACAAAACCTTCTCCTTGGGGTTGTAGTCAATCTGAGTGGTGAAAGAGTACTCATTGGTGAAAGGCAGGTGCGGGATGGCTTCAGAGTTGGTGTGGGTGTCATAAGCATAGTTCACCTCACCTTCCTTTTGGTTGTACACATTGACGGCATACAAGACACCACAGATGATGAAGCAGTTCCCGTAGGAATTCCTCTTGAGACCTGTCCTCCAGGTTGTTTCCTTTTTCAATGACAGGTCTCCTGGATCCAGTTTACTGATGACAATCATCTCTTGCTGATTGTAGTCGTAGTCCATGGAGGGGTAGATCACCCATAGGCCGCTTTCATCCACTGCAAAGTCAATGTCTGAGTGGCCCCTCCATTTCCAAGGGGTGGTGTCCTCGTAAACCACATCATGCAGCAGTGTCCAGGCCGCCACATATCGCATTCTAAGATCATACTTGATGATGTTCTTGGTGAAGGCCCTGTTGTAGTAGAAGGCTCCATTATAAACCACATGGCCTGTGCCTATCCAGTTGTAAGGCAGTTTGAAAAGGTTGCTCCATCGGCCTACAATAAACAAGAATATTATGTTAGCTTAAACTGTTTAATACAAAGCATGAGTGAAAACTCAATTCTCATTTGCCCAACCAACACATTCTGTGGCACAAAACAGACCACAGTTTCACCTTGGATGTAACTACCTCCATCAAGGCCTACCTTTGATCGCCAGTTGCTGAGCCATTGTGGCTTAAAGAAAAGCCACACTGTTCTACTTGTGACCTTCTTGTCACGCCTCCACTATAACCACAGTCTGTCCTTGTGGATCCAGCACAAACATGAGTCACAAACATATACAACAGACATCACTCTGAGAGTCTACACACCTGATAATAATGTGTCAAGTGAAATCTGATCACACGTAAACAACTCTAGGTACAGGTGTGAAAGCATCCAATGCCTCTAAAGCTTTGTCGAGACACTTGTTGGGACACAATGTAATGCCCTGAGTGAACACACCTACTTACAGCTGTCTTGTTATCCGATCACCTGGGGCAGATATTAATACCCCACAAGCCCAGCCTCTGTTTCCAAATTTTAGTTTATGATCAGATTGCTCAATAGTCAAGAAGTCTTGATGATTTGCAAAGTGTCACTGTGTGTAAAAAATAACTTCTCATGAAAAACAGGACTGTTTTAACAGAGGTGTATGGTTAAAACAAAATTTGGACATAAGACTTAATTTGTACTTGGCTGATGTAATTAGCCTGATGATGGAAATTAATTCTTTGCATTTCTGTGGCTCCAGTTAGTTAGACAGTTTCTTTTTGGTGATTGGTATTTTGTTTTGCTAATCATCAAAAAGTAACATATTCATCACACCAGTTCATTTTAGCCAAACCTCAAGCTGCGTTAATGGTTTCTAGAAGCAGTTAACTAAATATATAAAATGCTGACAAAAACCCCAGTGCTTAATTAAGAATTTCTGTAAGCCCCCATTTCCACATAGTATTTTTTTCTAAGCTCCAATTACTTTCTTAAATTATTTCCTACTCAGAAGAGTGAGAGTTTATGTGGCAGCATGCATATACAGCTGCCTAGTCTACCTAGAGTCTTTTAGTGGTCAGATTTTGACCACTCTTTTGAGGAGTTGTCATGACATCCATCTTGATTTATGATTAAAATTAGTGCACAGCTTTGTTTTTTTCTCACTGCACAAGCACTTAATTCCAGCGCTTCCAAAACTCATTTAAACTTGTGCAAAAAAGAAAAGAAAAGAAAAGAAAAAAAAGACCTCTACAGGTAAGCCTTGAAAAGCAACACATAATATTTGAATACGTGCAATTATCAGGCCCATACATTAAAAAAACTCAGCTATACAAACAGAAGTGACAATATGAAGGGAAATTGCAGAAATGTTAAAATACAACTGACATGCTATTTGAATATAATTACTTGGGACTTGACTTGGACTCGCCCCAGAAAACAGCTCTGCTAGACAGTCCTGAGGGGCCAACTAAATTTAGCTTGTAATGAAATCATTTTTAAAACATTTAACATGATTAATGTGTTTGGTCAACAGACAGCCGTGAAATAAGTGGGATAATATATAGTGGGTCATTATTTCAAAATAAAGAAAAACCCCTTAGGGATTTTAAGACCTCTCTGTTGTGCATTTGCATCATCCTTTTCTTTAATGAGTTGGATATATCCTGCAGTGTGTGTACTTAGCTGATATTATGCCTTCCATATAGCCAATGAAAATGTTTTTACAATGCCAGACTGTGTACACACAGGCTTCATGTGACAGTGACAGTTTGTTTTAGTGGTTCACTCCTGAGCAGACGCATTGTGTACTGTAGGTGTCATTTTCTATTCACATCCTATCTGCTATCCTAACCTTCCAACCTCAGGAAGTCTGATTTAGATAAAATAATAAATGGAAAGCCCAATGAAGGACAAAAACAACGTGGAGTAGATCACTGCTCCCCCATCCCCAAAGGCCGGCCCACTCTTTTAATCCCTCTCTGCTGTGCCCAGTTCAAAGGAAAGGCCGGAGCACATGTCAGGGAACAGCAGGCATCACCGCCACTCCAAATACCTAGTCATCCGCACGCAGCTGTGAGCTCACTGCGCTGTAGGATGCCTCACATGTAAGTGCATTTAGAAAGCCCATTGTCCAAACACATCTAGATCAACAAGACAAGCCCTAAGAGGGTAGATCATCTTAACTCTCTTAGAGAATGTAATCCAATTCCTCAGTCATTTGGATGTTGAAGGAGTTGATTTTCCCACCCACATGAGCCATGAAACAACCATGACACGCATTCCACAGATCTCATCAATCTCACAGAACCCAGTGGACTATCAACATAAATCAATGTCAACAATGTAATTAGAGAAAACATGCAGCTGTACATTAAAACAGGGTGACACCTAGACAGTTAGATAAATATGCTGGGATGATGAAAGGTTGTAAAAAGTGAAACCTCTTATGAGGCTGCTTACCCATTAAAAAAATGTAAAACATACTGTAAAAAAAAGGTACCATTTAAATGTTCACAATTTAGGCATTAATAGCTTTAATCAAAAAATATTGGTGTGATTTTTTTAAACTTAAACTGCTCAATCTTTCAATCAGGCCCAAATTAAAGACAGATATGCTCAGGCTTTGTTTGATTGGACAACAAATATTTTATTGCTTAGTCATGGCCTAGAGGTGTTTTTCTCAGCAGGTTAGATGGGGTTTCACGGTGGTTTTCCCTTCTTATTACTGAACCGAAGGGTTTTAGTTTGTACAAAATTACAGGTACAAATGAATTTACACAGCTTTCTGAGCAAGCAAAATAGAGACATGAAAAACAAAGTATAGCTGTGCAATGTGTAAAAATGATGGGGAGCAGTGTTTTACCAGAGTAGGCTTACCCCTAACTCTGTGTACTTTTCTGTAGCTCTCTTTGGCTTCAGCAAGCAGCTGCTCTTAGCTTTTTAGCTATGCTGCTAGTTCCCCCATTAGCTGATCATGAGCTGGGACAAGAGATGTGTGAAGAAGGAGAGGTGTCTGGCATCACTGGCAGGAAATTTCACATGAAACTGAGGATCAGAGTTTATGTAAACATAAAACGGGGTTATTAAATGTTGGTTTTGGTGAGTTTTCTTTATGTAGTTGTTTTGCATCGTTTGCCTGAAGTATGTTTAACAATGATTTAACAAGGCAAAACAAGACCTAAACTAGCTGGTTAGCACGTTAATTTGAGCAGATATTGATGTGCCACAATACACAGATTTATTTGATGTAATGTTGGAACTGTCACTTCTTTGATCATCATCATTGTTCATTGATTACTGAATCATTGTTTTAAAAGTTTTTTACATAAAGCTGGTAGCATGTTGCATTGTGTTTCTTAAAGGGTGGTGGAGTTAACATTTTGCCATCACTATTGATAAATTATTTTTAACTTTGGACCAAGACAACATTCATTTTTTATTTTTCATTCTTAACTGGCCCTGATATTCATCAGACTGGACACAGAGGAAGACAATGGGCATAAATGCAACACATATTCTTTTGGTTATTCAAGCACTGAAGAATAATGTGTGCTTCAGACCATGAAGGTTGATTTATGGGCCATGCCTTAGCTGACATGCACCTTCTCAAAACTACACAACAAATGTTAAAGCTGCAACATCCCGAGAATAAACCATCAGCTTGTGTTTTTGTCCTGCAAGTTTGAGATGCCAGTAGTAATAGGTGATACTGAGGACAAAATTAACAAAGCTGATAAAAGACCAAAGGCAAAGTCATTTTGATGACTAACCTCCTGCACACCATTATTGCCGTTTTCCATTATGGTGAATATATGCCACTGAGATTAAAACAAAGTGGTTTATATAGTATTGATGTAGAAGAAAAAGAGATTTCAGTGATGTAACTTAAGTTTTTTAAGTTTGTTCTGTATCATAAAGAAAAGTGAAAATGTTACTAGGGGGAATGTAATTAAAGCAGGGTTCATGATTAATTCTTATTTGAGTATCAGTTTGAGTGTGGGTGCTGTTAAAGGGTGAAATCTTACACTGAGGAAAGAATGAAAACCTAAGTCTTACTACACAAGTCTTTACTTATTACTTAAGTCTAGGGCATTTGATGGATAAATGAGGAATTCTAAATAGATCCAGCTGGAGCACACCTTGCTTGAAGTTTTCCAGGTTTCTGAACTCCACCAAGTTGTTGCCGTAGTAATAATTAGTCACGTAGATCTTGGAGTCTTTAGCCAGGGGATCCTTCATCCAGGCTCCCTCATTGCGCCCATAACTATGCTGTTTCTCTGGCTGCTCAATGGAAGCTACAGTCCCCTCGCAATTGAGAATCTTTCCTGGAAAAAGCAAGCAGAACATTTAACACATATGCCTCTGGGAGAATGACTTGCAATAATGTGGGCTTAAATCAATTTCACACCAACGTGTTTCTTGTAAGAGCAGACCAATATTTTTTTTTTATTACACTCCTGCTAAATAAGCCTCTGTCACTGCACAGCCTGTAACAGAACACAGAGCTTTGTCGCAGAGGGGTAACAAGCACAAACCTGCTCTGTGGAGAATCGGTCGGCTGTTGTTGTTTGAGTTGTCCAGCACCAGCACAATGGTTGGAGCTGGTCTCTCAGAATCTGGTCCATATTGTGCAGTGACAGTAGTGGGTGTTGTAGGGCTTGTGGTTGTGGTGCTGGTAGTTGTGGTGGTGGTAGTAGTTGTAGCAATGGGTTGTGCAGTGGTGGCAACAGGTTCAGCCACAGTGGCCTCCATGGTTTCCAAGACCATTTCAGCTCCTCCATCCTCTGACTGGTTTTCCGTGATGTGATGGACGGTGTATGTTTTGGCAGAATGGTCTGAAAGGAAGGAAAGAAAAGGCTCAGTCAGGCCAAGAGATAGAAAAGAAATCTGAGACTGCACAAAGCTAGTTTTTATTCAAAATACAGCAGATGGCAAAACAATGTAAAAAAGTCTCGAGGCTGAGTGTTGACAGAGGAGAGTAAAACTAAACAAGCTGCTTTTAGTTCTTTTTGGTTGGATTAGGGCAGTATGATCCAGTAGGGTGCAGGGATGTCGCCGCAAAAATTGTTTATTAACTGTCTTTCAAAGGCACATCAGCAATGAAGCACACAGAAAACACTGAATCCATCCCCTTTCTCTGATCTTCTTTTTAATTTTTCTACATAAATGCTTGAGTATTCTTCCAACCAGATACACACTTGGCTAGCTAGCTACAGACCGCACGGATTCGTAATAGCTTCTAATTATATTACTGTCTGTAGTTCAGTTGGAGGATGTGTTTCATGTGTAAGACATCAACATCTACAAAATCTGTATGTAGTGGTTGCCCACAAATTGGAGGTTTATGCAGCTGTCAACACAGAGCCACTGCATACACCCTCTAAAGATGAATCGTGCACCATGCAGACCCCAGATGACACTGCTGCACTTCTGAGTGTGCACAGTGTAATCTGGATTATCCCTGCTCCGCTGTCCATTAAACTGGTTTCCTGTATACTGAGGCAACATTTTATTGAACAAAAATGGAAGCAAGATGCATCAGAATGTTAACTGCAGCTTAATTTCATTATATCTGTGGCTTTCAGCGGGTAGTGTTGATGTTTCAGGATGCTTAGATGAAGTGCTTATCCAATTGTCTAACAGTGTAAATTTTGTGATTTAAAACCATGACCATAAAAATGTATTGTTATTAAAAAAGATAAAAGGAGCTATAAACCAGAAACCTTGACAAAGCTATAACAATATGTATAACAAGTGTCTTCAGCTCATAAAATAATAAATGGCAATGTGAAATTGGCATAAATGGACAACCAAACTGTTTACTAAATATATCACTGGGTACTTTTGCTTGCTGACACTCTCCAGACTGTTAAACAGTATTCTCAATTACCCAAACTATCTCTTGTTCAAGGGTTGTTTTTGTTGTATGATCTGCATCACCAAGGATCAGCTTGCATTTTGAAACATTAAAGCTCTACCAGTTAGTCACTTTTATGAAGGAAAAGGTTACAGATTTGTAGACTACAAGCACTTGTAATCCCACTAAAAATTAAATTGATAAGAAGCAACAAAAGGCACAGGCCAACTTTGAAAAAAGGCAGACAGCGCACCAAGAATTTTAACAATCTGACACTCCTGTCTGACAATTTTAGTAACTCTTCAGAGAGTTGACCTTTTTCTCAAGTCTTCTTTGTTAGTGAGTACTTCTCCCATCCAACCACCTGACAGGTGTGGCATATCAAGATGCTGATTAAACAACATGATTACAAGGTACAAGATGCCTAGTTCTCATCTCTCTTCGTCCTCGTGCAACATGGGTGGCACAACGAAATGAAAGGTAGTCGCTCTTATGCTACTTGTATAGAACAAATACACAAAATAGAATAAGGTACAAAAAACAAAAGAGTATTACACTTATATGTATACATATATATGTATACAGGTCCTGTCTACAGATGCATATGGGGTTATGCATGCCCCCACCACAGGGCACTCTGTTTACAGTCTTGACATAAGCCAAATGCCCACCCGCACGATATCTAACCCCTTAACCTGCACACTGTCTGCAATCTGTACAGAACAGTGAATTCTGGGACTTAACAGAGGAGACTATTCCAACATGCTGGATGTGATATCTGTGACACTTGTGTGATAAAAACTGCACATTTTAGACGGACCTATTATTGTGAGCAACCCAAGCCACACCTGTGCAACAATCACACTGTTTAATCAGTATTTTGATGTGCCACATCTGTGGATGGACCATTTGATAAGGAAGAAGAGGTCATTTACACAGATGTCACCACGTTGTGAAGAGCATTTGAGATTTAAAAAAAAAAGCCTATGGTTTGCATAGAAAAAGTCTTTGATCTTTATTTCATCTTGAGAAAAATGAAAAGAAAAAAAGTCTTGCATTTATATTTTTTGAGTGTTAATGATGTTTTAGAGGCTTGGTTATAGTAATGTAAAACACTAAATCCTGTCATCAGATCCTTGTAGTTCTGATGTAGTAGGTAGTAGGTAATTTACATTCATAGTAGGTAATCTACACATATTGCTGTTTTTTCCAGCATCAGTAGTGCAAACCTTTCATTTTTTGTATGGAATTTGAAAGATACTTTGAAAGAACAAATGCCTTAATTGCAAATACATAGTTCTGTTGTAAATGGTAAGTTGTCAGCCACATACTGAGTCAAGTTTTGAGGCTGATAAAATTAGTGTTAGCTTAAGGCAACTGTTCCCTGTCTTCTGTACAACTTCTGTTACTGTGCCATAGTGCAAATCACTCAGATCTGCTGCTCAGAGAAAACTGTGGTCACACTGTGGCATCTTCTAATAAAGTTTGTGACACTAAAATTAAATTTGAAAAGAGGAATTTGAGGAAAAAGGCATTGAAGGTGTATCAACCTTCCACTGATTAATAAAAGTCCCTGCATGCTGCACTTTGCCAGAGATAATGGAAACACAGCTGGCTGGTCTCAGGTGGCTGCGCTTGCCAAGGTTCATGTACGTGGCAGAACACATGGTCTGACAGCGTTATGTGCGTGTGCCCTATGCAAACGCAGCATACCTATTCACTCATCTAGACCTAAAGAGGATTGGAAGGAGTCAGGAAATGTTTTCTCTGCATTGGTGAGGGTCCCCCCACATTGTTGTGAGGAGTGAAGCTGAGGCATGTCATGGACATGGCAGCGCTCCATTGACACAGCATTCCAGCAGCTCCATGCATTTTGCCAATAAAAGATTTGGATTTCCTGCTCACTGAATTTGCACCGGCAATTCAATCCCGTGCTGACTGGAGCAGCTTTGCTAAAAATAACACCGGAATAAATCTAGTATTGAGGGGATCTTGTGTGTCACACAGCGTTTTATTGCTTTGCACTTAGGTGTAAAGTTTGCAACACAATCAAAGCCTTATCACACTCTTGTGGAAATCAGCATTCTCAGGAAAACTTTGCACTGTTCTCTACTGGAAATTAAATCTAACTAATAAAGATCGTGACTCTGCTGACTTATCCTGGTCCAACAAAGTCCCATGTGAAGTCAGATTAGATTGCTGAAGAACCTAATTTGGATCGTTTTCAACACCCACAGTGGATCACACACAGATGATCGCACACAGATGGGAGTGCAAACTCAGCTAAAGTGTGAGCACAGTGTTTGCTTAAGCTCAGAGAGGGTAGCTTTACATGTGCACACCACTATCCTGAGAGAGAGAATACAGAGTATCCCGACCAAAATGAAAACTCTCACCTCCTCTGTGCTCATCTTCATCGGTCTTGGCAGCCTTGTAGTATGTGATGCCCCTCACCACACCGGGCTGGTGGCCAACCACCTTGGCTTTGGCTGTAGGGTCAGGCTTGACTGGCTTCCCAGGTTTAAGGACCTCTTTCTTGGGCTTTACGACCTTTTCTTTGGGTTGTTTGGGTGGGGGTTTGGCTCCAGGGGGCTTTTTGTTGGGTAGTTTTACAGCCTCCTTGGTTTTCTCATCATTAGTGTCCTGTAGAAATTAACATTTGGGCTATGTGAGGACACAAGGCAAGATTGGCCTCTGGGCTGACTAGACTTATGGGAAAAGTGTCCACCTTGTGTAATATCCAGGCAAAATGTTTTAAAAGTGACATGCAAAAGGACATTACTATTTGCTCTACTGTTAACATGCGCAACAAAAACACAGAGAGAGTTTCTTCCAACCTGTGCTTTGCCCTCAGAGGAGTCTTTCTGTAGCAGCTGCAGGCTAAGGCTGGAGATCTCCTTCTTGATGCTCATCATTATGTTGGAGTAGTTCTCATATCTCTTAAATTGATTGGTGAGGCTCATCATACTGTCCCGCACAAATTCATTCTCTCGTGTGAGGTTTGTCTTGATTGTCTGCAGGATAACAGAATTTTCATGACTGTAAACACTTCAACATCATCCAACTTTCAATAAGTTGTCTCCTACCAACCATGGGTTGCTCGATTATGGAAAAAATCATAATATGGAATATTTGGGCCATGATTAAGATTTTAAATTGTTTTACTTGATTATTTGCATTCACTGAATTAAAATTATTAAATTAATAGTGTTTGCACTTTTATTCTTGCATTTATTTACTATTGTCAGTGGATTTCCTTGAACATTAAATACAGAAGTGACAAACGAATAAAAGAAAATCTTATACTAATAATAAGAAGAATAGTAATAACCATGTATTATTTAATAGATTTAATATATGGTGTTGACTTTTATTAAGAATGTGTCTTGTTCTTTTTTCTTGCTTCAAGTATTGCTCTTATAACAGCATGAATAAGACATTAAAATCTGTCCATCCAATTGCAGTTGACGCACTGAGTTTTGGCAAATGATGGCTCTTTTTACTGCAGGAAATTTAACTACACATGCAACGGCCTTACTGAGAGCAAGCTTGGGTTTTTAGAAAAGGATGAAAACACTCTGCTGTAAAACAAGAGGATGGATGGATTTGTAACGCAAGAGAAAACAACATCATCACCATGAGACAAACTCCTGGACATTAATAGTATTATTTTAGTGATGGTGTTTTAATCCTGTTGTGAGTCAGATTCATAGTTGAAAACAAAATATATTTATTGCCCAGTCCTATGCCAAACCATTGCTTATAATATGAGGAAGCACATGTGTTTGGTTCCTTGCCTACCTCTTCCAGGGTGTTCATCTGGGACACGACCTTGTTGATGTAGGAGTGGACCTTCATTAGATCCATGCTGTAAAGTGTTCCCTCGAGGAGGTCCACCATAGATTGGAGCTGTTCATTCATGCCATAAAAAGAGAAGTGTTATAGTTATTTAGCATCTCCTGAACACAAACCTGACAGCTTTATGTGTCTCTGTCAGACTGCAGTAATAACTTAAGTGCTCTCCCAAACAACAACCACTATTGACATTAACACTCTGCTCAATATGCAGCTGAGTGCTTTCAGTCTGAGGTTCATTCAGAGTCCATCTTTACTATTTTAAACCTTTCCCTTTCAATGCTATAGTTTCCTTTGGAGATTTATTGGGTTAATCTCTACTTTAAAGTGAAGTCAGATCAAACATCTGGAACTGCCTTTGCATATGGTACATAGCGTGCTTCTCTAGCCTGTGAAAAATGAAAATGTGGATTAGGTATGTGTGGAGGTGTGCTGACGTGTTCACAAATGATGTTTGATGGCGTACATCTATAGCCAGTCCACAGTTAGAGTTGAGGAATTAACATTTATGCGTTTTAAACTGGGAGGACTGTTCTCAACAGAGTGAGAGTTTTTCTTTTAGTTCTATTTAAGGAGCACTTGCCTGCTGCAAATTATTACATCTGACAAGTTGGGACGAGCAAACATTTGACGTTTTTTCTTTGAAACTGACTTAAAACAATTTTATTAATTAGCCAAAAGGTAGCAGTTTATTTTATCATTGACTGACTACTCATTTTATCTGTCTTTGCTCATGTATAGTCAGCATTTGTGATCCAGAGCAGGATTAGTAGTGATATTATATATTTTTTTTATATTTCAAGAAGATGAATTTAGATAGTCTTGTTGGTAAAATGCTCTGATAAAAAAAAAAAAAATTCTACATAAACTGACTCTGAATTTCATTGTTCTTTACCTTCAGTAATTCAGGGGCCTGTTTCTTCAGCTTTTCCATCTTCCACTCATTCTCACAGGGGTTAAGGGAGGACGGTGGGGCCGTGCACGAGCAC
This sequence comes from Ctenochaetus hawaiiensis, assembly GCA_029783645.1. Taxonomy (NCBI): domain Eukaryota; kingdom Metazoa; phylum Chordata; class Actinopteri; order Acanthuriformes; family Acanthuridae; genus Ctenochaetus; species Ctenochaetus hawaiiensis. The sequence continues at coordinate 952,198 of JAPZDY010000022.1, forward strand.
TTACAGTCCGATCCGGAGCTGACTGTCTCCACCGTGTAAAAATCTTCTACACGTACACTTCCACTCCGCAGCCGCAGGCAGGCGTCCTTGCTTAGAGGGCGCATGATGCACTTACAGCGGCAGTCTGAACCCTCTGATGTCATCCGAACAGACTCAGTCTCTCCAAAGATCTGGAAGAAGACTGTGTGTTATCTCATTTTCACATCCAAACAAAAACTGTAACTTTATCATACAACTGAGTCCTTTTTTGAAGTTTGTTGCCACTATAATCTATTTTTTATCCTCGCATGTAAGTGTCTCTTAGATGCATACAGTGGAAATATGTCCTTATTGTGGAACTTTTGTAAACAAACAGTTTTAGGGCTGAGCAATAATTTAACACATCTGACATGGATATCAGGTACATGAATAACAATGTTTATTTACAAAACTCATAAAGAGTGGCAGCTTGTCTTAAGGTGCTTGTAAAGCTGTGCTGTTCCTTCTTCCAATTGTGAGTCCTCAGTTCTTCCACTCGTCTGTTCCATTCCTCTAACCCCTGCTGGACCCTTCTGACTCTTATGAATAATAAATCCATTTTTTGTTGTGGAGAAACACAAAACACAGGAAGGAAAGTTGTCCTTAAAAGTAACCATATGCTTCCTCTCTCTTTAATGTTAACTGATGTGACTCAGAGAGAAGCCTTAGAGACAAACATAACTTATAAGACTTGTGCATCACCAGCTGGCCCACGGTTGCCATGTATGATGACAGAGCTTGGCAGCCAATGGCTTATTTAATAAACAAGAAACAATGCATGGCAACCTGAGCTGATTTCCTGCACTCCTCCTACATGAGGCAAGTGCAAGAGGCATACAGTTGAGGTTTCACACAAGAATTCATCTTAACAGATTTACTACATATTAATGAAATGTTCAGGTGCTGATAGTGTGTTGGCAGACTGAGGTCTCTGAAGAACTTCTCGACTATGCCGATTCAAATCCACCTTCCCTTTTTCCAGAGTAAAGACTGCACGAGTTCAAGAGACATAAACCTCTTAGGTCAGATTTGAAAATGGTTTAGCAACAGCTGTGTCTTTTTTAATTCGCCCTTATAGCCTCTTTGCTGTTAGCTGACCTGGAAAAAGACATGTTCAGACTGAAATACATTGTGCATGGGGACACATATAAATTCATGGTGTACATGAAGGAGAAGATGTATATGTAGGTAAAAAGGTAAAAAAATTCAAAAAATTCTTACACATCCAAGGGCTTTCTGAGTCTATTTCATTTTTTAAAGAGACAGGAGGAAAAAAAGGAAAAAGAGGCACAAAGCAGACAGAACTCTAGTTTATCTGCTAAGTCTGAGATCAGTCAGAGATCAGTCAAAGTCTGAGCCCTCATAAACTAATCCTCAACCGAAGACACATCTTGCAAACACACATGATGTAGTTGCAGCTTGCTGCTTTGCTAACTCGCTGTTTGGGCTAATAAACATGGACAGCAGAAACCCTTGTGTAGTCAGATTGGCACACATAACAGAATATTAAAATTGGCTTAATTCTTTGTCTGAATGCACTTAAACTTTTTAAATTTATTTTATTTAATTTTTTTATCTTGATATTGAAGAACTGCACAGCTGACTTGAAACAGGTGAGTGATGAAAAGACCTGCCCCAGAATGAGAGCTGAGACCATGCCAGTTGTTACCAAACAGTGCAGCTTGCAACAATTTTTTTAACCCTTCAACTGCAAGACCCAAGAACAACAGAGATGGTCAGACTTTCATCTGGTCTTTGGCAGGTGACAAGGTATCTGTTAATATCGTTTAGTGTACACAATACAAGTTTTCTCTTGAATCCTCTGTTTTGAATTGTACCTAAATTTGCCTCTTAATGAAATAACCAAATCCCATGATCCTCAGATACTTCATGATGTTATCAAACTGTTTCTTTTGTTTTCACTGTTTTGCCAGATAGTCTTTTAGCAGAAGAAATGACATATTGATTGCCTCCACTTTTAATTTCTACTGATTAAAATAACACAGGAACAAGCAACCCCACAATGGGATACTGTCAGGGGGGCACAAAACTTATTGAACTACTAATACCTTTTGAACAATATAAGATTTAGGGAAGTAAAAACTCTCCATTTCTGACTTAAACTTTAGTCTTCTGTTGCATACTGAAATGGAAGTCGTTAAAGATACTGTATTCGAGGGACTTAAATAAAAGTAAAAAGTCCAACAACTAACCCTGCTCTCCCCTACTTGTTCATATATATGAAGCCTTTGGTAGTACTATTGACTCTAACTCATGTGTTCAGTTTATGGGATGCACCTTGCTTCCAGTAAGCTTGGTTACATCACTTTGAGTCCAGGCTGTTGGATCATGTGTTGAAAAAAGTCTGGACTGTCATCTCTCTCTTATGAGATTGAAGGTCCTCTATAAACCGCAGGATGGGTCCACATGTGGTATCACTTTTTTTCAGGAAGAGAGCTCGGCGAAACAGAGATTCCTTATTACTAAGCTGTGGTCTGGTCCCCTTGTGGCTGAAGTTGGAGGATAGTATTCTCAATATATGAAGAACACATTTATAGAAACAAATTTTTCTGAGGCGCCAGCTTGAACGGATAGAAATTCACCCTTTAAACCAATCTCTTTGCAACTCAGACTCAAAATGACCACTCATTCTTTGTTAAGACTTACTCCTAAAAGATGGAGAAGATATGTAAAATAAACTTAAATAGAAAGTTCCCCTGTTTGTGTCAGAGCAAGAATGAAAAAAAAAAACATGAAAAAAAAATTAAGTTCCAGTGGCTCAATCGCTTTTCTCTGTTTTATGCAACACCTTTTTATTTCCAGCTCCTCACATGATGCTTAGTCAGGGTCCCTTTAGCATCACTTTTTAAAGCACTGGGCACCAATGCGTTTGTGCAAGTCTTTCAGACTTGTGGTTAGCCTTGTGAAACAGTTGCAGTTAGGTCATCTCAGGCAGCAAAACTGGTTGAGTTTTAAAAAGACTGTTGAAATTTGCTTTACGGGGACTCAAACCCTGGTTTCTTGGCTGGAGGAGGGTTATAGGGTTGGTTTACATTGTAGTGACTTAAAAACCGGGTGTGTTGCGTAAGGGGTACTTCTTAAAAAAGTAAAGCCAATGATGACAGGTTGGTTTTATAGAAATTCTTAAATTTTTGGAATATGTTTGTCATCCTGGATTGTAAAAATGGGATGGACATTTGTTAATATATTTTGACTTTTGACAAACGTAAAGTTGTTAACATGATAACGAGCAGATTAATCAATAAAAAAATAATCTGTTGTTTCAGCCATGCAGTCAATTCCTGTATCATTAATGGAGAAAGTCCTTTAACAAAGTCTTAACAATAGTAGGCTATAGTAGCTGATGTTGATGACAGCAAACGGGGCTGTATGTTCACTAGTAGGCCCAACCAACAATCGGAGGAAACACCACTTAGCAGTTCAACATGTTCTTTTCCAACCTCATATAAAAATCACGCAAGGTACCCTTTAGCAACTATGTTTGACACGATAAGCCCCCCTGCCACAAAGTCTTTCTAAAACAGTGGTTTAAATTGTGAAATGTTCAAAGTTTTAGCACAAAAAAATTACTTTGCCACTTCAAATTTGTCTCTTAAGAACCACCCAACTTTACAGAAAGGCAATTTAAAAAAAATAAAAATTAAAAAAATTATATATATATATATATATATATATGGTACCCTTTTAAATATGACAATATGCTTTATATACAAAGAGGACAGGAAAGGGAATATTCTTTGTATATAAAGAAATTTACAGTGTATAGCCATGCAGGAAAGACTGAGGTTCATAGGATTTTGGCTTTGTGATTTAGTTATGTTTGTGTTATATTAGTTCATAGGTTTTCATATCAAGAATTTTAACAATTTCTGAAGACTTTCATCATGGCAGCAGCAGACTGAAGGTAAAGGGGGGTTAGGGGGTGGAGGAGGTGGGGGCTCATTAGCAAAGGAATGCGGGCTGAGGTTTCGGAGAAGATTTGGAGGGGGGTGCGCTTTTCCCTCTATTACTGCAGACATACTGGGAGGGGGTCTGATATGGGGCAGGACTCCTGTGTGCAGAACCAGGCCAATCTTGACCCATGTCAAGCGAAAAGGCAGCAGGTTGACAAATCCTACAGCCACATGAAAACAGAGTGGATTAGCAGATTAAACTTCTTTAGCAGAGGCTATGCCTACGGGCCTGCTGAGCTGCATTGTTCAACCCCAGCCAAACACTGACTGCTGCATAGCAACACCAGCTTAACTTACCTTAAATTGGAGAAGTCAGAAAAATTCCAGTCAGATTTATTTTGGTACTTAATGTTTTGTCTTTTAGAGTTAGTCTAAACCATTACTTTTAAGGCTTTAGTGCAGGAAAAAGATTTGGCAGCATCTTAACATGAAAAATCTGAATCATTCTGCCAATCAGAGTAGCTGCCCTCTCCTCCTGTCAAATCACATGTGCTGGTATGCCTAACTGACCGTCCAGCATCTCATGCCAAGCTGACCTACCAGCATGAGAACGGGCAACACAATTAAGAGTGCTAATAATTAAAAGTACAAAGTATTTAACGCATGCTTTGAGCTTTGAGTCTTTGGCTTTGACCTCTCAAGTGAAGTCAAGTTATAGGTCAAAAAGAACACAGCTCAAACATGAACTCATGTCTGCACAATGGGAGGAAAGGAGGCTGCACGCAGCAGAGAGCTCTATTAGATCAACCGCTGTAGTCTTTAACAGCTAACACACCTTGACAGCAATGAAGTGAAAGCCCAGTTTTGCTCAGAATTGCTTAAAAACTCAAGATGTGTTACACAATGGCTGCTGCATTCATGCCTCAGATTTATAGTCCACGTTTCAGTAGCGCTGGCCTGTTGTATTTGCAGCCCTGTTCATATAAACAAGGATATCCTCTCCGTTTAGTGCTTTGCCAGCTGGCAATCACTGGGAAAACTGTGTGTTGATAAAGGCAGGCAGGGCAGGTACCCTTTGGCAAAGCTTAAATGTTCAGCTACATGCTGAATCCTTCAGACACAAACAGTACTTTAGTTCCTGTTATGACCTGCAGCTTACTCAACCCCTCATTCTTTGCTTTTTGAACTACTTCCCCACAAAAGCACAAAAAGCCAATTTTAATCAGTCTTAAGCCCATCAAGCTTTTGATTTTAAAAGACAGACTATCCCTTTAAAATCCAGATCATCTCCTGTCAAGGGTACTCAACTCTAAAACTGGGGTCCACATTCCAGTCCAAAGAGTCCGCCTGATTTTTAATCTAATTAGCTGTGCTTATGATAAACAGTCTTACCGTGTCACTGTAAAGATTAACTTAGTACAAAGGAGGAATTCTATTAAAGCCTTTAGTCTGGAGATGAAACATGGGGTCGGTGGCTTTGACTATAAACAAAAACTCTGGCATTAGCACAGAGGTGTTAATTAGCAGAAGACAAAGTGTATCAAGTACTCGCTGCTTTTGGAGGTACACATCTACATTCCTGCGGCTGTTTGTGTGTTCATGCACTCTCTTTTCAGTCATCACAGCAAAACATGACCCAGAAATGAGAAAGAGACTAATAAAGTCCTTAATCAAAATACTGTTATACTTAATGACTTAAGTGAAGTTTCCTCCTGTGGCGCAAAAACCTTAAAGATCTCTTTAGATAAGTTTTTTTAAACATTGCCATACTTGATTTATTTCCCAACAATAAAACTGTCTATCAGTATTTAGTGGTGAAAATCCTCTTAAAACACAGGGATACAAATCAGGCTGACAGTGTGACTCTCCAATAAAAATTCATCCACTAATAATTCATTCAAAAGAGACACTGAATAATATTGTCTGGCAGAGAACTTGAGTTGGCAATTTTTACTGGAGTCCTACTGAAACCACACACAGTGACTTGACACTTCACTTGGATCAAGATTTGGGACAAATATAAAAAATCATTAATTTTTTTCAAGCAAATGAAATGCCTGATGACCTAAATGTCATCCCTCTCTTATCATCATGCTTTACCCCATACATCTGATGTGCATGGCCACAGACCACTGTAAGCTGCAGCTACAGCAAAAGGCTGACAAGCACACTTGCAGCTGCTGTTCCATTTGCATAACCTTTGGCCAAAATAACTTTACACAAGGCCAAACAAAAGAACTGCTGAATGCAATGTCTGTGTTATCACAGTAAAGGATGCTGGATGACCACTTCCAACTTAATCTTCACTTGGAAATGCACTGCAATAGGTAAGTTGCTTCTTAATGTTAGCAAATATGTTTAGTATCAGTAGTGTTTGTTGAGTATTTGGAAAATATAAATTACTGCTTGCTTGCTTTTCAGATTTGTTTACATAGAGTAATAGCTTTTCAGCACCTATAAAAATTGTATGTAAATTAGTAATAGTAAGTAATAATCCACATTCTGCTGCCATCATCTGCTGGCTAATGTTAAAGTGAGAAAAAAAAAATGAACATCATTTACAGGCTGCTTACAGGTTTATTGTCGACCACACCATGTTACCGACCTGTTAAGTCATCATTAAAGGGTTTTGAGAGGCAAGTTATGTTATTTTAAATGATCATATACCAAACAGATGATACACTGTAGAACACTTATTACAGCTATAGAAATTTGAGACTTGACCTGGAAAGAAAAACTTGTGAACATTTCTAGTATTTGGAGATTGGAATGACAGATGTTGCCAATGGCTTTACCCCAGATAATTTGTTTCAGCAGATGTTTATGGAAGATGTTAAATAGCTGAGGAGCGTATCACTGCTCAGTGAAAGATACTGTACTCCATTTATTGAGCAAACAAAAACAGAACAAGTACGCACAATAATTATAGTTGATTAATATAACAGTTAGGATTGTAATCATAGCTAAGGTAGGAATGTTCACTGTTTAGCACGACTGCTTAGAAATCAAATAGGCAGTCATTTGTTTTGCATTATAATGTTACATTCAATTTGTGTTTAAGTAATTACAGCACGCTTTTGTACAATTTAAGCACGCTAAGAAATACCCACATAATTTTTTTGCTACATCTACACCAAAGCAATTTTTAAAAACATCTACATCTACACCAAAGCATTTTAAACAAGTCCAGCTGAAAATGAGAAAGCCTTTCTCCCCCTTTTCACATTACATTCTTGGTCATATGTGCACCAATTTAACAATATTTAAGAGTCAACTTTTCGAGAAAGCCACCTGATGTCACACTGTGGTGGCTAGTAAGATGATTGGCAGATGACACCAAGCATGACTGAACAACACTGCTAAGAAGACTTCATGTAACTTTTCCAATGGATGGACACTCTTACACCACCACACAAAGCTAGTGTCATTGTCACAACATCTGATTTGATCTGAATAAGGCGATAGCGATACAAATGAGAGCTAGTTTTATTAGCTAGCTAGCTAAGGAACAGCATGCAACATGAGTTTGTCTACGTGTATTTGGCACCTAAAAACTTGTTCCATTCACCTGACATGCTGTGGTTATGCTTTGAGGAAAGTGTTATCTGTGGCACTGTGGCTCCAGATTATGTGCAAGGCACTTTACAATAGATGGCTTTAGCAACTGATATATGTAGTTGGAATAGCAATAACTTACCCATCACCTCCTGCAGTTTGAGGGGTACATCTGTCTGCTTTTGAAACAGGGATGAAGGTGTTGAAGGAGGCAAGCAGTCCTCCACAATTAAATGGAGCCAAGCATCCACCTCTGAACTACTGTAATTCTCAATGCTTGTTATGACACAACCACTTCTCAATGTTTAAATAATACTATAGGAATGTACGAGGTTACATTAAGTAAGTACAATCCTTACTTTAAAATGTACTTTGATACAGCACTTGAGTAAATACACTTTTGCTGTTACATTTCACCGCTGAATGTAGAGCTACCAACAGTTAACAGTTAGCTTTGTTCGGCCCAAAGACTAGATACATGGGAAAAGGGCAAATCTGTTTCTGTGGATTCCACCCCCTTGCACCACCAGAGCTCACAAGTTATTACGCTTTATCTTGTCTCTTTGTACAGTGTTTGCAGTCACCTGGTGGAAACTCAATAAAACCACTGTGACTGGCACTTTTCCACAATTTTATGACAAAGGCAGGAATTGAGCAGTGGTCTATCACCTGCCTTGAATTAGGAGTTGATAAAGGATTCAAAAATTAATGCCTGGATCAGACTTCAACATATTTTTGGCTGTCACAATCGTCACCATGTCAGATTAAGCAATCACAATGGCATAAATTCTTGACGTGTCTTAGTTGGGAGACTGGCAACACTACAAGTGTGACCCAACTGATCATAGTTCACTACCCTGAATTCATAGGCCACTGGGGAGACAGTACAGGGCGGGGGAAGAAAATTGTCTGAAGGAGACAGTAATGCAATGGAAAGGATATCAACTGCAATTAAACACCAAGGAAGAAGATAAGAAGAAGAAGATGAAGACAAAGAAGATAAAAATAATTGTCAATCATGGCTGCCGAAGGGCTGTGCATAATGCTAACAGCCTTTTGCTTTTACCCAAAAAAGAAAAGCAGCATGTTTACATATTGTATATGGGTCAGTGCACTCTGTCATCCTATTGGTCAATTCTTTGGAACATGTTGTAAGAGATTTCACACTAGGCAACAAAATACAAAAAATTCTGACATGCTAGACTTCTCGTCGGGGTGTCATGGAACGTCCCAGATGCAATGTCACTGCTTTTCAGTTATGTTACACTACAAGTCCGATCGTTGTTCCCGATGTTAATAATCGGGCCCAGTGCAGGAAATTTGTCGGCCATGAACAAAATGTGCGATAATTGGCCTGAGTTCATGTAGACTGATCTCAGGATAGATTTATAGATTGGGGAATAGAGTTCTAAAATGAAAATGTTAGAGTCTGGAAAAAAGAAGAGTCAGTGATTTTTTCAGGTCAAATTCAGGAACTTGGGGAGGGAAGTGTTGCGACTTGTCAAGCTCCCTGAGGTACTTATGTCATTCATTTTTTCTCGGTTTCCTGTTTAATTTTGTTAAACATTGTGTCATCTCTTTTTAGAACTCATGTCCTGTTAGGTTTCCCTCTTTGTGACTGCTTACTCCACCCTAATGTGTTTCACCTGTGTTTCATTGTCTCCTGTCTTTGTGTATTTAAGGCCTTAACTTTTCATTCTTAGTTGCCAGATCATCTTTACCTTTGTGTAAGAGCTCCAGTGTTTCTCAGTCTTTCCTTAGTTGAGTGGTGTGACATGTTTTTGCCTGTTGAGTACTCTTTTGCCAGCCATCTTGAAAAGTTTTGACTGGACTGTCGATAACCTGTGCTCCAACCTTAGCCTGATTTAAAACCCTAAGCTTTCCTTCATGCCTGTCAGTGTGCTTTGAAGATCCATTCCAACGACATGACATGTGGACGAGTTTGCAATAAAAAAACAGTGGACGCAAAGCTTAAGCAATCAATTACAGTCCACACACAATTTATACAATGACAAGTATCATCAAGGCCACTCTCACAACTACACAACCATGCAACAACTACATCTCCGCAACAGAATCCATAATGTACACTTGCATGCCTCTACCTTGCACGCGCTTGGGCACACACCCAGTAGGAAATTGGAGTGCTTGTAGCTCTGGGTACCTCGGATATATTCTTGTAGTTATCCTGATTCAACTTTTAAGACATTAATGCATTATCAGAAAGTAATGAACTCTCTTCAGCTACAGCATATTTGCCCAACTTGATGTGTACTGAATCGCTACTTATTAAATGAGAGTAGTCAGGATGCCGGAGCGAGGAAAAACCCATTGTTTTTCAGGCTGTCCAGTGGGGTAACGTTAGATCATGGTTTGTTGACATTTTTGCAACGGTACCATGCATGAAAGGAGGAGACATTACCTGTATATTAAACGGAATCATAATGGAAAACACTGCATTATTTTGTCTGTACTCATATTTGAAAAAAAAAAATTTTGTGATCTGAATAATGAACACAGGGCAGTGTGCACATTTAAAATACATTTTAATAACTACTGCAGATGAAATGTTTTTGGGGGGGAGATTTTTCCCCCAAAGTTTTACTGTTGTGGCTTGAGGAGGTCTCAAGTATCAATCAAGTGGTCTTAGACCCCCCAAGAACACCCAGGTTGTCATGCATTTTGATGGACCCCTTTAATACACTGATAAAAATGCAGCAGCATACTTACTGAGGTTTTTCCACACAGATTTATTTAATGGAGGAACATTACATTAGCTCGTGAAATGTTCAAGGTTCAAGACTAGTCAGCTTATGTAGGAGAGAGTTCTAAGAGTCATTTCTATATTCTATAGAGGTTAACCACATTAAATACAATAGCAATGTCTACCCTTTTGAAACAAAGCCAAGCAGTGTCCGCCCTGTGTAAAACCCCGGTCATGTGGGGGGTCATGCACCTGGGTTGGATGGCGGATGTTGACGTATTCACACAGCAACACCAAAAGTAGGTTTTTCTGGGTCATTGCCACAGTGTGAATGACGTAGTTTTTTTCATTTCCAGCAGCTTGAATCTTTGTTTTAACCACAAACAGAGACTCGACTCCCTGCAGACTGATAATGCCGACTCTTCATCAAACCATTTGACATCCTCAATTAAATGAAGTCATGTTGACATAATATAGCATGACAAAGTGTCATTTTATGAACTCCGTGGCAATTACCTCAAACTACAGGGCACCTGTAAGTGAATACCAACTTTATCATCAAGCCCTGTCTCTGCTATTGCCTGGTTTACTGAGGCAGACTGAACATCCCAGCCTGCTGTCTCCTTCTCTCAAGCTCCCAGTCGACCTTGCACTGATTGTCCTCAGTTTTGTTTACAACCAAAACTCGAAGCAGGTGCACGCGCTGGTTCCCACGCCACCCTCTGGTGCCCTCCATGCCCTCCTCTAAGCAGGCTTTGTCCCATAATAATGCCAGTGCCACCAGTCTGGCTACAGAGACTATGACTGGGTGTCTCCATGGCTGCATGAATGGTGTTTTTTTTTAAATTTTTTTGAGAGATATAATATGTAGCAATGTAAAACTAAAAACAAAGGATTTACTGCTTTTAAAACTCCTTTAGCTTAACTGATTTTAATGTTATACCTTTGTTTGATTGATTTTAATTATTCATACTTTTTTTAAATTTATGCATTGTTAAATTTTTAGTTGGGGGGGTAGGGTTATAACTTTTAATTAATTAATGGGTTGATGCAACAAAGATGCTTGAGTGGTTGTCACGTCAAACCCCCACACTGCCAGGTTAAGCCTATATTGTGCAAAATTTTGATGATAAATAATGGGGCAAATGATTTTCCAGGCTCACAATCATGCAACCTGATGTGAAAAGAAAAATACGTATCATTCTGAAAACTGCTAAATACAATACTTAATATGAGTAAAAAAAAAACAAAAACAACAA
>JAPZDY010000022.1:971936-992901 GCA_029783645.1 Ctenochaetus hawaiiensis
GATAATATTCCCAAACCCGAAGCTGCTGCTGCTTTTTGGTGAGGAACAACAAATTCTGTACATGAGGTCAGAGAATTATGGCATTTAAGCTTGTAAAAAAAACTATAATGATTCTTTGAATAGGCGCAGATATTTTTTACCATTACTTGATTATTTTTATAGCTCTGAAACAAATCAGTGAAGTCCTTCTTTTTCTTAAAATGTATGCCAGTCACAGAAACAAGCAGCATTAGTTTGTCCTCTAACAGGCTTGGGTTTTTAGGTTTAAAATATAATTCTGATTTTATTCTTCAGATAACAAATTTGACAGGTATTTCATCAAGTATTTTAATTCCCATTTTTACTGAGTGCAAGTGGAAAAAATATATATTTAAAAGTATGTTTTACCGTCTAAAGGATTCAGGCACATTGAGTTTCTGTCCAGAAATCAAATCCAGAATAGGTGATTTTCTGATCTCTACTTTCTGATTTCTCTAAATCAAATCAAACATCTTTTATCTCTGCAGGTTATTAAGTTCAGTACTTACTGTTGAAAAACATTTCTTTTGTAGTCTGCCAACAGTTTCTATTTTTCCATTATGGATTGATCAGTTAGCTCTTTAGCCCAAAATATTGACATGGCCTCCTGTTGCAATGCTTTTTTTTTTTTTAAACAAAAAAACTGAAGGCAATTATCTGAAATTTTCACTAGTTTCAAGTAAAACAAGAGAGTAAATCCTCAGACTCCACCCATTCCCAGATAATTTCAGCAGATTTGAGAAAACTCTTGTGCCCAGCTGATTAGCATTTCAAACAGAGTGATTTATCTCACAGCACGCTTCACAGCAGATGGTTTCACCATTTAGAGACTACATTTTGATGAATGAAGGGATCTTCGAGTGTGTTATCAGAGTGAGGCCCTACATGTGCTGTAAAAAGGAGGGATGAGAGAGAAATAAAACTAATGACTTGTTATTCAACATGATATAAACTGGATTACTTAATTTACCGGCAATAAATTCAAACAGACTAAAGAATTTATTTAGAGACGTATTGATCAGATAAAAAGTACTTTAATTAGGCAAATATTTGGTAAATAAAGACAGAATTTCTGTGATGACTTGATTTAGCTTTCTTTGATTTTTTTTCAGTAAAAATAAATATGTTAACAACCAAAACTTATACCAGATTTATGAAAAATTGCTAAATGCTTACACATTCACAAAGACAGGGTAAATTTTTGCTTAAGCAGTAATTTTACAGAACATTTTCTATTGTCAGTTTTTTACCAGAAAAAAGGCAGTTTGTTTCATCTCCTCTCAAATTCACATACATTTCAAAACACGTGTATTAAAATGCACAAAAAAATAAAACATTCTTGTTTATATATATTAACCTTTTAGTTGCCCTTATTTAAAACTAAAAGCATGTTCTTTCACATTATCTTCACTACGTGTGCTCATATGGAGCAGCAACAGTGACAGATGAAATAATTCCAATCATTGTTGGTATTTTGGCTGGAGACATTTTCTGAGCCTTTATCCTGTTTGTGCTCACATTAGTTTTTATTCAGGAACTGAAATGTCTGAAGTGTCCTGCGACCATAGAAAGAGACTTTAAAAGTTAAGTCCATGAAAATAAAATGCAATTTTTACTTTCTTAATGATAAATGTAATGTTATTATCTTTTTAATGCTTTCTCATCCCTCATTATTTTGTCTCATAGTTTACTGTGTGAACACTTAAGAATTCTAGAAATTCTAGAGACTGAACTGTGTGCTGATTGGTTGTTGGGCCTTTGGTTAGACTCCATTGGTTATAGCTGTTCATAGGTTGATTGTATTCAGAGAATCATATATTATATTATATGTGCCCAATGGAGTTAACGTTTTTGCAGTCAAATAAAAAAATGCACGAATGAGAGGACAGAACGAGCTCTATATTTCAATACAGACTCTTCACGGTTGTCATCCTCCCAAGAGAGCCTATTGACTGATGTAGATTTTAGACAGAACAAAGAAGGAGAACAAAGACAAATGAACATGATGTGTAAAAAAATGGGATCATTGAATAGTGAGGACTTTGTGTAAGGATGAGGCCAGTGTTGCTAAGGAAGGTCTTCTGTGTGAGAGGTCTAGAGGCTGAATGTCCTTCATCCTGATGCTGCTGTTTCCAGGCAACCCACAAGTGACTGGTCAGAATGACCAGGGCCAGAAGGTGATGCAACAGCAACGACACGTAACCGCAGGTTGAGATCATTCTTCTCTCTTATCTTATCAGGGCAGCATTTACGTGGCCACATTATCACACAAACAGTGTCTAACCTGATACTGTAGGTGCTTTGCATTGTGATATTGAACACTGTAAGAAATGTCAGTTTAGCATCAAGTGTACGATGGACACAAGGCAACATAAACTTATGAGTCTCAGTCCATCAGGATTTTATCATTATAATTAGAGGAAAGGATGTTGTTTATCATTTTCCACATTTGTGCCTGTCAAATACTTGACTTTTTGTATTGAAACCAAAATTCTAATACAGTTTTAACTCAAGCTGCAGATGACAAGCTTCAAAATACTATAGGCATGCGATGGACAGAAAAGACATGTTAGTGGTCAGCTTCAAAAAGTCTCTTTGGTATTTTAGTGTAATTATGTCTGTTTAAAACAGACAGTCAATAAATGAATCTTTTCCACCTCTGCACCCTTAAGTTTGGTTTCTAATCCACTGCAAAGAAGAGGAGGCAGAGGAATAAGAACTAACAAAAAGAAAAGCAAAAGCAGCACAGCACTCTGTTGTCACGCTTGTGATGTCAAACTGCTGCACCTGAGTAGAACCGGAATATTAACCGAAATATTTTTTATTATATATCCCTTGTATCTACCTTTCCAGTACAAACCACTGAAGTAGAATTTTTAACAGTGTGAGGGCACATTAGAAAAGGTATCTAAAAAAATATTAACTGAAAAGTTAAATTTAAAACACCTTTGATTGAATGCGGTTAAATTAAAAATTTCATCCATAATTTTGATTCAGTGAAGACCATTCTCAGTGTCAGTATCTTCAATTATTTAATTATAGAACGTGATCTTTTTCCCACAATCCAGGATCCTCCAATGTCCTTAGATGTTCTAGATTTTAAGTTCATAATGATAAAAAATGGAAAAGCTAAAAATACTCACATTTAGGATACTGACAAAGAACATGATTAATCAGCTATTAATCAGTTATTAATTCGATAGTGCAAAATTTGCCTTTCAATTGATGAATTATTAATCTACTTGTTTCACTTGTACACATTTTTAAAAAACAAAATCACTACAGAATCAGACTGATATACCACTCAGGGATGGATGGAGAGGGAGTATTAAAAAAAAATAGAAAATTCAGCATAAAAGAATGCAGCATCATGTGGAAAGAGTACTTTAAATAGACTGATAGAAAATCAAGTAAATGAATGAATTGAAATGTGACTTTTTTTTGCTCTCATTTTCCTTTAAATTTATAAAAAACAGTTTACAAATAAGTTCAATCTTATATTTGGTAATGTTTTCAGTTCAGTTGAGCTCTGAGTTGTGTTTGGGATTTTTGTTGTTGTGTGAGACTGCGGTGGACACGCGGGGGAGGTGGCAGGGAGCACTATGGGAACGGTGACCAGGGTCAGTGGGATGTTGCTCTTGAAGCATTAATGGCCCGCTCTCTGCTGACCTCCACGTAACCCAGGAAGGTATTTACAGCCTCCACTTGATCCATGAGCTACAGGCTGGGATGGCAGTGAGGCTGCTCCCCGACATGTTTTCCTGCTTGATCCTGGCACAACCTGAGGCTAACAGCTGCTAATGAGCTGCAGGGGAGGACGGGGGAGGAAGTGTCACGCTGCCATGAAGCATATTTTGCAGGGGAATAGGTTACAGTAAGAACTGGGGGACAGTTGGCACAGTGACGCTGGCGATCTGTGAGCCATGCTTTTGTCAGGCCTTTGTGATATTCAACACGTAGCGAAGCCAGAAGCCATAAACGTCTTCAATTTGAGTTTGAATTTGGGTGGAGGATGAGTTTACAGGCAGCTGTAAAACACTGAACTTGGTATGTAGAGTAGGATGGCTTTCCTGTGAAACAGCAGTTGTCATGGGGGTTATAAAAGAGCAGCTGAGAAGTTGCAGTTCAAAAACGCTATTTCCATTTTAGAGAGGAAACTCTTTAAGCAGTCATGACGATTAGGTGTCATGCCCTTGGATATTGGAATTAGAGGAGAAACTCACCTCAGCTCATGGCAGGGATGCAAATTGGGATGAAAATTCTCCAATGCTCTGGAAAGGTTGGAAATAGCTGAAGATGATTGGTTGTTGAAGCTCAGTCATGCTGACTGATTTACAGACGAAGGCGATCACCAGGCACCAGACTCATTTCACAGTCAACAGATAAGACACACAGAGCTGTGCACTTTGAGTCTTTTAACACGAATCTGCTAAACAGTTTCTGTTGTCATTACCTTGACACACACACAAACACACACACAATCACACAAAGTTATGAGCAAACATTCCCTGATGGCTCCCTTAAGTTTATGTATTTTAAGTTTATGTGCACTTCAGTTGTGAAAGGAGAGTGGAGTGTGCAGACAGACTTTACATTAATACATTTGTAAACATTTTTTTCAGTTTGTTTATCAGTCATTTGCTCTGTAAAATGGTAGAAAATAAAAATATATCCACCATATCTGCCCGGAAACCAAAGTAATGTATTCATGTCTTGTTTTGTCTGACCAACAGCCCAAAAAAAGATATTTGGCTTACAAAGACAGATAATCTTCACATTTGAGAAAATACATGTTTTTAATGAATGGCTTTAATAAAAACTTTTTTTAAGATTTATATTTTGGCTATAGACCTTTTTAATGACTAATATTTTTGCAAGTGCATGTGCAGATAT
The DNA here is from genome assembly GCA_029783645.1 of Ctenochaetus hawaiiensis. Classification (NCBI taxonomy): domain Eukaryota; kingdom Metazoa; phylum Chordata; class Actinopteri; order Acanthuriformes; family Acanthuridae; genus Ctenochaetus; species Ctenochaetus hawaiiensis. The sequence continues at coordinate 976,848 of JAPZDY010000022.1, forward strand.
TCAGTGCATGAGTATTTTAACCAGAGAAAAGGGTTCAGGTATGTTAAAAAAAAAAAAAAGTGAGCTCTCAGACTAAATCCCAGTAAATCCCCCATATTTTAGGATTCTGTTGATTGACCCCATCAAAGTGGAAGAACCATACACAGATGGGAAAAAAACATCATGGTCATTTTATGTCTTAACTTCTCAGCCAGTTTCATTTTCAACAAGCCAACTGTTAGCTAACAAAAATATGAAATAAAGAATTCCACTCAAAGCTCTGAAAGTAGATAAATTAAAATGATGACAATGCTGTAATAATAATTCTATATATAAAAAAAAAATATGACCTGGCACTTATTATGGTGGTAAAAACCTGTGAAAATAAAGTTTTTGGAAACCTTTGCCTTGAGTACACTTGAGACATTTACTTTTATATAATTTTCTATATTTCTGTTTATAAGTTGCACATGTTTTAAAATACATAATGATAGTAAAATGAAATACATAATAATTACTTTTTAAAATGAGTTCCATTGACAGATCGTACAAGCATTTGTTGAAGGACAATTGCAGGCAACAGCAACTCAGTTTTATGTGATTTTATGTGGGTGTTTGACTCTGAACTGCCCATGTCAGGCGGAATCAGTGGACCGTTGTAGTCTGAGCTGAGATTAACAAGAAATGAAATGTATTTGAATTTAAGGAATATGAAGCCGCAGTTTTTTTTTTTTTTTTAAGCTGATTTTCTGAGATGATTATTGTCAGATGGCTGCTATGGGCCTGTGTTTGCACAGTGCAGTACGCTCGCTGGCTCTGTGAGGTAGTAAAACTCTGACCCCTGGTATGATGAAAGGGAAGTTGCTCCTTTGAGCGTGTCAAGCAGCGGTGACGGAGACCCCGCCTCTTTGACCACAGCGTGACCCTCAGCTCAGTCGCCCGCTAGGATTAGCACAGATAAAGACATACATCCATTAGTTTAACATAACATACACTGATGAGTGCACTTTGGCTTTAAAGGAAGGTCTTTGTCCCATTGCTTGATCTTAAAGGCTAAGTTGTAGCCATAAAAGAAGGGTTAATTATTTTTTTTAGGAAAAGAGAAATCAATGCATTCATTTTTATTTGATATTTAGTTTTAGTCCATTTGTTGAAGTGCCTCCTGAGCTCCATTGAATGATTGTGTTTTGGGGCATGGTGGCTTGTCTGAGTTTGTTTTTTGTTGTTTGGTGATGCTCCTAACGGAATGAATATTAAATAAAATATTCTTTTGGGTCTTTTACTTTTTAAAAGGTGAGATAAGAAGATCAATATGAATCTTATGTCTGTGTGTTCAGTATGGAGCTGGAGTCAGGACATGGCTTTGCAAAAAGATGAGAAATTAGCTAATGTGGCTCTGTTGAACAAGAAAATGACCTACTGACCTTGTTTGTGTTTCTACATCAAAACACAGATTGTTGTTTTTAATTTGCGTGCGCACACAAGTTAAACAAGTATGCAACAATATATTGATAATCAGTGAACTTTAGAGGTCTCAGTAAGCCTTTCTTTTGCCTTTTTCAAACCCACACTAACTGTTTCCTTAAAGGCTTGCAGCATCCTGACTCAAGCTCTGTATTTGAACCCATACATCTGATGTAGTAATCAATCTTCTGATCTTACCCTTGAGAAGAAGGCAAATGAGCATATTTCTCAATACACTATTCCTTTACTTTAGGGAAACAGTTCATGTATTGAGTAGCGTCATTTTTAACAAGCACCATCTGAGCAACATGTGTTTGTAATGATGGTCTTAGCAGAGGGCCCAGCAGAGCTGAACATCTTAGATTAGGTTATGAACTATTTGCACGTATTTTATCATTTTCAATCAGTCTAAAATGCTGGTAAAGTCTGTCCTGCATATAAAAATCATGAAAAAGGTTGTTCTTTGGTAAAATCTCCCTTCATGAAAAAAGGCTGAAAACCAAAGTCAAAAGCCGTGTGTCTGGGAGTAATGGAACAACTTTAGAATATCTGCATTTGTGTTATGAAACTCAACCTTAAGAGCTAAATTTTAGTTAATTTAGGGCTTTATGTCCTTACTTCAGTTACACAAGTCTTAAAAAATGTTATTTCTCTAGTTTTGGTGATGAAAATGTTGTTTTCAAATGTTGCCTGCAGGGTCTTCAAAAAGTTTAAAGCCTCTCTTATTCTTCTTGGAGAGAGTCTCCCCTGTGTCGCCTCCAGGTGATCAGACAGTGTGCAGTCCATTAGCTCAGAGCGTGATCTGTGAACTTGAGTGACGCTACGAGGAAGCGCTTTGGGACTGTGTGCTTTGTCAGCCTGGAGCAGCGGGGAGGACAGGGGAGACATTGTGCTGTGCTGTGTTACACAGCGAGGTCAAGGGTCAGGTGTAGAGGTCAAAGGGATGACTTCGGAGCAGCCTGTGAAGCCAACACTTGAGTTCCTTCACAATCTGTCATGTGCAATATCCACCGTGGAGCAGCGAGGGACTATCAACTAAAAACAGACTGCTAATCAGAACTCAGACTGTTCCTTATGTCAAAATGGAGTCTACAGTGTCTGGTTAAGGGTTTACCTGTGGACAAGGTGTAAGGTAACGAGCCATTCACACTCACTAAAAGCAACAACTGACGGGAACAATAAGGCCTTGCAGCCATGATTTAGCAGCAGCAGCCCTCCTAAAGCCAGCTGGTAGCATAGCAGTGGCATCGTCCCCCCTCACCACTTGGTTATAACCCCATCTGTTCCTTCAAGGCTGTCTGAGGGAAACTGAAACTCCTTACTGTCATGCTTGGGTGTCTCCGTAGGAGGGGTGGATAGAATTTAGCCCAAGGGGTAAAGCAGCCCTCTCTGCTCTGACCTCTCAGCAAGCCCACGATTCAATCTGTCCCGCTGAAGAGTGAAAACAATGATCTATCTGTGGATCCTGCTTCCTCTCATCCGTCTTACAGTTGGGAGGGGTGATTGATTGATTGATTGACTGATGGATTGATTGACCGAAGAGCTGGTGTCTCACACAGCCCACAGCTGTATTGTTCAAGTATACTCTTACAAAACATTTCCTGTCTGTGCTGCTTACTGCATCCATCAGTCACTATCTGCTTACACATACAGGGGGAGAAATCTTTGGATTTCCAGTTTAGAAAGCTGAAGCTTTTGGAGGCAGTGCTCTTTGTGTGCTGAGCCATGGTGGTTTGCATTGCTCATGTTAAAAACACAGATCCATTTCTGATCCCCTTCCTCCAAGAGCCAGAAAGAAAGGCTGCGTCACTCTCACTTCACCTTTGAATCTCTCACACATCAAAAGATTTATTTAACTGTCTATAGGTTAAAATATTGCCCTTTGGCTTTTATTAATCAGAAAAAGCAAAAGCAACAGTAGTTTGCTGAAAAGCTTTAAGGGTAAGTATCTCACATATGAAAGCAGTTTTTCCTCTGTCAATATTAAGACTGAGTAGTGAGTTGCAAGTCACACATCCATCAGATGCCATTTTGTACTTCTATCACAGCTTTACACTGATCTGAAGACAACTTGCAACAACTTGCATAACTGTGTCAATCACATCCTTCTTACCTTCCATTTCTTTAACCAGTCTCTCCAAATTCTTTCTTGGGCCTTGGTAGCTCCCTAGTTCTGTAGAAACACAACATCATTTCTACAAACCTCTGATTGGTCCATTGTTTCTCTTGTTTCTGGAAACAGCAGTCACAACACCAGTATCTCTAAATGAATTTTAGATGTGAGTGTCCATTCAAGGTTTGAAGGTATGATTTCTTGCTAGTTTGGTTTGTGAGATGTTTGTCATTAAGTTCTGCAGCAACCAAAGTCAAATCAATGTAGATAAGCTTGCACTGAATGTGATCATACAGCTAAAACCTTACTTGTCCTCTCAATCCACCATCATTTTGCTTTTTTTGTTAGAAACAACTGGATGATTATGACTCATATCAAAGTAAGGCTACACAGACACTTTCCATATGTTACTTTTTTTAACAAACAACATTCAAGAAAATAAAACAAATGAAAAGCACAAATGTCTTTGAAAAAAGTTTTTATGTCTTTATTAGCTGCTGCTTAGTCAAAAAGGGTCAGAATATCCTGTTAAGGGGTTTATGCACGGTAAGGAAGAGGCCCCATGGGGGTATCAGCAGTTCAAAGTAACAGAGTGACCCCGCTAAGGCATCAGTGGTAGCATGGCCATAGTCACATTACTCTAAATTCAGCCTCTTAACAGACTCACAGACTTCTCTATGTCTCTGTCATCATTCCCTTGTCCTAGAGCCAGGCCTGCAGTGTGACATGTGATAGATGTTGACTGTGAGGTTTACAGGGCTGAGATAAGAGCAGAGCTGGCCAGGCTGGCAGGTAGAGGCCAACCTACTCAGATAACATGCTGGCGTTGCCCTCCGCTGGCCATGCGGAACCCCAGCCATCTGGGACAGAAGAGTGGGGACAGTGATGGACTGATATAGGGGCTGCATGAATGCAGCAGAGGGATTCTTGGGCAGTGCTAATGGCTTTGGATTGAGGGTGAGAGTGGCTTCTTGCACCAACAGGTCCATCTTTATGCCACTTTCTTGTAAGGTATGGAAAATCTGTTGTAATGTAACATACATTACAGTATCAGGTGTCCCTACTTCTTGAACAAAGTACTGTGACTCAAACCACAACTGGAGCAAAGTTGATTTAAACCCACTGTAACCGAAAAATAAGGATGATTATACTAGAGCAAATGATCAGATGTATGCTGATCATGATGGTAAACTTTTGACACTTTTTTACTCATTATGGATTAATGTAATAGCCTACAACACAACAGAAATAAATGTGACAAGAGCCAGTCAGTCTGCTGCCTTTCTGCCTTTGCTCTGTATGTTGCTGCCCCTTTGCATGGGGGCAGAGTTGAGCTCTTCACCTAAAGAGAGTGGGTGGCAGGGTAACTTAACACACAGAACCCGAACTTGTAGAAATGTGGCTTGTTAAGCAAATCTTCTGGCAGGAACTTGGTGCCCCTTTCACCTACATTCTGATTTTTTTACAGCCATATGGAGCTTTTAATGATAAAGGTTGAGGAGCCAACTCTTGTTTCCTTTTATAGCTGAGGAAAGGTAGCACAGCATTAATTATACCGAGGTGGTTAGGGTATCTCAAAAGCAGCAGACTGCAGACAAAGTCAGTCTGCAAAATAGATGGTTCATCGATGCCAACCAAGATGGAAAACACAGGGAAATTTTAAAAATGTTTGCAAAGTTAAAAGTTTGCATTTAGGTGTTATTAGATATATTAATAACTGCGGGCAGAATGACTGAAAATGTCACATTTCTGCAACTTTGTGCTGTGTGTTCAACAGGTGTGTGACAAATTGATTCACAATGTCTTCCTTTTGTTGCACTTTTGAATATTGAGCACTCTCACTGATTCCAGTAAAATACATATATACTGAAGTCCGTTTCGTTCCCTCCACTGTGGGCTCTGCTCTGTAGTTACACTGCTGACTGGTGTCTGTGTGCAAGGTGATCCTATTGTGCCAGCAGGCAGCAGCACAGAGAGATCACCATGAAACCTGGCATTAATATGTATCTTGGTTGATCTGACCATAAGTGGGCAGCTTTAATACATACTGTATATACATGCACCGAATGAATGTGCACATTCATTAAGCAGAGTGTATGCAAATGTGCACATACGCATCCCTGTCCAAGGCCAAACTGAAGTATAAGCAGACTACACACAAAACATGCTGTATGATGTCCATTTGACTGCTGATTTTCTTCAGTGAAAATTACATGTTTGTGCTCTCTTACCTGCCAAGAAAAGCAGCAAATGTTTCTGAATGCACTGTGTTGTCTGTCAATCTTCAATGTGAAGGCAGTTGTATGATTACAGAATACTTTGAAGTTGGTGAAAGATTTACAGAGTTTAGCAAGGAGGAGTGCAGCTTTCTTTAATTGTCTGAACCACCCTAACAGGACAAAATTAATAATTACTTTGATTTTCAACTAATCTTTTCTCTATCAGTGACTTTTTCTGTTAAATGTCAGAAAAAATATGTTATTAATGTTCATCAGAAAGATATCTTTACATTTATGAGGAGAGTTAGAGAGTACTTGGCATTTTTGCTTAGAAGGCGACTGAAAAGAATAACTGATTATGAAAACAGTTAATCCTCAGACCCAAAACATTTTTAAATCTAATCTTTTTAATCTCTAAATTTAAGGCAATACTGCGGGTAGCAGACATTGGAGGACCTGCAGCATTTTTAGTTTGGATTAGTTGAGCTATATTGGCTGCTGCTTCTTTCCACAGGTAGTGCATATTTGGCCAGATTTATCACAGTTATTGATTTAATGCCACAGAATAAAACAAATAAATTTATGGTTTCACTTCTTTACACTTTCAAATGCCAACCTCTGTTTGAACTGCCTGTAAGAGCTCATTGATGCCTCAGCTGAAGGGCTGACATACAGTTCTGAGCCACTTGTGGTAAATACCACATCAAGCATGGATAGCATGTCTCCATCCACAAGGAGGAATACTGAGAGGGCAAGAGGCGGTATGTTATTTTGATGAGGAGCTGATTGCTCCGGAGGTTGTGGAGGTTTTAGAGGTGAAAGGTTAAAGATGCAGCCTTTCTTTGTCAACACACAATGGGCCACAGCGGAGCAGGCTCCGGCTATATTGGCTACTGCTGGAAGCCTTCCCAGCCTCAGGCCATAATGGTCAATAAACTGTCGTGAGGATTGGCAACAGAGACCACACACTGGAGAGCCCCATTCTTCTTTAGTGCTGCACCATTATCAGGGAACACTGCAGCTTTGGAGTATGGACTGAAACAAGGCTTAATCCTTATCCCAGAAATGCCTCAATTAAAGCTGCGGTAGGCAGCTCCTTTTTGCTGTCATCAGGCAAAACTTCCATGATCACCTTGAAGCATATTGTAATGCAAAAGGTCTGGAAGAAAACTAAACTCTTGGCACTGTTTATAGGCTTCATAAAGTCCAGCCTGCGATGGAGGATTTCAGCCAATCACAGGTCATTTCAGTGAGTGGGGGATCCTATTGGCTATTCTTTAAACGTAGCTGCATGTTTATGTCCCTTCAGTTGGTCAGTGCCCGATCAAATAGTAAAAAATCCGGCAGAAAATGTTGCTTCTTTATAATGAATTCGCGGTACTTTCTTCCACTGAAGAAGATAAAGAATTCTTTGGTCTTACATAGTCATATATTTAGTATAACCAGAGACTATATATGTAAGAGGAGACGGACCACTTGAATCTTAAATGGAATTCTATGGGGAAAATTCATAATGACAAAGATGGTTTTTATATGTTCATATCCTACCCCTGCCCACCTGAAATCAATCATTTGCTCTATAACATTCAAACCAACGACCTAAAGAGCTAATAGTGTATCTGTGCTTAGGCATACGCAGAGCTTTATAACAGTTTGTTTCAACTAACAGCCTTAAAATGAAGTGTTCATCATCCTTTTGTAGCCACAGTAAACAGTACTGACTTAGTAACATAGCATTTAGGTTAGCAAAAGCAATCTCACATATAGGCCAATGATGGTGCACAGTCTGTCTCAACTCTGTCTGGATCTGATCTAAACAAAGTTGGTGACGTGAAATTGTGTGCACACTTTGTAGAGGTATAGCGTACAAAAAAATTGTTTTAAATGTTACTTTGGGGCAAAGACATAAAACTTTTCTAGAGGTTTTTATAAGATTTCACTGGCAAATCTGTATAAACAGTGATGGTCATCCCCCTCTTCATTTAGATAGGGCCTGGTCTTGTTAACCCAAGATAACTGCCCCCGAGGCGTTACCAAGATGGCAGGACTTGTCTATAGAGATTTTGGTACAGCTTGACCACGTTGGTTCTCTGCATTAAACCCATCCCTGAGGAGCAGTGGGCAGCTATAGAAAGAGAGCCAGTTTGAGTCAGAACACTGAGTGAAAACTGGAGCAGCTGATGAAGACCCACATCAACAAATAAACATGCAAACTCCTCACAGAGAGGCCCTGCACCAGCTACGAATGGAACCAACTTACCACCATGCTGCCTAATGATTTTTATTACAGCTCAGGATCACACATAGCTTTGAACTAATTACATTAGATACCATGGTGTTCTTATCAGTTAGTGGCAAAGAGGCCTGATGATTGGAGGAAAAACTTGGAAGTGGGAATGGTGTGGGATTGGTTATCAAGATCAGATACTTAATTGGTACAGCTTCCTCATTGGTCATGACTGAAATACTGATAAGTCTGTGGACAAATGGAGCTGCTATCCATATTCTTGTCATGTTTATTCAGTCTCAAGTGTTAGTTATGTTATCAGAAAAGGGTAAGTATTAAATGTAATGTCACATTAATGGTAACAATTTCCTCTGCTTTAAACCTAATTTATTTTTAGAGTTTGTTTCAGACTTTCTCATACTGTTTTAAGAGTTGACAGTCATACTGCAGCAGTAAAGCAGTTTGTGAAAAAAATCCAAACATCAAAATTTTAGTCAAAATTACTGCTCAAGATTACGGATAAGCTTCTGTTTTTTAGCTCACATTACTTCTGTTGACTTTTGATGTTTTTTGAAATCTTACTTAAAAGCTATGACATACGTACCTCTGAGTTTTACTGTCTCTGGGTGGTGCTCACAGACATTCTCGTCTGCATGCGTGTTTGTGTACTATACATCAATATAAGTGTGTGTCCGTTCATGGGAGGGCGACTGAGGCACGTGTGTGTTGAAACAGAGCCTGTGTGTGTTGGTGTATGCTCCAGGGAGAACATATGCTGGTGTTGACTGTGGGGCAGGGGTGGAGGTAAGGGGGGCAGCTGGCGTGTGTCAGGTCAGGGGTCTGCAGCTGTTGATAGCAGGGTGGTACACTGACACAGATAGGGGGATCTAAGGCACCGACAGGCCACACTCTGCACCCGTCTGGCTGTGAGTGATGGAGCCGCGGATGCAGTGTCTCCAGATGCCTGCTGCACAGATGGCCAGGCCACTGATGGAGGCGAGATGGTGAAAAAAATGGGTATAAAATAAAGCTCAGACAGCGCGAGGGTAACCAATATGAAGCAAACAGATTGTCCTGGGGATCTGTCAGACCAGTACGACACTCAGACAATATATCAGGCTCTGTATTAAAAATCTGATTTGGTCCTGGTCCTTTGTGGTCCACTTCTTTTTTTCATAAGGCACTCCCACTCATCCAGTGTTTACTATACAATGAAAAAAAATTACACTGATTGTCAACGAACAGCCCTTAACCTAAAATCATTCTAACACCAGCCAGTATCAAACCATTATATGAAGATTTGGCAAAAAAAACAAAAAAACAAAATCAATGCTTGTTCTTTTGAAATTGATTTAAAAAAAACGGAAAGAAAATAACAAATAACAGGTCATAGGAGACGAGATGCAAACAGTGATCCTCTCACTCAGTTCCAAGTTCTTTGTGAATCAAACAAGAAAACTAGCCTTCCTTATTCATGCTACAATAACAGAATGCTACTTTTTTCTTTACTTCTTAATAGCAATACAATTTGCAATACAATACAATTTGCATAACCACTAAGGTTTGCTTGTCAGGAGGAGTCAGACTGGTCTTTTTCATTGTCAGCCAAATAACTAATACTATATTTTTTTTGTTTGTTTTTTTTTGGGAGGACAGACTTAAAGATTGAGATCATCATTAAGAAATGTTCCACTTTCACACTGGAGAAAAAACCCAGTAACACGCCCTAACATCTTGCTTTTGCCTTTACTGGAAAACAATACTATCAGCATTTATTCCTGGTAGGTTGAAAGATATGCATGTAACACCAGCAAAAAAATAAGAAAAAAACATATTTAGAATATTTTGATAGATGTTGCAATTGTGATGTGACTACTTTATTTTTTTGTTAAAAAATCTAAAAATGATGCTGATATTTTCTTTAGGTAGGTTCCTTTATCTCCTTTATCTCTGGAGGCTAGGGTGTGATGAAGGCCAGATGACCCAAAACGTTCTGTGTTTTCTGCTAAACAAAATGGACAGACCCCCCACCCCCTGCATTAAGATAGGGTCAGCGTCTCTCTCTTGAGATGACCTGTGTAGTCCTTGTGTCTGTGAAGGGAGGCATAAAATGATATGGAAGTACAGTTAGAGTTAGCGATGAGCTCTGGGTATAAGCAGCTGAGGAAAGTTTACCATTCAGATCTGGTTCAAAACTGACAAAGTTTCCTACGCAGTCAACCTGGTAGTTGAAAGGCGCCTAGGGATCTGTGGGTTGGCTGCAGTTTCACTTTGCTCAATTGGTGATTCATGAATCAAACCTATCTAATTACTCCACCTCGTCCAAGCAAAAAGATTCAAAACTACACATGATATTGTCAATTTATTTATTTATTTTCCTTCTCCTTCCTGTATCAAGAGGCAATATCTATGAACAACCAGCCACTGTCAGCCCAACAAAACGTGATAACAGATATATTTGGGCTGGTATATGTTTCTTATTTCTCAGTTTGAGTTCACACCAGAAAAGTTGTAGTTGATGCAGAACATTAACACTGCTGGTAAAAGAATCATCCTTTCATATCAATGCTGAAACAACCTGGACTCATTCCCAGGTCACTGAATATCAATGTTTTGTCACACCACCCAGTGTCTCCTACAAATCCACAAAGTACCCATCATCCTGTGAATAGCCTGCCAGAGAGCCTTTCTAGGAAGATGAATAAAGATGAATAATGATGCATTTATTGTATTATGTGTGAGTTACAACATTATTATAGCTACTGAACGGTACTTTAGTTAACTTTTCTGACTTTAAAATGTTCCTCCCATAAATGGTCTGTACATCAACCTGAAGGTTTTGGAATAAAATACTGAGCAAAATAATTCTTAACAATAATAATCTGCTTGTGCAGACTCTGCTGGCAACAGGTTTCCAAATGTAGTCCATGGTCACAGAACACTTAGATCTCTGTGTTGTCGTGTCCTTATGAGCGAAACTTGTGTTGCCTAAAGGGACTTTTAGATCCTAACTGTATTTTCTTCAGTTGATTAAACTGTTTGGCTGAAAAGGACTTGTTAATTGTTTCGTAGATGAATGTTTGTATTCTGTAATTTTTTAAATCAAAGGAAACCCCTTAAATATACTTGTTAAACTTGCATGGCACAGTTTTAACTTGATACTGTCTGTCAATTCAACATTAGTTTCAGTACGTACATTTCTTTATGTGTGAAACGCTTTACAGCTAACCTGACCTCTGTGTACCTTTTTTTTAGGCTTTTACAGTGACAATCCATTGAAGTCCGAACAGAACGACAGCATGGGTGAGTACAAGAACAAGCTTCCATTCTGAAGTGGTTATAGCCTAGTTAGGAGACTTTCTAGCTGAGTAAATTTGAGCAAAACTCACCTAACTTCTTCGCATTTTTTCCAAGTTATTCCTTAGTAACTCTTTGTCAAGTAGCATTTACTGTTTTTCTCCATATTGCACTTATTAATGTGAGAAAAAACAGAACTCATAATAGCAAACATTCTCCTCTGTTCTTACCACAGTCTGTGGCAGTGTCACTCTGGTAATAAAAAGCATTAGCTAGTAGCTCCATCTAGTGGTGAAGAAAAAGCAAGGGCTACAATCTTATTGACTTTCTTAAAATTTCCTGTCAAACCCACAAGAGGGGAGTATAAACTCAGTAATAATGGAACAGCTTTTTGTAGAAGCGCTGGGTATCTCTTTAACAGTTACTGGGCAAAAATGTGTGTGGAATAAAATCAACAGTAACAAAATAATTTTTGTTTCTTGCTTCAGGAAGAGAAACACATTTTTCTATTTTCCATTTTGTTCCATTGTGTCTGTGTAGGTGTTTGTTTGTGGACTGGTCAGAGAACATAACTTCAAAATGGAAGGCAATAACTCATGCCATCATCAGAAGTGGCACTCTGTCACGGATAAAATGCAAACCTAAAATGTCAGAAGTAAAAATGTCCAAAATGTGTGACTCTTGGCCCAGAGGAAACTGGGAGCAAAGGGCCAGGGGTGAGGCAATGGTCCAATGTTAAGGTCCAGGTTCAGGCGAAGTTCACACGGGGCTCCCCTGGCTGCCATCACAGCGCCAGGTGGCTCTGTGGGGGGTCAGAGGTCGGACACAGTTCAGAAACTGCTGACCTCACCATGACTCTGCACTGACCTGATTGTATGCAGCTCTCCTGCGGCCTGGGCTTTCTCATGGCTCCCTCCATAAACCTGTGAGAGGAGAAGGGGGGTTGCTCAGAAGTGAAAGGAAGCTGGAGAGGAACTATTAAACCTGCACACACAGTGAATGGCCAGCATTGTTGCGTGTTGCGGGAGGAGGCGTGGATTTATGAGGCTTAGCCTGATTGGGTTGTAAACTTGACGAGGTGGGCTCGCGACAGCGGCCACTCTCTCTCTCTCTCTCTGTTGGCCCTATTCTCCTCCCATGATGCCTCGGTGCATGCACTGGGCAAGGGTGATGCTGGGGTCAAGGGAGGCTGCAGCAGGGCTCCTCAGGCTTGTAAATGCTCTGACAGGGGTGGGAATTCAGAGACCCTCATTCAGGAACTAAAAAACCCAGGTCAGGGGCCAAATAGCTGAGTTAGCAACAGCTGTTTTCAACTCAAGCCATGTAGTTGCAGTCCCAACACCAACTCAGATATCTCAAATGAGAAAGTTTAGTTTTTACCCTTAACCCTTCATCAGAACCCCCCCCCCCCAAACATGGAGTGTCAGCATCTCCATAAACCTGCAGATGGACATTTATTGGAGATTGATTTGTAGGTTCATAGGGTTATAAAACTATGAGACTGCATTGTCCTAGGTACAGATGTAGCTGTTGGGGGTGGTGGTAAAATGCAGCAGTCCATAAAAGCTGTAGTTGTACACTTTAATCTCAATCACATCCATTTGGCATTTGATTCAATTAGATATCTTTCCAAATTTTGATTGTGGTTGTAAATCATCATTTAGACCTATGTGTTATTTATTTATTTATTTTGTAACATTTTCCTAAAAATTTCATTAAACCAGGTCTTTAAACACAAATGGGTATATGTGTCACTCATTAAAATGTGTTGTGTGACCTGCAGTCAGGACATGTTTTGACTCCATGGCTCCACCCCTGGTCAACTCTGGGCCAGCTTTGCTCTGTTGCCCAGTTCAAACTCCTCCCCAGCCCCCCTGCATTTAACCCAACTTCACAGCTGACCAATGGCTGCTGAGGAGGTCACCAGTGGGGTTATCAGGACCCTTTGGTGACTACCTATGTTCCATGGTTAATCATTACCAGCTGGAGATGGGACATCCTGTCCTCAACTTTGCCCCTCAGTGGTTTCACTGACTGGATCCACATGCAGTTTTGGGTTCTTTGCAGTAAACGTGAACCATCATCTCTTGGGGCATTTACACAGTAGGCATGAAAATACAGATAAATAATAAATGTCAGACACACACTGAAAAATTTACACCTAATGTCCAAATGGATAATCATTGTGGATGATAGTGCTCAGCTAAAAGAACCATGTAATACACTAGAAAAAAAATCTGTTAATTTAAATTATGTTTTTGAAGAATATCCAATTTCATTGGTTGTCCAGCTTTCATAAAACTTACCTCATAAACAGCCGTAACAGCCTGGCCTCTTGTAGTACTGCACATTCCGGGCCATAAGGGGGCAGTAGATCCATGTCGGACCTCCATGTGATGTATGCTCCCACGTGCCACCTGGACCCAATGAACTCAACACCCATATGGAACTACTTGGCTGAAACCCAGCGCATGCCTTTCCTTTGTCCTCACATAACTGGGCTAACTTCATATGCCTGTGTCCAAAAGTCATTCAAGATCACCAGGTTTTCATTTTCCTCCGTGCTACAGAGCAGCGCAGTTAAACACTTGACGCTGCTTAAGATCCCTCTTTGTTCCTTTGAGGTGTGTTTTTCTCCTTTAAAGTGGATTTTCACTGTTAGCCTAAGGGCTGCCTTTGACTGAAGTGAATGTATAGATAAGAATGAAAGGCTACTAGTAGCCTTTTTCTTTCAATTGATTTTTCTTTTCTTCTCCCATGGGTTTACCAGCCTTTTGCACCCCGAACATGGCGTGAGTGCTGCAGAGTGTTTGGGAGCTGCTGCCGCTGCTGACCTCCATGCTTTCTTCTCATTTTAGCCTTTAATAATTCATGGTTAGCCTAGATTTGATTCATCGTCCCTTTTTTCTCGCTTGATGCAACTCGCGCTGGCGTTAGACTCAGGGTCAGCCTGCGGAGTGTTTCCAGGTCAGGGAGAAGTGGGTCACGCTGTTCCCAGTGTCAGTGCCTATAACTTCACAGTGTGTGATGACAAAGCCCAACTCCACAGGGATAAACAAGCAAAGTTTTGTGTGGCCCTAATATATGTAGCAAACAGTATCCATCCATGGCATACAGGCCTCTGTAGATATACTACTTTACTCAAAGCTGCAGCTTCACATTTCATTAAGTCATTCACTTATTTATTTGTAGAATAATCCTCATTTAAAGTCAGTAAGAGAGCTTTAAAAAGCTGCAAACTGTAAGGAGCTTAATTTTACAGAATTTTGGGTTGTTGCAAACCAATTTATTTTTACAGTGACAACAATGCTATTCTGAGAGAAACTGAGGGAAACAATCAAAGATAACAGATAAATATTTTTTTAGAAAATGCTTAAAATTATAATTATAATTATGTTTTTTTTCACATTTGTTCTGCCTTTGATTGCTTTGCACTAACAATGTTACACAAATCAAAGATCAAGTGAAAGCAGTGATTTGATATTGCACAATATATGCTTTACACTGACTTAATATGGTTACTGTCTTCAAGACCAAAAAGTAGTAAATAGAAAATTGGTGTTAGTTTGTTCTGTGTCATAACAGTTGAATATAAGAGGCATCCATGCCTGCTTTTTTTCCCCCTTCAAACACATTATTACTGTAAATACAGGCATAAAGTAGCGTTTTCCAGACAGAACAGATCCAAAGTGCATATGTGTTTGAAATTTCCCAGCATGTTAACATAGCCCTACATGGCAATTACCATGAGATTATTTCCATATGTCTATATCTCCTCCAATTACATACTGAAACGGGGTTACAAGGATGATTAACTTTCCAAGAATCATAGGCACAGATTGTTTCACTATTTAAAACACATAGAAGTTGATGATTTGAACTGATTTAATTCTTTTTTCCCCTGTTTCACTTCTGTGTTACATTATAGTTGCAGTATATTTAGGTGATTGTCCCATAATTACTTAAGTCCCAGGTACAACTCCCACAGTAGCCTGTCAGTCTTTAAAAGTGCCTTTGACAGGGTTCCCTCTGGCCTTGGAATTCCTGGAATATCAGTTTGGAGAAGTGCTTTAGACATGCAAGGATTTGGAATTTTTAAGCCAGGCGATATGAGAACAGTAGCTTTGTAGAACACAGCAGACAAGATTTTCCAGTTTGTTTCACACATTTGTTGCAGTTGAATTTCAGCCCAAGCGTAAAACAGACAGCTTTAATCAAGAGGGACAGAATGCATGTTTGATATTATAGAAACTGCCATGTTCACTAATGAAAAAACAGAAAAGTCATTAAATTTAACATCAGGATCATCATCAACATCAGGACTTTAATTTAACACTGAGACAATGGCTGTAGACAACATTCAGAGCCCCCCTACCTGTGTGCTTTTGATAAGACTGTTAGACCACTAATTTCCTGATTTGACACATGCGTTGAAGTACCTGAAACGCTATGGTATAAAAAATGGTCTGTTGTAATGTAAGGTACATATGTTTTGCTTAATTAAAAAAGCTGTATTTTATCTCCAAAATTGCAGGTAGTTTGGTTTTATTTAACCAGATTTATCAAACACTGAGATTTCTACCTCCATCTTAATATAACAGAGTAAATAAAGTCTTATTTGTGGTGATGCGAGCTTTAAAAAAGACAAGTGTCCTTGCTACTCTGGATTTTCTTTAGACGTAGTCCCTGTAAAATCTGTGAATGGAGTGTTTTTCTGTTATCTGGGAGACAGTATATCTGGACTGAGGTGTAACA
>JAPZDY010000022.1:992971-1018207 GCA_029783645.1 Ctenochaetus hawaiiensis
GTAACAAAAAAAAAAATCTATTTTTTTTTTTTAATGGTGTGAGCAAAACAACTTAAATTCCCGTCACTTCCATTATATTAAAACTCTAAAAATCAGATAACTGAAAACCTGGACAAAGCAAAGCAAAATTGAACTAGCTTCCATATGTGGTAAATAAGATACTATTTTTCCATCTAATCTTGGTTGACTGACCTTTTTACATTAAGTTTAAAGCAAACTGTAAAATTGTGAATGTAGGAAAGACAGTTATTGTATCTTCTGGAAAAAGAACAAACAAATTGGACGTCATTGCTGAGTTATCCATTAAATCAGTAAATGCACACAGTCCATGCAGAAAAATTGGTTGAGTACACATCAGTTGCTCTTGTGGAGCCCTGTCTCCAGCTGGTTTCTGAGGTGTTTGAACCGCAGTCTGCATTCATTGATCAGTGAGTTATTCTTATGTAAACCCACCGACAGCAATGAATGTTTATTGCAGCCTTAAGAGTGAAATCCTTCTCTGTCACAGCTGGTTTGGTGTTCGATGGAAGGTCACAGGTTTGAATCTTAGTCCACCCACGGTCTGTGGTTTGGCATTTTGCTCAGGACTTCTGCAGAACTGAAATACTCTCAAGATGGACGCCTTTCAGAACATCGTGTGCGAGTGAGCAGTGGCGTCCCTCAGGGTACAGTCAACGGTCGATGGTTTTGGTTAGAGCTCAAACTCACCGACAGCGTTGAATGTTCACCGTGGGCACCAGGAAGGACTTTGTGTCTCGCCATTGGTTTGTTTGATTGATGGTAGCTATTTGACTTGTCAGAGAAAATCAACATATGCGACATACGAGTACCAAAAAAATCAAGCTACTAAGTTTATTTTCCTTCATTTTTCTCCTCTCTTAGTGGCTGCAGCTTGACTCAGACAAGACAATTACAGAAACGCTCGCCTGTCGCTTGCTTGTTGGCTCTCGTCCAAACCACATTTATATTTAAAATGTCTGCAATTCACATCTAAACATATATTTAGTTTTTTTTGTAAGCCTGTTATGATGTCAGACCTGTCAGCATGTTATATTTCCACCTCAGCTGTCCACAGATGGTTCAAATAATGGAAAATGCTAATTGTAACCAAGAAAGACAAGCTGGATACAGCTTTGTACTATGAGGATCACAAGCGTGTGTGTGTGTGTGTGTGTGTGTGTGTGTGTGTGCGCTATGTTTCTCTTGGCCTGTGTGGAGCAACTGCATGCCAAGATGTGTTGCCACCCAAGTCGGTGTGGAGGTTCAAAAGCCATTGATGAGAAGCCAGCAGGAGCGAGGAGAGGCGGTGATGCAAACGTTTTGGTTTCCTTAAATAGCCCTGCAGACATAGTGAAAGCCATCATAGTTGTCACCATCGTCACTTTCTGCAAAACTACGAACAAAACTCTCATCTGTCTCCATCGAGCCTTTGCTTCTTTTTCCATCAGCCTGCAGCAAGAAGAAGAACAAAAAAAGGGAAAAGAATCAGAAATGGCATGAATAAAAGGAGTGAAGACGGCGTCAGTCAGGCTTGGGGAAGGTGGAGAATTGGCACAAGTGTGATCAGAGAACGCTGCTGTGCCCCACAGCTTAAACTAGTGCACTGCAGTGTTGAGCTAGTTAGAGATTACTGTTCCCTTCACCCTGCGCTGAACCTCAGCTACTGCTCTGGGAGTGCGCCTTCCTGTGTTCGCCTCTTTGAGGTTGGAAAATCATGCAGTCATGTTTTATTAATGCTCTCTCTGTCTGTCTGTCTCCCCTTTTCTGTCGTTCTTTCTGTCGGTTTCGCCTGCTTCCCTCAATGCCGAAAAAGAGATTTAGAACACTGTATTTTGTTTGTTCTGCATTCACATCGATTCTTGGCACTTTATGTTGGTTTTGGTTTAGATTTGAAGAGGTACTGAAGCCTGTTAAGGAGGTAGTGAATGTATGATGCAACTCATTGTAGAGAGATTTGTTGCAGATCTGCAGGATTCGTGTTCCTTTAGATCAGTCAGATGGAAAATGAGAGAATTGGATCTGCAGATTTTCTCTGTGTTCTCCACAGGCTTCCAGAAAGAAGCCACACTCTCCTGCTTTCTGCATAATGAATGAACACTTTGGGTAGAGGGAGGCACAATTCACTCTCTCCTGCTTTGACACAGTTCACTGACCATGTAGAAGACGTCATTATTACCACAATATAACGACAAAACTTTTCTCAATTTCATGTGTTCCATGAATCATATTCATTGTGTTTGTTACTGTCTGATGCTTACACCCAAACAAAAGCTCAAAAGTCAGGTAAGGATGAATTTATCTCGACAGTAATTTTCACCTTGAATCAAACAAACTAGCATGGTGTTAGAAAAACTCTTTTTAATAAATAGATAAATAACTGGAAACAGCTAATTTTTTTGGACAATAGCTTTTGTATTTCCTTCACACACCTCCTTCAGTATACAAGCCACAGCCAGCTATTGTTCTTTTTTCTCAATTTTTCTTATCTCTAACAAGCTCTCACCAGCTAGTTGCCCCTTTTGGTTCCTTTTCTTTTCAAAGAATAAATTCTCCCACATTTTCCTAATTTCTCTCCATGCTTCCACTCACAGACAAGGTGGGGAGTAATAGTTTTTTTTCAGTCCCTCTGGCTCGTGCTTCAATGGCTTTCCTCTTTGGCACTTGTACTGTTTGGCTTCATGCCCTAGACACACACAGGATTTTTTTAATCTCAAATATCTCTCTCCTTCTGCCTCCCCCTGTTTTTTTTTTTTTTTCATCTGACGTGACTTCTTCTGTCCTTGCACTTGGGGGAAGTTCTGGGAAATGTATGTATGTTAACTGCCTACACGCAAGCTGACTTATTCATCCGTTCGAGGCGTGGCTGTACTTCCACATTAGGGTTCTTGATAATACCACTGCTGGCGTGGACCCCAGAAACTTTGCGTAACTGACAAACTTGCAAAAGTATAGCGTGTGTAAAAATAGCTGGGTGAGCATGAGAGCCTGACAAGGCCAGAGTGACGAGTGCAACAGTGTGACTGAACCAGTGTGAACCCTGCGTCGTCAGCACATTCCAGGGGTTGGACAATGAGAAGCACACAGTGTACTCTCTGTCGTGTTGCCTGCATAGCTGGCTGGTCTGAAGCCAGGACTTTGGAAACGAGGCCAACGCAGCACAGATGCAAAAAAAAAAATTGAGCAAAATGAGCTTAAGTTCTTAAAGTCAGTGTGTCATGTATGTAAGTATGTTAAGACTGCATGGGCTGGGCACAGCATTTTTGCCTGCTCCCCATGCGAACATTTGAACTTTGAGTCAGGAATAAAATCATACATGACAGGGAAGTAGATCCTCGCATGTAGAATTATCAATGTAACCCTGGTGCTGTGGTTTATCTCTGAGTGAGAGACAGCCTTGTGAAATATTCAAGGACTAAAATATGAAAACACGCTCATTGTAGGAATTTTCACTCATACTAAAACCTCACTGGGATGACCAAATGTAATAGTCCTTTTTCTACACTTTGGCACAGTTATGGTTAGAGTCCTCTACTCCGTCTCCCAACTCTCAGATTTTAAATGTAATCTGTTTGTCAAAATAAAAAGTCAAACAAGTAATTGACTGACTTAAAAAATAAAATTAAAAAAACACTGACAAGCATCTGCAGGCCACAACAGGCATATAACGAAATGTGATATTGTAACAAGGATGCAGACTTGTTACCTTTTGCCAATAATCCGCTTTTTAAATCAAAATTTGGTAATTCATGATTTGTGTGAATTTGGTGAGTTTTTTAAGGCAAGTTTTTGTTTGTAGCACTATAGTAGCCTTTTTGGCTTATACTTAATGAAAATATGTTAAACTTGGGACTATTATCCTGAACTAGCTGAGTTGTTTTGACTAAGTGAATGCTAACCATCTTAATTTGTATACGACATTAGTTGTTAACCGTATAGTCAGCAAACTAGTTATTTTTGAAATTCTATTTGGATAATGTAACTGATGTTAGGGTTCCAGGAGTACTGGTCTAACATTAAAAATGTCACAGTTTTGCAGACTATTACAGCTTAAAATAAACAAGGCTTATGCTATAATAACAATGAAATAATCGAAACATTTTGCTTTTAGATTTGTTCTGGAATGAAACATTCATGAGACACCGGTGGAGATATTTCAGCCTCTTTCTGTCTGTGCCATCCCCCATCCCCCACCTCCCATCAAAACATCATAACATAAGCTGTGTTTTTTCTATTTATTTTGTTAGTTGTCAAAATATTTCTTTTCGTTAATGAACTTTGCTGAATAGTGGATGCTATGAACTTTAATACAATTTTGGATTCTGTAACCTTTGCTTGTTTATTTTTTCAAGTTCCCCTGAGCTGTTTATCCCTCCATATTACTTTTGTAGCAGTACTATAAGATTAAATCGAGAGCGAGTCCTTAATCCTGATGCTAAAATGACTGTAAATCCACAATTTAAAACTAATATTTTAAAAATGTTTTTCCCAAAGGGCAAGGACTCAAACCTCCCTGAAAAATTTGCTTCTTTTTCACCTTTTCGCCCCCTTATGAATTTGCATCTCTGTGGATTTCCGCTAGGTTTGATTTAGCTCCTGGTATAATCTAAAAAGTAGTAGCCAGAAACTGAAAATGTTGAGTCAGAAACTGATCTGGTAGTCTCCAGATTATCAAATGAATGCAAATCTAAAACCCTCAGCCTCCATACTCTGAAATTCCATCAGACTGTTTCAGTATAAAACCACCTTCTGGTTTCTGTCACGCCCAAACGGTCCTCACGAGGAAATGTTTCTTTCACTTTTCATTCACATTGCAGTCATTTCACAGAATCTCACAAGCTATGACTAAAAAGTGCCTACATGTGAGATTATTTTTTTTAGCAAACACACAGCATCCGTTCTTGCCAAGTGACAATCAAAACTTGCTTAGTATCTGTCCATTTCTTTTGACAGCACACGTTTTACTCACATACCTTTACTCACCGCTAACCTGACACCTCTAGCACAGCACAGATGTCTGTTCAAAGACACACAGGCTGGGAGTCTGCCAACATATGCTCTTTCCCATCCCATCATGCCTCTCCACAATTATTATTATACAATCCACTGGCACTGCAAGACATCTCCTAATGGAAGAGCATGAGGAGATTAAATCGCTAAAATCACTCGTGCCATGTGTGATCCTCTTCGTAGGCAAACTCAATCAAATTCAACAAATATGCCTTAATTGCTGTGTCAGTCGCAAAAAAGGCTCTAAGTCAGATTGGACATTTTAATATCTGCTTGAATTAAGTTTATAATGAGATTTCTCAGTGCAGTGGGTTCACACAGTATCATATTTAGATGTCACACTGCTGTGTTTGCTGCCACATATTTGTAAAGTGAAACGGTCTGTGATATTACAGTCCTGATATAAATTGTGGAGGTCTGTAAATAAATTAGGGTTAGATAAATATAAGATACCAGTAATTCCCAAGCAGTAGCAGTAAGACTTGTCATACATGATGCTTTAAGTGTAAATGTGATTAATAATATATTTAGAATTTACATAAACTGCTTAAACTGTATGTTATAAGAGCTTAGACTGGTTAGATTCTGGTGAAGTATTTTGAGATTTTTCTGTGCATTTGTTATGTATCTATAATGAATTGGTTATATTACATTATTATTAGCATTAGTCCTTAGTCTTAGCACTGATGATGATGATCATTCTAGTTTTGGTGGTGAACCCTATAAATTCAATTCAAAATAAGGAAAAATGTAAATTATTAGGTTTTCTCTTTATTATTTTGTCATTTTTTTGTCTTTTTTTGATGGCTAACATGGTTTTGACTAAAGAGATGACATGGACTCTAACTGGGTTATGGATCTCAAAGTGCTTAAATCCACCTTATCATGTTTAGAATATAAAAATATTTGGTGCTAAATAGTCAGAAAAAAAAAAACAGAATTAAAGAAACCCTTTCTGAGGAAAAAGTAAGAGGATATGTACAGAACTGTTTGGTTGAGCACTGACAAGCCTTAGTGTAGTTTTTGGATTGTATTTTACATAAAAAGATGTGTGACCAATGATTGGGCACAGGCAGCAGTGTCCAGGCCGGCCCTGCTCCAGCTTAGGGACTCCTTCAGGCGGAGCGCCAAGCCTTTCCAGAAACACCCTGCCTCCACGTGCCATGGATCCTCCTGCCAAGTCTCCAGGGGCTTCATTTGCAACCTTAACTGTGGTGAAGCCAGCTCCTATCTCTGCTGCCAGCTTCTCTCTTAGCATTAACCCATGACTCTCTCTTGATGTTGACTGTTTTCTCTAACATACCGCCCTCACAGCTTATGACTTACCTTTCCCCCATCCTCTCCTCAGTTCCTCCTTGCAGCAGCTAGTATCCTCACCCTTTTCCATGGCTGATTGACATGCCTGTCTGTCTGCCATGTTTTTTTCTTTCTGTCTCTGTCTTTTCGCTCTCTGCTGTGCACCTTTGAACCCAGCGTTGATGCACTTGATCTCGTCACGTCAGTCTGGCTCTAGTTGACTTATTCACTCCCGCAGCATGCCTGAGAGAACTGCACTGTATGTCATACTCCTCTCTCTTCTCCAAAGCTTTGTCGCCTCATTTCAGTCATGAGCACTAAGGCTGATGAATATGTATCCGGGGCTCTTTTCGTAGCAGTTTTGAGGATCTCTAACAAAGCGGGATGAGAGAGGCCTTTGTGGTTGTCTTCTGGATTTAACCGTGACATTTCTCTGGAGCCTGCTGCCACTTTTTATCTTCAACAGACTCTATCCCC
The DNA here is from genome assembly GCA_029783645.1 of Ctenochaetus hawaiiensis. NCBI lineage: Eukaryota > Metazoa > Chordata > Actinopteri > Acanthuriformes > Acanthuridae > Ctenochaetus > Ctenochaetus hawaiiensis. Next base: position 999,752 of record JAPZDY010000022.1, read on the forward strand.
AGGTCAGACTCGCGGCCCCTTTTGAACACTGACATTGTCAAAGCTCACACCCAAAATCCTCACTCCGACTATCATATTTCGTTATTCGGGAACTCAGTCTGTTTGAATCTCAGCGTCTTAATTGAGTCATTAAAAGCACAACAGCAATATGTTGCCAAACACAAACAAATTTATCCTCAAGGAATCCCAAACAAAAAGGTTATAAAACGTTCCCTTATTGCACATAATCCAGGTTTTTAATCAGTCAAGTTGATGCAGTGCAGTGGTTGGGATCGTGGCCGAACACTGGGGTTCAGCAGTTTCCTCATCTGCCCTGTGCTCCAGCTTGCTGCACCCTGGACAGAAGTAATAAGCAGCGGGGGGCAAGGAACCAGGCCATCACCGTGATCATCATCATCTTAAAAACACCCCGCGTCTCCTGCACCCACCCCACCCACAAAGCAGGGAAGCCTCACACTGAGAGGTTTAGAAATAGCACAGAGCAGGGAAGCAGAGGAGTGAAAATCACAAGCAGCAATTCTGATTTCACATTTCCATTATCCAGAGCCAGCAGAGTGGGCCAGCATGGGAACGACCTGGATAGTGATCGACATTTATTCTGCCCAGATGCTGCCTCTGCCACCTTACAGCCAGGCAGACCTATTCAATCTAAATAATGTTGCTGATGTGTTAAGCAAAGTAAACCAAGTAGAAAGAATAGAATTATCTAAGTCTAAACAGATCACTTAGTGTCAAAAGATGCACCCTAGAAAGCCAAAAATCATGCACACAAAAGGCAATGGGAAATTTGCAAAGTACATTTTTACCACGAATTGCTTAATTTTGCAAATTCTCTGATGTCAGTAAGCATAGCAGCTTCCTGTATCACTCCTCTCCGCCTCTTCCACTTCATCAAAACAGGGCACCTAACACTGGCATCTTCAGCACCTTAGCATGCTGACTAGACTAAACAAGACCATTATTTTCACTCTGTGTTTTGTCTAAAGTTTTATTTTATCCCCCATAAAGCCACATCACCCACTTTTTGATTTTTTTTTTGTGTGACAACCATTACGAAGCAATGCGCCTGGTCCCAGTTGTGAAGTGCGTCGCTGCGTTGCGCCAGCAGGGACACTGTGTCCTTAATGCGCAGCACTGTGTGCTTTGTGCTCTGTGGACCTGATCAGCCCTGCCTAAGCCAAAGTTAAGCTCATCTTTTTGTCCTACTGTATTTATGAAAGACATGCTACCGTTCATTCCACTGTGGATGAAACACACAGAGCTCATGTCTGATATTTTTTAGAGATGCATAAATGCACGACTCTTAATGGCAGACGAACACTGCGGTATAAATTCGGGGATGTTTGAGTCGAATGTTGTGTCGGTTTGAATCGGCTGATCCTCTGCATAGCAGTTTGACGACTGTGCAGCAGAGTTGTTGAGGCCAGTGCTTTGGAGAGTTGCTCAGAGACTTAACCCTCCTCCCCAGCACCTTCCTCCTCTCTAGCAGAAGAAAATCTCTGCTGAATTCATGTCTCTTTTCAGATTTCTAAGAGGCGTTAAACCTTTCTGGATTAAAGAAGGTAATCTGACAGGCAGAAGATTGTATTAGCCGGAGTGTTGGCAGAGCTTTTAATTTCTCCTCTCTTTTCATTTCCCCCTCTCAGCCTGCCTCTCCTGCTGACCTGCTAGATGGTATTATTGTGTTTTTCCTTTGAATTACAGCAAAAACATCCACATCTTCGCATATTATTCCCTCTCTTCTCTCCTCTCTCTCACACATGCTCTCTATCCCACTCTTTCCATATCTCCCCTCATCCGCTCTGTCCTACCTCTCTCTCCGGCTCTTCCAGCAGTGACAGCATACTTGTGTGAACCCATGATTTATCATTTGCTAATCCGTGATGATTATGGAGCTTTCCACACGGCCCTTATCTGTTGCTGAGCCCGCTTTTCACTCCGTAGCTGCCAATTATCTTTCAGGCAGCCTGCAAACAGACCTGTCTCTGTCAGCCAGCTGCAGAACCGCAACTGAGGCCTCTTACACTCTCAATACACTTCGAAAGCACAGGCGCACCATTGACAGACTGCCTGGATACATATACATTTTGGTCCGAGTACTTGTTGAAATGTCCAAATGAGAGATCAGATTCTGTTATGTTCTTTAAATATTCTGCAATTTCACCAAATGCTTTGACTCCCATTCAGCATCACCTGCAGGGGGCATGGCCATGTGCAGTGGTAGTTGGAGAAAAAGATTTGGAGCCGCAGCTAAAAAGCAACCTATTTATCATGGACACTTAAACTGCCTGACAAACGGGAGCTAGTGCATTGCTTCACTCACAGAGAGCTGACAAGGATAAACAACCAGCTGATATGAAAACCCTGCGCTGACAAATGCTTCTGACGAAAGTTTAAGCTGTGAATATTTGTCCTCGATGGCCCCTAATGCGGAGAGCTGATTTTAATTTAGTTACAAGCTGATTTTAGCTAAAAATAAAGTAGCGAGGATGCTCTACCACAATCCTTTACTTATGGTATTTGATTTGACTTACCGAAGCTTAGATATTAGTATATTAGCATCAAAGTCAACATTCTGCTAGCGTGCCAAACCTACCACCCACACAGTTAGGACTGAGAGCCGTGATGGCAGTGGTGACTCATCCAACACTTCCTGTAGCCAAGCGGCGGGACGGCCAAGGTTGGTGTATGACAGCATGAGGTTACAGGGAGCGAGGCCTCGCCCGCGGGGAGGGTATGCAGATCGTGCCGCACTCAGCTGATGTGGCGTCCAATTGTCAGCGTAATGGGAAGTGACGTGCACATCAGAGCAATGTGGGTCAGAGCGCCAGACGACCGGCCCGCGGCCTGTATCTGCTCCGCCTGTCTAATCTGCTGTAGCCCGACCAGACGAGACTCTTTAATCGACCCTGATATTCACTGAACACACATTACCATCTCCCCTCACGCTCAGGAACGCAAACACACACGGCACGAAGAGACTTCTGTAGCTGAGACATTTAAAAGATACAAATAAAGTGGGTGTTGGTGGAAAGAATGCAATTCTCTTGTAAGATGTTGACTCATTATTTAACTGTGAAGGAGGCAGGGAACAACCTTGTAAAAAAAAGAGACCAGCACGGTACCCCCTCCTCCTGCTGGTTCAGTTTATCATGGCTCAAGGCCCTGACAAATTTGTTGGACAAAATAGCAGACCGGTATCTTTTTTGTACCGTACTTAACCAAGACAACTCAGTACATTGAAAGCAAAAGAAATCCAAATTTTTTCCACCTCCATTTATCTTCTCATCTCTGCTCCTTTCCCTTTGATGTCATGACCAGTATTTTGACAGTATTTTCCGCGCCTCCATGCGTTATGATCTATTTATGCAGTGGGTTAAATATAAATGCTGGGGTCTGGGTTTTCCCTGCAGTGTGATATAGATTGAGCTGTGATTTTTCGGCGAGTGAAAATGGGTCGGATGGATGCAGAGCCTAATAGGATTCCCATGACATGGTCAGGGCCTGGTGTCTGAGGGGAGGAAGAGGAAGGGTAGGGAAAGGCTGGGGAGGGGGCAAGCGAGCAGTTGTGGTGGTGAAAAGAAAGAAAAAAGAGTGCAAACTTTTTGCGAGTGTTTGCTTAGCACCTGCGTATGGACTTAACAACTCCATCGTAGCCAGGGGGAAGTGACACATGGGGGCCTTGAAGTGTTTTGACATTTTCTGCTCAAACAGGTTTTTTACGGCCGGGGGAAGAGGCTCTGAGGAGTTCAGACTGCGCGAATCTGCCTCCAACTCATCAAAGGCAGTAATTTCCTGTTCATTTCAAGCCCCCATCCCCCAACCCAGGGCTCTTGTCTGCTAATCCCACCCCTGCAAACTGCCCCGACTCCCCCAACCCCCACCCCAGGCCCCCCTGCTGGTGTCCTGCCCGCCTGTGCTTCAGCTTGCTACACTCCAGGGCTGGGGACTGGGAGGCTATATACGCTTTGTGTCAGCAGGCTCGCGGCTGAGCACTAACAAATCCTCATTGTCCCGCGCGGGAGTGGTGACAGTGGAGGAGGAGGTGGAGGGGGGGGCATCGCTGTCTGGTTTCTATTCAAATCCAGGTACACACGCAGGCCTGGGAGGGAGCAAGCGCTACAGAGGGGTTTATAGAGCTCCGAGCCTGGGACCAAAGTCCAGCTCAGGCTGGGTCAGGCCGAGGCACGGAGTCACAGGAGTCGCTTACACAACTGCTGCCTTCTCTGAAGTCACAGATATGAGCAGATCAACAAGTGATCCTGGACTTCATAAAACCATCAATGCCTCCAAATACTGAAGCTATTTTAGGGACAAAAAAAAAAAATCTAATCCCTCAAATTCTCCTCCACACAGTCCAGGTGTTATCATTTTGTCAGCAAAACACTTTGTCTACTTGGAATCCTTTAACAATCTGCAAAGTTTTTTTGCTTTCACAACTTTTGTAAAACCAAGGTGTGTGTTTTTTTTTTTTTTAAATTTCTCAGTGCTGTAGACACAGCACTCTTGTATTAGAGGCTGTATGTAGGCTGAAGTGCATCATTTAGAAGCATGTGTTTCAGTGGCGGCTTCACTGAAAGACTCTGTTGATTGGGGTTAAAGGAGTGTATGACTTCAGTTGCCAGCCATTGCCGGTGATGAAGGCTGAGATGTGTATCTGGTTAACAAGACTCTACATGTACAGGCATTTCAGAGAATGCTTTCAGTCTGAGAGTCTCAGATGTGCTGCATGTACACACACTGAGTTTTTTTTTTAATTAATGTTTTCCAGACCTCAGCCAGGCTGTTGTTTTTGTTTTTTTAATCTGATTTTGTGACCTAAAAGTGATGACACTTGTTTTTCAGTTCCTATAGCAGCTGTGTGTAACTGTTTTTTCTCGTCATCACCGGGATTCAGATATCAATCCGGACTTATTTATGTGTGTGTGTGTGTTGTTTTTTTCAGCTGGGTGTTAAGCCTGTGTGCTGTCTGCGAATGTGTTTTTTTCTGAAGGTTTGACCACAGAAGCAACCGTGTTGTACATCTGTGAAGTGGGGCGATGTTTTTCTCTGTTGTTGTAACTCCTTCACTCGCAGATTTTTGCGGTGGATTAAGAGCTTTAGACAAAAGCAGACGGAGACAAAAAAAATATAGGGACAGCCAGTATTTCCTGTCACTAAATACATTCCAAACCCAGCGACCCCCACGCAAGCTGGCGGGGAAAACCAACGAAAAAGGGAATAGAAAAAAAATGGCCTCTGTGAAAATTACAGTCTCTCCTGTTCTTCCCCTTTTGTTGCTGTCTATATTTAACCACCTCCTACATTTACACTTCCTTTGCTGCATTTTCCTTGATTCACCTTAGTAGTTTTTGTCAACTCTAGCAAGTCATTGACATCAGGCCTTTGAGTTTTTTTTGATTTGGAGCCATTGCTGCCTTTAGAAGACTTATGAGAGAATTCCTGAACAAGCCGGTGCAGGAAGATTTTTACAATGATGCAAAGGAAAATTATTTTTAGTTCATTCAACTGATGCCTCAACTGCCGGGTTTTGACCTGCAAAGCACACCGGTGTTTCTCAAAGTGGTAGAGGTGCAAGGTGAGCAGTTTGAGAGGCGGTCATGAAGTGAAGCATGGTCACCCCTAACCCCAACCGCAACTCTAACCCTCACCCTAACGCTAAAGGCGTGGTATCCCCTCCCCTCGTGGAGCGGAGCAGCAGCTGGCTGACCTGTCCCTCTGCTGCAGCCTCTAATGGCTGACCTGCCCTGTCTGGACGGCCTTGCTCGCTTTTGTCTACTGTCTGGCTCAGTTCCTCCCAGTCAAACATCGCTACTGGCTACCGCAGTCCGCATTCCCACAGAGCAAAGCTTTAGAAAAAAAGACACGCACACACACACATACACAGACAGACACACAAGTTCACACACACACACACACACACACACACTTTTCACACTTGGCACACTTTGTCCAGCGCACACAATCTCTCTGTCTCCCTCTCCCTCTTGCACATACATCCTTTTCAAAACTCTCCCACACACAGAGCCTCTGTCTGGTTTCACACATACACACTCATAAACAGTTTGAGACAAACTGTACCAAGCACAAACACTCACATACTGATCATGAACAACATGGACAAATAAAGCTGTCTTTTGTGCCTGCTACAAGAGAAAAATAAAAAACTTACTTTGATAAATTCACATTTATATAAACAGAGTCATTTAAATTTAAATGGAGTTACAGCTCAGGCAGATATATAAAACAAATTCAGAATAAGTGGAAAAGTGGTCATGGCAAGTGTTTAATCAGTGAAGTTGGAAATGAAAAGACTCTGGGAAGGACGAGTAGTAATACTCACCTAAAGCGTGGCCAAAAGTTCGGCAGCAGGAATCTGTGGTGACTGGATGGTGAAAAAAAAAAAAAAAATCAAACACAAGAGCGAAAAGCTTCCATATTCGTGGAGAAACCTCATGTAGACAGGCTGAAAAGTTGCTGTTAAAATGGGTTCCTCTCTCTGTCTGTCTGCCTGTCTCTCTCTGTGTCTCTTCCAGACTCACACACATACACACACACACACACACACACTCACACACATACACATGGATACACACTCCTAACACACAGTCTTTCAGTCTGATCTCGCTGGCTCTAGTGGGACCTCAGCCAGTAGTTTGCAAATACAAGTGCTTTACAAATCTCTCTCTCTCCCTCTCTCGCTCTCTCTCTCTCTCCCTTTCTCTCTCTCTCCCTCTCTCTCTCTATATATATCGCCCTCCCTCTCTCTCTCCTTCCGTGCTTCTACATAGGTAAACAAGCACACGCATTCCCATATGCATGCCACGGCCCCCCCCGCACACACCCCACCCCATACACACACAAACAAATACACACACATAAGAGCTTGGCTACGACGCAAGTTATTGAACTGCTCCACATTTTCTTGCATGCACTATATATGAGGCAGTTGATGGACAGCAGCACATAGAGTCATGTGTGGAGCGAGGGCTGCTGTGATTGGCTAAAGGCCTGAGAGCTGAGTGGGGGTAGGGAGTGCTGTGATTGGTCTGAGCTCAGACCATTGAAAGTGGAAGGCTTCTCCATTGAATGGCTGCTGCTCTGGGTGGAGTTTGTGCGACATTGCTCAGGAAAAAAAACAAAAAACAAAAAACAACATTGTGAGAGTTTTATGCCAGTTTTAACTGCTGTAGTTGGACAGTATGGAGGTATTATGTGTTATGCCATAGGAGCTAAACTCATTTAATTTATGGCTTATTTTAAAAAATATGACTTAAACAATTATTTATTTATCAATTGTCCACAGTAAAATTACTGTTTAAATGTCCATAATTCATCAATATCAATTTTGTATAATGGTGACAAGAGTATTTGATAAGTCAATCAGTCATCTGACAGGGAATAAAGCTGAACTAATTTTGACCAGGTGTCTTTTATCAAGTCTTTTTATTTATAAAAATGTTAAACTTCATTTTTCTATCTCCTGTTTGTTTAGAAAAAGATTATACTTCACATGTCACAACTTGGAGAAAGTTTTTAAAGACATTTGTGTTGATATCACTGAAGAGATTGTGGTACTCATTTAGCAAAAGGTTTAGCCTGAATAAATATTGCTATTACAGCAATAAAATCTACCAAAAAACTCACATTATTAAATATTATTCTTTTTTTAATTACTCAAATCAGATTACTCAAAAATACTGTCTCCTTTTTGTGATTTTTTTCCACTATTTTTTAATAAGTCTGTACGCAGGGCGATGCTTATAGGGCTTAATATAGCTTCCCACAGCTTGACAAGTTTATTAGTGCTCTGTCTGTTTCATGCAACATGTTACCATGCAGATTCTTTTTGAGCTATTAACATACATAGGCTATCCAGGCCTGAGCTATATTGTGTGTCCAGCATGTGCAGATAGGATACAAGCTGTTAGGTTGACCAAGATGTAACTGGCTACCCAACCCATCACTGTCTCAGTCTTACGGTTATGCTAGCGCTAATGATCTCTTGAGAGGCTGTCTGTTCAAAACAGGGTAAGCTGCTATTGTGGAACTAATTTTTGTTTTGAAGCGTCCTCACAACTCTGGAAAGACCAACATGTGTGCTTTCGTGTGTGTTTTTCTTCCCCCTGAGTGATGACGGCATAGTGAGGCCTGGAGCGCCGCCAAGTGCTTTCATTCACACCTGATTAGATCACCCTGACCTGGATAACATGCAGCGCTCCACGCTCGGCAACACGCTGCCACACAGTCCTTTGTTTGGCCTTAACAACATACTGCCCCGGCACCGATTACCTCCCAGTTAGACTGAGATGATATTAGAGCAGATACCTCGGCAGAGTTTAGGGCGGCAGAGTCACTCCACGTATCCACTATCCTCTCCATCTGAAGATCCTCCCAGCTGTTTACTCACCTGAATCACATCATCATTCTCTATGTGCAGGCCCACAGATCTGTTCTCACTAGAGCCCACAAAGCTAAGAACTGAATATTTCGATCTGTCTGACTAACTTATATTGTATTTTCACACATCAAGTCAGGAGATGAAGATTTGTTGTCAGTGACATGTCCTTTTTGTGCTGTCAGACATAATGCCAGAGATGTTAGAGTTAGAAGAAGCGGATTTGTCACTGTTACTGAAGTGTTGAAGGTTTTGGAGACAGCTTCTGGAGTCACTTATGATGATAAAATGTTGCAGAATTGTTAAAGTCAGACTCCTGGTGGATTTGTTCATATTTTTGGCCTGTGATGTTTCCAACATTGTGTTCTATAACAGGAAGGCTTTTAACCGAACACTTGTTTCAGAGTGGTTGTCTGCTTTTTTTTCTAAAATGCATATTTTTCTTTGAAGTTATTAGGGGCTGTCTATTAGCTTGTCCCCGATGTCTTGTAGAGCCAGCCACTTTCAAATTTATAACAGGGTTTAAGTAGTACGCATGTTGAATGTGTCAAATTGAATTATTATCCATGACTTGTGAGAAATGTTTAAAGAAGCAGTCAATCTTTCACTGAGTCAGATAATAGATTGATTTTTTTATCTGCCTGTCCTCAACAGAGACAAGTGCAGGACGTGTAGGTGAAAACTTTTAGTCAAGTATAATTAAAACTATAAAGCTCTACCACAAAATAACAGACACTCTTTCAACGAACCTATAACTGTGTCATTTAAAGGTGTTTTGCTAGCTGGCAAACTGGTCAACAATTCATCTAGAAGCCAGTTCATTTATATTTTGGCTTCTGAGTAACAGCAGCACCGCGCAAGTAAAAAAGAAATCTACTACATGACTCATGCCTGTGCACAATTCATTCTACAGAACAGATTTTTTTCTCTAACGGGTGAGTAATATATGTCTGGATGTTTCAAAAGCTGCTCTAGTTGCTTCTTGTTTCTTATTTGTTAAGAAAATACCTCTCTCAATGAAATCTTCATGGTAACATTGTGGGTCGCAATTGCTATGTTGTCACTTGTGTATTGTTATGGCATGTAGCAACTCGATAAAACTAACTTGAAAACAGCTTAAACAGACAAGGAGAAAAGGCAGCAAAATGTTACAATAGTCCAACTATTTATTGATTTTTCATACACATATGCCTTTCATTTGACATTGGACATTGAATTCTTGTGAGGAATAAAAGTTTTAAAGTTATGGGTAAAAGCCAGGTTTTCACAGCAATTTATTTATATTTTGCATGGCCATGGCTTAAATTGCATCTCCTCCCTTAACACTCAACACTGTGTCCTCACATTAGCATGTTGTTCTGTATCGAACATGGCATCTTGGTAAGGGATAAGCTAATTATCCTGGCGGGCCTTTTCTCTAAAACATCTCTTTGTTGTGCTAATGCGCTCTCTGTGATAGCATCTCCATCCATAACCTTCTCCGTGTGCACAGATAACCTGAAGGGGGTGGCTTGGTGTATGTAGGGCGCTGGGAGTCGGGTACTGAGGGTTTTAGGGGGTGTTGTTGCAGCATGTCCTGCAGCTGTGCCTACGATGACAAGCCTGTCCTCGACCTGCCCTCCGCCAGACTAAACACAACACACAACTTTACCTGCAGGGGCTTCCTGCCTTTCTTCCCAAACTGCGGTTCCACTTGTCTTGTGACTCTGGTAGGATGCAATGCTGTTTTGGGATCTCAGCAGTATGTCCTTGCATTGCAATCTGTGGTTAAAGCATCTACAGCTCTCTGTTGAAGTGTGTGAAGTGTGATTGGTAGGTTGGCTGCTCGCCGATGCGAGCTGGCCTGACTGAATGCACTGAACCAGGTTTTTTGTGCCCATAGCAGTTCTGAGGGAGTCATGCTTGATCTTTCTGGGCCATATGGAAACTAGGTCACTGTGCTGTGCTGTCAGTTGTGTCTCTCTTTCGTATGTGGGTGTGTGTTTGTGTGTAGAATAAAACAGCAAAATAGGGCTTTTACATAAGGATGGGATGGGTTCCACAGATATGCAGTTTTGCTGTTGCAGAGATTCTCTCAAACTGCGGCACAAACCCCCCCGCCTACCACCACCTCCACCAACCACCATCCCCTACCCCCTTCGTGCGATGCCATACTGGGAGAGAGTGAGATAGAAAGAAACAGAAAGGGAGAGAGAGAGAGAGAGAGGGAGATGAAATTCTCATCCTTGGTTCAGATCCCTAAGAACGCTTGGGAAGGCAGGATCTTATTATCACAGCAAATTTGCAATGTGCAGAGTGGAGGAGATTAGATGCGTCTTGCCTTTGAAGTGTATTTTCCAACCATTGTGCGATGGCAAATTCCATCAAGTGTTGGAGGGAGCTGTGATAAGAGGCACGGGTTATGAATGCTGCGGCATTAAAAGCCGTCATTTGAGCAATAAGATGAAACACTCACAAACTTCTGCTAAATGAAAAATATTTCCCCTCATTTCAGCACTGTCATTCATAACTATGTTGTGGAAAAGCCACAGATACTAAAATAACAAGGTGAATTGGATGGCTTGAATAAATACGTCAAAATATGTGGCGTTGGGATTATACTTAATGTAAATGATGAGGTGTTGGCCTTTGAATGAGGGATTCCCATTTATTTTTTCTCCTTTCTGTTATGTTTGTTCTCCCAATCAGCATCATTTAATTCAGCTCTGAATCAAATGATGCAGGATTAGATTGTTTAAGTCCTTTCTCTCATACAAATTCTAATTTATAGAAATGAATAAACTCAGGTTTAATCCACAGGTGATGCAAACAGACACTGAGGAGAAAGCTGTATTTATTGTTCATTTTTTTCTCCAGAGGACTGAGTTGAAAACAACATTAAAAGGGCTCAGATTTCCAGCACAGACACAAAGGTGCTGCTGGACTTTGATCAGGCCGTCTCTATGTGTCCTCCTCAGCTCTCTGACCTTCACTTTGAGTTCTGTGGCTTCTCAGGAGATGGGGTGTCAGGATGGGGCCAGCAGAGGTAATATGAGGGTGTGCAGGAACTTTACTCGGGTGACCCCACCACTCCCGGCCCCTCCCCTGTCAGAGTTCCTTTAGGGTCTGGAGATCTGCAGGGTGGGAGGACATCCCAGGGGACCCAGCTGAGGAGTGACATCCCCAGCCTGGGCCTCAGATCCTTTTGCAGCTTTAGACCAAACACAAACAGTGCAGAGTGGCTGGAGGTGTCTCAACACGCTGGGACTCATACTGCTCCTACAGTTGGTCTGCTTTGTCTTATTCCTCTTTGACATCAAAGAACATTGCGGTCTTTGGTCGCAGTGCCAAAAATGTGGACTAAATCATTCATTAAATTGGTAATCATCCAGATTTTCCCTTTTTGTTAGAGGGGACATATTATCCTCATTTCCAGTTCTACATTGTTATTCTGGGCTCATGGCTGTATTTGCTATAGATAGAGCAGATAACCATTCTGCAAAAGCAAAACTTCATGATTTTAGAAAAATATTATGGAAGCTTGTTTAGAGTAGTCTAAAACCTAAGCTTTTCACAGGGATACTGTTGGAAAAATCTAGATTTTAATTTTATGTAATGTTGTTATCATTGACTTTTTGCTGCAATCTGAATTCTCAAAATGTATGAAACCTCCATACCAATATCAGGGTTAGGGATTAAGAAAACATTGACACAACTCGATCTCCGTGGATTCTCTAGAGCTTAATGGGTTTCTTGTAAGGATTCTAGAGGTTTACGTGGATAAGAAATACTTCTCAAAAAAAGTATTGCTTTGACAGACATGTGGAGGGACTCAATCTTTATATTCCAAACTCTATCTGAAACTGAAATAGCGAAGCTGAAATTGTTTTGTTGTTTCATCTAAATGTTGGGAATGAGCATAAGCACTGCATCATCTTGTGTTTATGTCACAGACGTGCAAAGCTGGTTTTGGTCAATTGAAAATGTGCTTTTAAAGTTTGTCTTTGTTGTAGTAGTTTTGCAGTGCACTTTAGAAGATTACTGCTAATCTCATCAGTTTCCATTCCTGCAATGGTGATCTATATATTCCTTTGAAACTATAACCACCCGAGTGGCATTTGTTTTGACAGATTTCTCTTTAAAACCTAAGCTTCTTATCATTTCCACCCACCAAAAGTAAGGATTTCAGCTAGCACAAGGAATGTACAAAACTAACAGGCATTGCATGTTTTCATTACAATGCCTGTTACAGCCCATATGAACGGGTGCTTGATCAACAGATTGCATAAGCAATAACTTCAGCCACCTAAACATATCCCTCCTTAAGTCTAACCTAAAGACAGAAAACTTGAAATAAAATGAACACTATGAAATGAAATGGTGTTCATTTCACTTGTTGAAATGAACACTGTTACACATGAGCTAAGAAGTTAAATTGAGACCCAAATATCTAACTTCGTGTTTTCAGTCCATCGCCTTCATGCAGTTCCTGTCCATTCTGAACCAGCTCCTGCAGCCATTAATGGCTTGAAGAACTTCAGTATGAGCTTCTGAACTCAGCCATAGTGACTTCTGAGGCAGGATGAATCTGCTTTCTTGACGGCATGCATGCTCACATTTCTGACTCTCTCTTTTGTCTAAAAATCCATATCAAAGTCCCTATAGACAAGTCCTGCCATCTCGGTATCACCTCTGGACGGTTATTTTGGGTTAACAAGTCCAGGCCCTATCTAATTGAATGGGGAGATAATCATGACTGCACTCTCAGTGGTCATCTGGATATAAAAACTATGTATATAGATTCACCAGTGAAATCTTATAGAAACCTTAAAAAAGTTTTGTGTCTTTTCTTCGACACAAACATCTTTACGATTATATCCAGACAGAGCCGTTGAGAGAGACTGTGCACCATCATCAACATATATGTGAGAACGCTTTTGCTAACCTCATTTCTGTGTTACTAAGTCAGTACTGTTTACTGTGGATACAAAAGGATGATAAACACACATTTTCATGCTGTTACACGATTGGCTTGTTAGGTTTTCAGTTCAACTTTTACAGAACAAATAATTGGTTTCAAGTGGGAAGGGGCAGGATATTAACATGTAACTGCCATCTTTGGCGCCACGAATTTCCTTCATAGAGTCAAATTCAAATTGAATTGAGTGATGTGTCTCCTCTTACTCAAAAGTCTTTGTCCATATCCAATGCTTAAGCAGCGTAGGCAGATGTGCATATGTGCTCCATGTAAATAGTTAGTTTTTAGCTTCTCTCTCACTCTTTCTCTCAGGATCTCTGGAACAGGGCATATGTAGCTTGTGAATATGTAAAAAACTTGATTTTATCCTGTAAATATAGTTTGTGTATATATAGTTTGTTTGATCCTTTCCTTCCCTTTATAAAATTTCTTAACTTAAATATATAATGATGCTGAGTAAGTTTGTGATTCCTGGTTGCCTATTTTTAAATAACTGAAGTTAATCCCTTTCATTGCAACTGACACAACAACTAAGCTTTATGCAAATGAATGTTCCGTGGCATCATCAATATGACGCAATCTGCAGACTTTTAGCAGCTTTAGCAGCTAGTGCCTGCCACATTGATTGGAAAAGAGTTTCCAACGCTTTAACAATGTTGATTGATTTCCTGCAGAAATGTTGGAGAGCGTAAAACTGCAGCACATTACCACAGAGTGGAATTTGCTGTCTTGGATGTTGTTGCAACATTTTAAAAGGTGTGGAAAATCAACAGAAGAGTGAGCAGGGCCAAACAATCCTTACTTCCAGATAATAAATTTCCTTGGTTACTTGGTCACTTGAATACTCTCTATTGTATGTGTCTTGACTGGCATTCAGCCCTTTCATCACTGGCCTTCATCGGAAAAAATGGATTTTAAAAGAGACTTTGTATGATGGTCTTCCTTCTGTGGCAGAAATCGATGTATCAGACAGAGCTGTCTGTTACATGGTGATTGGCTCTTCAGTGACTTACTCTTTCTAAGATGCTCGCCACATGCCGTTGGTGAAATATTGAGTTGGCTTTAGTGGAAGCTGTCCCACAGAGCCTGGCTGGGGTATTTATAGAATACGGTCTCTAAGTGGAGGTCTCAGAAACAACACTTATGGGGGGCGAGACTCCCTCATCTTCACCGACCCCCCACCTTTTTTCTCCCCCTCTGCACCATTTCTCCTTACCCCCTCCTTTATGTGTCTCCAGATTGCCTTGTCCCAACCCTTCAAGGATTTCTTAAAGTTTATCTCGGAGAATAATTGTAAGAATGATGTTTGATGTAATCTGCTTCATTAAAGGATTCATGAACTGTTTTAAATATGAAGGCTTAATGTCCCCATGCTGACAGCTAACTGATCACTCCCAGGTGTTTCCATCTTTGTTTCCATATGTGTGCATATGGAGGCATCGCCCCATCCTTCTGCTTTCTTGTTGAAGTGGAACTATAGCAGTGCTGTATGCACAATTGCAATGGCCCCCACAGAATAATTCATTTGATGCTTTGATAAGCGATAATGGACCCAGTAAGGTATAATTCATGCCCCAGATCTCTTTCGAGAGTCTGCGGCTTCCGCATAGTGTCCCACTACCTCCTTGAGTACCCCCCTCTTTCAAGACTCTCTTGTCTGGTTGAAGAGGGGCCATTTATTATTTAAATCCCTCCATAATTCATCCATTCCCCACCAATTCACCCTCTGTTGCTCATTCCTCATCCAGTGCAAATTAGCATGAGCTCTATATCTGTACGCCTGAAAACAGAACAGAGAAAGTAAGCAAGCAGAAAGAGATAGCGGCAGCTCAGTAGAACAGCTCGGTGGTTCTTCCTACAGTCCTCCCTGTGATGTGATGCTCTGTGACATATTCAGTCTAATTTGTAGCCTAAAGAAGCAAACAGCTGTGGCCTATTTTGTTTAGCTGTTGTTCGGGTGATGTCACCATTTCTGCCTCGTAAGGCTGCCTCGCTCTCGGCGCTCGGTGTGAGGATGTCAGGAGCATTTCGTTAAGCTGCTGATGAGGAGGGCAGGGGTTGTGTAGCCTTTAGATTAATCTGATAAGTCAACCGAGGTTGTTATGTGCAATTTTTAAGACATCTATTTACTAGTGTTAAATATTCACACTTGCCCTGTTGCTATATTTGAAAAGACTTATTTTTTTATATAATGAATAATGCTTGTTTATATAATGAATGACATTTTCTGAGGGTGTTTTGGGGGATAGGGTAGTATTACAAGATCTTCAATGTAGAAGTACTATTGTTGGAATATCACGTGTCAGTCCTAACAAAATGACAAAAATACATATTGTCTCACTTACCACAGTGGTATCTATTTATGCATGGTTTTATTTGCCTTGGTAATGAGATGTGGTTTCAGTTAAGAAATATGAAATCAGTTGACAGTGTTTTTTGTGGAAAATTGTACTCTTTTTGTTTTAATTGTACATTTTCAGTGCTGTGAGCTCCACAAATGCTGTTCTATTCATTTCCATTTTGAAAACAGACAAAAACAGCCCAAAACACAATTAAAGAAACTCCAGTTGCTCAGGAGCAAAAAAAAGGCTGCAAAGGGACCTTGAGTTAAGTTGTGTCGGTGTCTAAGGTCAAGCATTGAGTTTTATACATATCAGTTGAGCAATATGCACATTTGTGTGAGTGCTGTTGCTGAGAGGCACATACACAGACAAGAAGCTTGGTTTTGCAAACTAGTTTCTTCATAGCTTTTTTGTAATATGTGCTTGTATTATGTGGATTTTTTATTTAAAGTAATTTTCTGAGTGTGACATGGGTCAGGACATGTTCTTTCAGACCAAGAATTTACTGTTGACTGAATCTTCGCTCAGAAGCATTGAGACTAATAAACAACTCTGATGTACATGCTCCTTTTCCGGAAGACTTCCAAAATACAAATAATCTGATAAATGTAAACTTAGATATTTCAGAGTTTTGTCAGTGGAATCTGAAACCACCTACCTGATGCTGAGTTACCTGCACCACTGTGTAACACTGCTCTGAGTTCTGTATGCATGCCTTTTCCTTTCTGCAGCACAGGCCTCAGCATGTCAGGCCCACTGTCTCATCTTAGCACATAGACATAACATCAGCAGTGAACAAGGCTGGACCCTCACTGCTTAAGTATGTCCTCACATTCCATGTCTATTGATCATGTATATTGATAAGGGTTTGTTTTCTGTTTCCACAGATGCAATCAATGAAAGTAATCTAGGTAAGTGGAATTTTCTCCGGTACTTTTTCAATGAAGATTATTTATCCAGAAAACAACAAAATCTTGATGTATTGTAGTTATTCTACTGTGACTACAATTGATGCTACTGCTACTCTTACTGCTTTTACAAGTTATGTGTTCTAGGAGTTTATTTCAGTCTTTCTTTATTTGTTCATAATTAAAATGCAGACATGCATTGTGATGAACCTTGCATGTATCCCGAAAAGTGTGATCACATGTACTACTTCACTGATACTACTTCATTGAGTAGTACCAGCATGATTTCTGCTGCCATTGCTGTTGCAACTGTCACCACTACTGCCACCACCACTTAGAGTTTTGCATTGTAACCCAAATAAGACCCTCAACCAGGTACCTTGACTGAACTTATTGGCCATTTTGTGACACAAAGCTTTGAGCTGTAGCCAGATATCTTTTTGGTTATTTTAAAATGTATTTTATTAATAATTGCCTCTGACTGTGCCAGTGGTTTACATTTTGCAAGTAAATACAAAAAGCCCAATGGAAAGACCTAAATAATTGGCGTATCTAGGGTACTGCATTAGCCAGGCATGAAAATCACTCCCCTTTCAGCGAAATTCGCCGATTTGAAACCAAAACAGGTGACCTATGTGAATTATGTAGATCCGATTAGCTATATATTTTTTGGGGGGTGGTTATGGACGGGACTTGGAGGTACACCAAATATTATCAGTGAACTGCGAACATGTGCGCAGGAGCCTTGAATTCGATAAAAACATTCACTCTACAAGCGTGAGAGCATGGAAATATTAGCGCGAAGGGCCTCGCATCACCAGTTTTTTCTATTGGAAGGTAGGGGAATACTGCTACCTGATTGGTTTATGGAGTGTAAAAGCAATTTGCTCGTTCAGACCAAAGCATTCGGAAGCTGAAAAGAAGACACCTCGCTGATTTTGAAAGTGGAATATAGCTAACTGAATTTGGTGAGTGATGGTTTCAATAATTTCAATATTTTCTGGTTATCTAAGTTACCCAGGAGCTCTGCTGACATAGGCTTAACATTAGCTACAAGTCATATATCACTAGAAGAATTAAAGCTTGCTGAAAGAGGCATCGTGTCATTGATGCATAACGTTAGGTAATACAGCAGGAGAGATAACATAGCTATCTTAACAAGCCTCCGGTGGAAAATTAAATGTTAACGCTAGCTAGTTAGCTACCTCTAACTGGTAAGGTGTGGCATTATGCTTGTCCAATAAGAAAGCCTTTGTGTTCAGTGAGTCAGTAAGTACACTTCCTTAACCTTGTACACGCCGTCACATCTATTTGTTGCCCTGGATCAATGTCTTTCAGAATGTATCAACCGGGGAGTACTCATTGGAATGTAATGTTATTTCGGAATGTATGACCAGGGAGTATACAATACTATCTTTTTCTTGCACTATTTTGATAACTATTGAGTGCTATTTATTTTTTTTGCCACTATTACTCGATTAAAGTTGTGCTGTTGCGCATATCAGAGAAATTGTCAGTCTCATTTCCTGTATTGAATAATGTGACCATGTATAGATAGATACTTTACTATACATTCATACTGTCTTGTAATTGATTTTTCTCTCAAAATGCATCAGATTGATGCTTCTAAATATGAAATATTCAAAATTTTCTTTTAGGGGAGCATGCACCCAGACCCCCCTAGAGGGGTCGTATCCTACTCATCTTTTTCACCCTTGACCAGTGTTAATTTTGTTGACGTAGACTATGACGAAAAATATTTGTCAACCAACATTTTTCACGTACGAAAACTAAATAAAACTAAATAAAAAGTCAGATATGATGACGAAGACTGTGACGAAATATAACTGA
>JAPZDY010000022.1:1018307-1053838 GCA_029783645.1 Ctenochaetus hawaiiensis
ACAGTGCTTCATATAAGAACGTGCTACTGAGAAAAAGGTAGCAAGCTAGTGGAGTCCTGGGTGTGTCCCCACCCTGGAGAAAAAATATTGTCCATAAAAGTCAAAATTTGGTGATATCTAGCACATTCTAATGTCACTACTCCATTAAATACAGTGATCTTAAATAATGCACACTTTTGATTTTGCCTATTTTATTGTAAATGTTTAGTAAATCACTGTGAAGGCTAAGTAGGCCTTTCATGCGTTTTAGCCCACACAGTCTGTGAAAAATCTTTTAATATTTAAAACCATGCTACCCCTGACTGATCAGAACCTCCGTAATTAGAATCATGTGTGAAAGACATATATGCCTTATCATAAATATTATTTACTGCAGCAAATTACATTACATCATATTTTTCTGCATCTGAGATTAATTTGAATAATTGGTTAATTCAAAAAATGCAAATGCATTCCAGGACATTTTGAACTATACATTTACAGTGCAGGCCCATAAACATCTGTGTGGCATACATGGAAAATGCAGCACGTTCATTAGAATTTTAATGTTTAATACACAGTCATTGTTGCCAGTGCCTTTTTTTGTCATTATGTAGTCATTGGTTGCTGTAAAAAACATATCTGAACAGCTAGTTAAAAAAAAAACACACACACACAACAAATGATGATTTAAAATACACTTGAAGTTATTTTCATGGTAAGTACACGTCTCAGCATTAGTCAAATTTGGTGAGTGTAATGTTGACTTTCTCCATATTTCATATGTACAGACAAATTTTATGTCCACAATTTTGTACAGAGACAAACAGAGTGAATGAGCTGAACAAATCAGCATCGCAAAGAAAGCTCCGCCACCAATGTGGCAAACCACTAAAAACAGGTCCATGGTCCATTTTGGGCCGGGATAGTAGGGTTGGGGTGATTTACGCCATGTTTGGCTGGGACTGATATGGGCGCGTTTCCCCATCATCATGCATGCATTGTGTTTTTCAAGGGGAGGCTAGGCTAGTGGTTGTAAAATGTGCTCATACAGTGAATTACACTTAAAAATCAAAACTATTTTATTTAAATAAAAAATGAACGTAATATAGTAGCCAACTAGGCTTAAATGAGTGGTGGGCAGTTTTGCCAGCAGCCGATGCCGCTAAAAAACTCTTTATTTGGTGTCAAGATTGTCTCTAGTCTGCCTAATGTCTCATGGTGGCCAGGAAACATTGGCAGTGGGATGCAGTGATCCGCAACCAACCTAGCCCAGAGGCATTAAGTGTTTGTGAGGGCAACTGCTCCTTCTGTACATCCAACTCCACACCCTGCTCTTAGGCCACACCCACCTCAAGCTTGGCCTTCATTTATTTCACAAACCATGCACATCTAAAGCCTTATGACTGTATCTTGTGTGGTTGTGACGCTTTTGTGTTGAGACAATCTGTCCACAGACATTATACACCTGATAAAATACTCAGGAGCTCATTTGTCACAATCAAACACACACAGACACACACACATATTCACAGACTCACAAGGTAAAAACAATTGCAACCATGTTGCTGCATCTGGTAAATACAGCTTCAAGTCTTGCCAGTACCTCTTGAGTTCAGTCTGGTCAGGTCTTAAAAAAGGGCAGTACAGGCTGGGTCTCAGTTTTAGGCCTGTGCAGAACTTAAAGACACCTATGAAAACATTTTTATTTAGTGGTTTTCATGAAAAGTCAATTCATGGTAAAATAAATACTTTAATATCAAACATCCACTGCGGTTAAAAACATGTAAGTGAAGTCTTTTTATAGTCACAACCCAGTACACAGACAAGTAGGTATGTGCCTGTACTGATTATAATGTATGATTAGCTCGGTGATAGAGGCTGGGGGCTTCAGCATGAGGCTCTTCCTGTGTTCCAAATTCTGCAGGGAAGAATGTTATTGGGCAAACCTGCCGTGGTGCTGTTTCCTAATAATTCTCAGTGTTTGCTTTAATCCGCTTCAAGTGTAAGATGAGTGTGGTTTACTGCATTAGGAATTTTCCCGATGTCAGGTATATAGTGAAATTAAGTTGACGCTCATATACAGTATATTACCCAGAGAGGGAAAATGTGCTGTTCTGTGAGTTCTGTTTGCTCTATGATGCAAACTTTAAGCAATATTTGACATTTAAAGTACATTTTTATTTTGATCTTCTCAATTGGCCATGGTTAAATACCATGTTGATTGTCCGTACATCACTGTATGACTAGCATAAAAAACCTTTAAAATTTTTTGTATGATACTAAATACACATTGACCATAAATATGAGCCAAATGCAAAAAAGGTTTTCTCATAGTATTTACAAGCAGGATATGGGATATTTATGACTGTAAATCCACTGATTCATTGTTCAAAGTCATTAAGTTTGTGCAGTACATTGTAAAAATTGACATTTTAGTATGGAAAAGGGTTAAGGGGATCAGCAGTAACAATATATATCTTTATTTTAGTCAGTCAGTTATTTTCACATCATAAAAACTCACAATCTTAACAAGCATATTTGTCTGTTATTTCCTGTCAATATATCTTATTACATGTATAAAACACAGTGAACTAACAATTACATTTATGTGAGATTGAGAGACTTTTTTTAGACATCACATCTTATTTCAAGAAATCTTGTCAAGTGATTTTTTTCTTGCTTGCAGATTTTCTCCTTGTTTTTTCTTACTCGTTACACATAAGAACACCTTGTATTAATTTCTTAAGGAGTGTCCATAAGAAGAAGTGAATTCAGTATTACTGAGCAGAAATTCCTCAGCTGCAAAAAGAAATTCCAAAGTAGTGGTTAGTTGACTGTTGAAAGAAAAAAATACAGCTGCAGCAAAAGTTAATCAGTAAATCAAAGAATTTTAATCAGAAATTATTTTTTCAATAATCTAACAATGGTTGAAATAATATTTCAAGGAAGACATGCCTTTTTGCAATGAGTATTTTCTTATTCTTACTTTTCTGATGTTTTATAGACCAAGCAAAAAGAGCTGTGCAACTCAGTAAACAGCAGTCACTGTAGCCACAATGTCGCTGATGAAATAATGGCACATTAGATTTCCATCAGTTTTTGGTTACATAACCATAGCACAGGTGAAAAGGAGTCATAAGTCAATGAACTGACTCAGTCAGGTCCATTTTTACTTATATAACCTATTATTACATTTCACAATTTATCTCAAATGGCTTTACAACCTCTACAATATTAGACCTTTAATTTTGGTTAGAAGAAATCCCACAAAAAAAAAGGATTTTAACATGAAAAAATTATATAAACATCAAATTCTCTCTCAGGACAGACATATAGTAGATACAGAGGAGATCCACCAAAGAAATTACAGAATATACAAATGTTTCTAACAAAACTGCAGATATATGCAGACTGTAAAACAGTGGCAATGGAAGGGTGTTAAGCAACTTAAGATAGAGGGACTTGACTTGACATGACCTGGAAAAAAAGGAAAACCATACAAACACAGTATTGTCAGTTACACAGCAGTAACAATCTAAAAGTTGGCTATCGTTAGCCATGATAAGCTAATGGTCACGCCAGAACAAATGAGGTTACAGTTGCAAAACCCCTGAGGCTTTCAGATTGACAGGGTACAGTTATTGCTAATAAGTTTAATTTTTCATCCCAAGTCAGATTGTATTTTTTATCCTTTGAAACATTTAGTAGTCCATAATTAAATTAAACACAGCCATCAGATCTATTGATTATCTAGGCAAATGCTAAATGTTTGGTGGACAACTCACCCACAGACAGACAAATCTAAACATATAAGCATATTCAATAAGAGTTTGTTGAAAAAAATACATGCTGCCATGCTCATTACATTTAATTAGCAAATAGCAGCAACTAGGTCAGATATTTTTGAATGTCGCTGTTGCTGTCTTGCATGCAAAAAACAGTCATGTCTTCTTAAAATTCAGATCTTGTGAAGTGATTCCCGGTACAGTTTTCCTCATGTTACGACCTGGATGAAACTTCTCTCACCTGAAACTCGCATATTAGCCTGTAGGCCCTCCTAAGGGTTGTGGTAAGACAGAGCCAGTCAGTTACCTCTTTGTCTCCACACTGAAACCAGTGTGACGGCCTCTTCTAGTGTCCCTGCCTCCCTGATTAGAGGTCTCCTCAGGGCGTAATGACAGAATTGTGTTCCTGTCAGTTCCTGCTGCTCAGAGTGGGCTAATAGTCATGTTAGCCCACGCAGCATGTCATTAGCTCTCCACCCGTAGCCCGATGCGGGGCAAGTCTGTCATTTCGAAGCTAAATCACAGGGCAGGAAGGCCGGAGATCACAGTCACACCGGTGCTCTGAAGCTCCAGTGTTTCCGCCCACCCTTCCTCGCCGTACTTAATATGCGCTGACTTACACATACTGTATTAACATGGAGGAATTACTGCGACATGGGCTGGAGGAGGCAAATGGAAGTCAAAGAGAGACACTTTGATCGGCTGCTGATACAGAGATCATTCCATCAAAATCGTAATTTGAAACACACTGCTCATTTCTGACTGTGATTGGATGATTCATGGTTATCACTGGGATGATTAGCAGGCTTGCAAAGCATCTATCAGAGCTAGGGCTAATCTGCTTTGATTATTAGCCTCTAAGCCTTCCTTCCATGCTGGGCTTGTCGAGTACAGAGTGATGAGAAATTACACTCTCCTCATATTTGTATTAATCTATCTGTGCTTACTTGTCAAACTGATAATTGCGTCGCCCATACAGATCACCCCTCAAAATGCATTTGCAGTGTTTACGTGTCCTTACACTTGTGGGTAAAATTACTCTGTAGTAATTAATTATTGCAGCGCCGGTGCTTAGTTTAATGATCAACTTAATTCATCTCAAATTCATACCTCTCTTAGATTTGTTTGAAGTAGCTTGTAAGGGTCCTACTTAAAACTCTGAGTCAAAAGTAAATATTTTAAGCTAACCTTCAAACAAAATCACAGCAATTATCCATGCTGCATGTTTCAAACCCTCTAAAACTATTAAATGAAAAAAAACGATAATCAGTCTGGACACAGTGACAACAGCTACAAGTAGAAATCTCCTCTCCAACTGGGTTAGATTAGTTTCAGGTGTTCGGTTTCTCACCCTGAGGGATGCTGGCCGGGCTGGGCCTGGCTCATTCTGCCTTCCCTACTTTGTGGTTTTGTACCCAGTGTCAGCATTCATGCACACCATTCACTCTAAAATAAGCCTGTCCATGATTTCAATACATATGTCGATGTTAAAAATACAAGAGTCCTAAAGAAAGTGAGATCTTTGCCGAGTGGAATCCAGTAAGTAGTGCACAGGCTTTAGCATGAAATCAGCTGCCTGTGTTAAGCATCTGATACATGTATGCATGCCATATCGGAATCATTTTACCCTGTTTCTCCGCACAATAAAAACTTCTGCACATTTTACAGCTTATTGGTCACAGTGGGCTTTTAATACCAACCACAACTTGCCCTGCAGCAGAAACTTCATGGGAAATAAGCTGAGCATGATATATTTAACAAATTTTCAGGCCTGTGGCTCCATAAGTAGATAAGAAGTGGATCTGTTTTTGATCCACGTGAGCCAGATCTTAGCAAAGCTGTGGGTCGATCCTTGAGTCAGGGGGACGAGCTGATAATTATGAGCGAGCGTGACCGCATTATACAATACATGCGTATCTTTACTCAGCGCCATGACCTTCTCTGCTGAGATTTGCGTCTGCCTAACTTTGCCCTTTAGTGGGGCATGTTGTGTAAGTGATGGGGCACAACGTGAATAACATTGGTATTTGCGCAACAGCCTGTGCTGAGTGGAGAGCTAACTGGAGCAGGAGAATGGCGCTGTTCGGCGAGGTTCACGGCTGTTATTCCTACAGGCCATGAGCGTGAAAGGAGCTAATGCCATCTGACAGTTCTGGAGCAAGAAGAGGAGGGCTGGACAGAAAAGGAGGAGAGAGAGAAGAGAGCGGGGGTTGAGGGGGGTGTTAAGAGATAGAGTGGGATGGAGAGGGGGTGTGAGTGGGAGAATATGGGGGGGGGTGTTGGATGAGAGAGAAATAGGGGATGAGCTAGATATGGACAAAGCAGGGATGAGGAATATGGGAGGGGAAGGGCTAAAGAGGCGATACTGTAGGGACCTCTATTGTTACCCACTGCAGAAAATGGCCTCTGAGAGCCATCGCTTTTTATCAGTGTGACGTATTAAAAGTCCAAATATTGCAGCATTTTCTTAAAAATACGCAGATGAAACTTGGACCTCGAAGCAGGAGCTGAAAGGTGGCAATCTTTTAGTCTCAAAAATCTTTCAAATACTTACCAAAGTGCGGCACATTCAGACTCCTGTGTGCGTATATGTGTGTGTGTGTGTGTGTGCACTGCAGGACAGAGTCACTCGCGGCTGCCATTTTGAAAATCTGCCTTTGAGGGAATTCCAGAAATACTCTCAAAGCCTAACACACGTTCTGTCCAATGTTATCCAAGTGTCGGCAGTGTGCGGGCACGGCAGGCCATGTTGATATGAGAACAGCTCCGTTTTGAAATTTTTTCAGTCATACAATGAATTGTACTACTTTCACACTGACGCCCAGACAAAAGATAGGAAAAGGAGAAGTGGCAGTGAAGAGATAGACGGCAGACAGATGGAAGGAAGAGGGAGTGGGAAGCAAGGTGGGATCCCGCTGTAATTTGACAGGCTCCAGTCCCACTCAGGCTTCAGCAGCGGTGCTCTTGAAGGAGGCGTAACAGACACCCTGCTGCCAACCTAACCTGTCATTACCGACAAGACACAGAGAGTCTACGTCTTGTTGTCTCATCCTCCTTTATGTGCATTCGGAAATTCCCGATTTCTGTTCAATTGTGGCTTCATGGCATGTGGAGAGAGAATTGTCCTCCAGTGACATCATTACACATTAACTAATAGAAAGTATGAAAATGTGCAAAAGTGTAAACCTGCGGAATTTCTACTACCATGTAACTCATTTTATATTTAATCACCCATGATATGCTGCATTTGTTACGTTCATGTTGCTTGTAGTTGTCACAATTTGTGCATTCTTACATGGTTCAGAAATATAGACAAAGCTCAACAGTGTTTTCTTTAGATATCAGTCGCCATATTTTAGCTCTTTTAAGGCATATTTCTAGTATTTTACATTGGATTTTTTTTTTTATCATTGGCTTTTGTGTTACAACTGTCACTTATCAATAACTGTGAACTTTCAATTTACTTGAGACAGAGAGGGGAAAACCCTTTGAGAGGCTTTGCCCCGGCAATGCTGATAAACCTCCATCAGCTGTGTGTAGAGGCTTTATGCCAGTTAGGTACATGAGGTTTGGGGTGGGGTCTCCGCTGTGGAGCTACCTCTGAAAGCTGGTTTGTAGTGTTTTTTGTTTAGGCTTGCCTGCATTTGTTTGATCTGTGTGAGGAATTTTAACCAGCTTTTGAATAATTGTGCGGCTAGTCTTACTCATTTTTGGCACAGAGCTTCTCCTGCAATTATATAGAAACATAGAGGCATGAACATATTTTCTGTGTGTGAAATAAACCTTTAATGTTTTGTAACACAGGATTCATACTTTTTAGAGCTGCAGCAAAATATGTAGTTTGATCCAAATCACTCAGCCACCCCTGGAAGAGAAACCACTTCTGTTAACAGAAACCAAACAACATCAAAGGTAGCGTCGGTTGTTTGGCAGCAGATAAGACGATTAGGGGTCAGGGCCCCCTCAGCACCCCCCATCTTTAAAGCTGTTGGCCCACATCTATAGATTATAATAGCTGCTCTGCTGTCTCTTAGGTCACACATCACTCCACTTTGTTCAGCCCGCTGGTATTTGTGAGTGAACAAGTCAGCTCATGCTGCTGACTTATCTGCCTCTTTGTCTGCTCACAGAAAGCTCAAAGGGGCTCCATGTTTGTATTATACTGCCCTCTGGTGGGGGAAAGCAGTTCTGCTCAAACGCATTAACCCCAACTGCCATCACAGCCTTCTGATCATGTAATGGCATTGCATTCATGACAGAAAGGAAAAAGTCAATCACTGATGACGGCATGAAATTCAAATTTGGTAAACGCTGACTGCCCTTTTCCAGGTTTCATAGTTAAATCCAGCTGAAGCTGAGGTGAAAATAGAATCATGACTTCTATCATTGGACTTGAAAGCACCCTAAGACCCTAGTTTTTAACCTTTTGGTAAAAACAGATGGTTGCACAGTTTTCTAACTGCACTCAGCTGTGTGATTTTCAGTATAATTTTATACTCCAGGTTTACAAGCAATCCAGTGAGAAATTTAAGATGTGACACCTGTTGTATTACCTGATCTCAAGTCTGCGGATTGAAGAGTTTAACAGATGATTTTAAATATTTGATTTTTAAGTGTATATTGTGTTACATAGTTCATATTCCTTATTTTTCTTTTTTTTATTTCTGTAGAATGAAATGACCAAATTATTATTTAAAATTATTGATTAATTCATACACAAATCACAATTAGTACAAGACAAAGAGGACTCAATGAAGGGTTAGCTATTATTTGCCACTTGGTTCCATAACATGTTGATACATCCCTGCTGCTAGCCAGCGTACTTATGTACTGTGTATAGTCTATGACAAATTTTATGAGTTCTGTGCACTAATTTGTGATTTAAAAAGTTTGATTTTGCACAATTGTAACACTTATAAAAGAACTGTAAAACCTCTGTGGCTCTCTCTGTGTATGTAAATTATAAGTTTTACAATAAAAAATTTTAGGTGGTAAAAGTGGTGATGGAATTAATTTTACAATGTCTTTACTTTGCCAAACAGTCCAGTTGCTACAGTGGTTCTGAAACAGTGAGGTCGGTATTGAGAAATGCAGAGGAAGTCTCTCTTCTCCTGAGTCTTGTGACAATGATGTTTTTTTAACCTTTGGTCACCCTTAAGCTGACAGGGCCCACTGTTCTCTCTGCTACAGTCTGACTCAGTATAGGTCAACTCCTGGAAAGTTTAGTTCTTTACTTTGGTCATTATTGAAATTATACTGTAAATATGCATAAAATCCTGCTCACGCTGAAACAACTGTGTCAGCATTAGTAATCTCTTTTTTTTCCCCCATCAAATAAAATAAAATCCTGTGGGTTTTGGTCATTTCATGAGACCAGCTAAGCCCTCAACTGACATTTGTTATTTTTTAACCGATAAAAAACATTCAAATAAACTGACTCTAACAACAGTAGTTGTGACTTTTTTAAAATGCAATTTTATGGCTATAATAAGCACTAGAAAAGATTGAAATAGAATACTAATTTTTGAACTTTTATGTCACAGTGACATTTTTTGTTACGTCGTTTACCATGGTATGTTCAGGCTCTATAAATTTTTTTGTCTGTCGTATCAATGAAACCACTCATCCCGATTCTTGCAACATAATGTGAATATTTGAATGCTCTTGGTTACTTTCAGTAAGCCAATTGTAATACACACTTCATTTCCTTGACTTACCAATATAAAGACAGTAATAGAGATTAAGGAGGTATTTTTTTAATCAAGTCAGAAACATTAAAGACAACCAAACAAGAGACTGTTGAGCAGAGGAGAGACGCATCTGACTTGAAAATTTTCAGTCCACCTGGTGTGTATGTCCTGGCACTGATATTGCATGGTGTTTTTTTCATGTTTGGATAAGCGGCCAAAATGATACCCTGCTGCTATATATATTTAGCTGCCACAGTAGAGTTTGAGATCATGAAATGTGATCATCAGAGTTTTGTCCCTCACAATCTAAGAACTTTTTTGGGAGCTGCTATTTTTTACTTACATTCAAAAAGCACAGAGACAAATGCACGGAAACCAATTCTCCACAAAGTACAACATAGCTGCAGGAAATGTGTATTTTCAATAAGGGGTGAAAGGAATTCTGGGAGATCAGTCACTAAAGAGGTAGTACATCAGGCATGTTGGGGGGGCAGGTTTTTAAAAAAGACTCAGCTATCCCAGAATAACTGGAATGCAGTGAACATCTCAGACTAGTGGGGTGAAGGAATGGCTGAGGGGGCGTGAGGGGGAATGTTTTCTTTAACATCTGCATCACTGCAGAAATTTTGACTTGTCGCAGTAGGGAAGCACAAGTTTTATTGATAACATGGCTCTGCTCTGTTGAAGTACTTACTAAGAAATGACAATGTGACAGTGCCTGGATAAATTAAATATTTCTTTTCCCTCATTTTCCCCTCATGAATAAAGAAATAAATTAAAAACGACATACCAGTAAATGGGAACATGTTATTTTGGAGCGTATAATGTCAGGTCAATTCATGAAGCTAACTTTTCATAAATACAAAAAAAAAATTAAAAACACAATAATCCTTAGACAGTCAATCATCCTAAGTTTATACTTTCCATTTCTTTCAACTTGTTACAGCGTGATTATCCAGGAGCAAGGCTGAATTAGCAACAGGACAAAGCGAGGAGCTTTGACTCTGAAAGATGATACTAGCTGCAACGCTACTAGGTGATCAAACATCTGCAGCCCTGTGGAAGGTTCATCCTATCCACCAATCGCCTTACATACATTACAGAGATGCATACATACAATTTGTAAGCAAACAGGAATAAAATAAGAGTTGACCTAACATCTTTTGATGTTTTGCTTTGACCTTATAATAAAACACAGGATTGCATATTATTCTGGCTAATACATGGTGACATTGATGATAGGATTAAGATTTTCCACAGACGTCGTCAATCAAGTTTTAAACTGCAAAATAAATGCAATTATTGATGTAGATTGTATGAGAACACACTCTTCTTTAACAGATAGGTTCATCCTTTCAAACATTAACACCAAAGTATTTATCAAACTGAAGTCATTGGAAACACAAGAGTAGAATCTATTGACATTGATCCCCATCAGAACAGTTGAAAACATGATTTTGGTTATTGAGGATGGCTCGTGTGAGTGGCTGTTTTAGTGGTCATTAACTCTGAGATGGTGGCCGGGTCAGCTCACTTTTATATGCCCTTTGGAAGTTCAGGCAGAGAACAGCTGCATTGATCTGCCAGTCATCAGGGCTTCAAAAAGCAAATGCATCTGGGGGATGTAACGCGGATCATTGTAAATCTAATCTGCAGGAGTGGACACGACCCAAAGCGCTGAGGTCAGCTCCCGTACAGCCACCATCACCTCTGACAAGCAGAGCCAGCAGCCTCTGAAGTAACTCGTCATAAGGAGTTCTGACAACAGACCTCATGTGTAAAAGCAGTCAGTGTACAGTGTGGTTCTCAACCTGTTTGGAATGTCACCCCTCAAAAGGAATTACCATTGTCTTCTGGTGTCCCCATGATGTTCTCTGAGCAGTTTGATTTTTTTAGTCTTCTTTATTTGAGGGTTTCCAGAAGCCTAAAGAAGTAAAGGCTCTCAATAATTGCAAGGAAAAGACCCCCAGAAAATAATAAGCAATATTTTTTGTGTAACACATTTTTCTTTTATCTTTTATTTATTAATGATCTATTGGGTTTATCCCATCAACCAAGCTGGGAACAAATTAATGAATCTATCGATTGATCGACAGAGGCATCTCAGGGACTATTTTGACAATTGATTATTCATTTAAAGTCCTGTATCATTGACAAATACCAGGCATGTACTGGAGGAAAATATTTCTAGCTTTATTCAGTTTCAGTTACAGGGAAAGTAAAATCTCTCAATTAAAAAATATATATATATATATATATTGAAAACTATAAAAGTGAACTATTTAAAACAATTTACCATCAGAAAACTTTCCATGCCAACATGTTTTTCTAGCTGTAGATTATCTGCAGATCTAAATTTTGAAAAGTCAGTGATATTTACTGTGTAAATACATTTCCTTCACTGAAAGAAACATTTAATATAACTGAATTTAGTGTAAGGGCATACAACAAATTCGCATGACTCCTGCTTTTGAAAACAAACTAAAATAGACCTCCTCTGCATGTGGTCTTATTTATCAGCAACATAAATTTAAATCTATTGACAGAGGGATGAATTTGTGAGGAACTTTTTTCTCTGAGTGTTTTTCCTCGTGTTTGATCTTCTTAAGGACTCATTATTGAGAGCAACTTTTCTGTTAGGAGACATTCTTGAGGGTGGTCCTGCTGGCCTTCAGGCAGGGTGAGGCAGCTTAGTTCAGGTTCCAGCCTCTGAATACAGACCGACACCCCAAAGGAGAAAAAACTCCCTCCTAATTAACAAAAAGTAAATAAGAGATTAATTTTCTCTATCCCTCTCTGGCTCTGTTATATACAGTATATCCACAATTAGCATTAGGATTTACAGGATGTTTATATCTACAAAGGGGTGCTGAAGGTTGTGAAGTGCTTTGGAAAAGCTTATGATCCTTCTTCAGCAGGAAACAATAATTGTTCCTCTTTGATACTCTGGAAATAGATTGGTGCTGTTGCCTGCTTTGGGGAATTAGAATGTATGTTTGTATGTTTGGAGGAGAAAAAGGGCAGTGTGGCCTGTTCCTGTTTTTCTTGAAGCTCTTTGTCTGAAGCGCGGAGAGGTTTGGCCTGTGTGACAGTGTGCAGAGGGGGGAGGGGAGCTCAAACAAAAGAAATGCCCTTTGTTACTCTAATGTTTAGGGAAATGCAGAAACAAGCCACACAGCAGCCTATTCGAACTGACATTGAATCAAATTAGCATTTTAGCCAACAACTTTGCCTTATTTAAAAGTGCGTGTGTGTCGGGAGCAGGAAAGACCAGAACACAAGAACGAACATAGTTTATGAGGAATGCCCAGGCTGCCTGAGGCTCATTTAAGATCACATTTTCACTTTGAATACACTTCTTACATCTAAGAGATACAGCAATATTAATGTAGGAGTTTTAAAAAACAAAGGACTAACTCTTCTGTGAAGTTTGATAGTCATTATTCTCATTTGTGTTTTGTCCAGCTGACTTCAATTCACACGAAACCACAGGAAACTGTTTAGGTCTCTTGTTGGCTACAGAGGAAAGGATGTAAATTAGAGCCTGGCCAACACTGGATTTTTAAAGGTGATGTCCTTACTGAGACTTTGGAACATCAGAAATAGCATTTGTCGATCAATATCTGTTGTTTTTTTAAGCATGAATACTGTGGAAAAACGCTGTCTACATGACCTCAAATATATACCTCTATACTGGTGTTTTAGCTATTTTATTATTTTTCAAACATCATAAATAGCAAATACCAATGTACCTGCAATGTGGTTTCTATACAAAAGGCCAACTTGCTCATCAGGACTTATATTCTTTTACAACTTTGTGTTCAATTTGTTGCCCAAGGACATTGTGACATGCAGACTGGCTTGAACAACTGACCTTGTGCTAAGTGAATGACTTACTCCTCCTCCTGAGCCACAGCTGTCCCACCAGCACTGAAATGATATTTGCCAGCAAAACCACTTTTCTAACATACCTCGAGGAATAAATGTGTTCTACAAATTCCTTTCTTAATGTAGCAAAAAAATCCATGGTCCTCAAATACAAAATGTTATCCAAACAAAAGGAGTAAAAAGAAACTGTGCCATATTAACTTGTCTTTTCTTATGGCGAGGGGTTGCTGAATTGAAAATATCCAGGAACTACCTACACAAAAGACAAACCAGATATGCAAGTTTATTTTTAAAAACTCAGTTTCTTTTGTTTTAGTTTGTTTGTTTCTTTTGCAGAGCTTGACAGTTGCTATTGGAGTGGTATGTTAAGAGCTAAAACAGCTTTTTAAGGTTTAATAATTACTTATTTGGAATACATGAATAAAAAATTCCCCATCCATCCATCTGTCCATCCATCTTCATTTTTTGTGCTGACTGCAATAACAAGTACACAGTTTCCTTTAATGCCTCTATCACAAGTACAGAGAAAAAGAGGAAAATGAAACGTGCTCTAATAAAATAGGAAATCTAAAATATGTGATGTTATAATTCAAAGTTTATTACTTATAGATAAACATATTTTCAATGTTGGCATCTACTGTATTCAAATGTATTTTCAATTCAACAAGAAAATGTGTCTAAAATGATTTTGTGTACATTTTAGAGGCCTTTCTAAAATAAGGGAAAGGGAGCAGTATTGGCAATTTAGCATTATAAAAGTAACCCATAAGGGTACAAACATCTTTCTTACATGTCTTGACAAGGGGCCCCCAGCCACAGGCCCAGTCTCGGGTAGCACCCGTGGCCACATGACAGCAGATAATCAGCATAACCTCAGCGCTGCACTGGCTCCAGTTGACTTCAAGGTTAAAGGCAACATGGCTGATTATGCTGTTCATCTACGCCGCATGGGAAGAAAGGTGCTAAGGTCAAGGGTGACATATGGTCCCCCCCTCCCCTCTCCTGCACGACTCAGGTTTGATTTCCTATCAGAACTGAGATGCAAGGTTATGCCAACTTGACTAAAAATATGTCAAGCATGCCCTCTTCTAAATCTGTAGGTATGAGGGATGTTATTGTAAACATAAAGTTAGCTATGAGAGCTTCTGTATCAAAGATGTATGTTGATTGGAAAAACATGGAAAATCCGCATTTATAAAGGAGGTTTGAGGTTGATTTTCTGTTTCATATTCCTCAGTCATTTACTCTTGGAACTGCAAAGAATATTTATTCTCATATCTGCATGTAAACATATATCCAGTTACAGCGCCGTGGCCTGGTCCTTCCCATAAGCCCTGCCTTGACACAGTGACATATGGTATCAGACTCCTGTAGTATTAGTGTAAAGTAAACTGGGAGACGGCGAGACTGCCTTTGATCACACCAACAGGTTACACGTGTCCTCGTATTTTTACCTGCTTACCAACCTGGCCAGACGTGACAGCTCGACTGCTGTTTCCGTAAATCCTCACAAGCCCAGTGGCACGTCTCAGTATTCCTCTCTGCCTCTATGCATTCACATGAGCTATCTCCCTGTGTTGCATTTGAATGTGAAAAGCTTCTTAAATGTGACTTAGTGCGGCCAGGTCATTAGCATTCACATGGGGGGTTGGGCCCTGGGGGGCTGGGGTGGGGTGCTGTTGCTGTGAGAGTGAACAAGTGGTATTAGTAGGGTGGAGCTCTGGAGAGGGTGGGCTGGGAGACCGGCTAGATGGTCAAGACAGGCTTGTCCAGTGTGGTGTGAGGTGAGGATCAGGTAGAGAGGAGGCTGCTGGGTGCGCGGAGCATCAGGTTGGGCGGTAGAATTTAGTGAAACACTGGTGAAACACTGGATGCTTCTCACTATGGTCCCCTAGCCAGGTCACTGGAGGGGATGAAGGAAGAGAATCCACTGGATGGTAAGAGATCTCTGACTCTCACAGGGTGAATCATGTCCAAAATTTTGATATTTAGCTTTCTTCTTAAGGGAATTTATAATTGCATTGCCAGTGAAGTCAAAGATGTAAGCAGGGGGGCAGGAGACTCTAAAACCTAATGTTTACTGGGGCTGTGATTGTTCCTTTTTTCTTTTTTGGTATTATGATACCCACATTTAGATACATTACTAAAATGACATGACTTATTTCCATACTTATGGAAATATAACCAAACAAAAAACAAACAAACAGAGCAAACATGGAAGAAGCCAAAGCTCTCAGTCTGTTAAATGTTGTCTCAATGCCAGCAGTTACTCAAGAATTTTGTAATAGATGCAAAATAGTCCAAAATCAGTTATTTAAATTAATAATCTTAATGTCTTAAAAAATCCTAAATCTTAATATAAGTCAGGAACTATCTGATCAAAAAAAGATAATGTAGCTTATAATGCTATATAAGCAT
Organism: Ctenochaetus hawaiiensis; assembly: GCA_029783645.1. Classification (NCBI taxonomy): domain Eukaryota; kingdom Metazoa; phylum Chordata; class Actinopteri; order Acanthuriformes; family Acanthuridae; genus Ctenochaetus; species Ctenochaetus hawaiiensis. Next base: position 1,034,071 of record JAPZDY010000022.1, read on the forward strand.
TATAATGCTAGCAGTCAACAGTTTACGACACATTTCTGTTCTTTAAACTTCATACTAAAATAATATTGGGGTTCAGACCCAGCCCTAGTTCTCGTTACATGCAGAAATTTATACCTCTCTCAGAAATACTTTAAAAATGTCTGTCTCCAGTGTAAAGGGGATTTCTTCTCATAGCCTTGTTTGTTTGACAGTCATTAAAAAAAAAACAAAAGCTGGTACTCTTACATTGGCATAATAACAGGTGAAAGTAGCAAATCATGACAGGAGTACACTGTTATAGAGAGACCAAACATGCAACTGTAGACTGTATGTTGAATATTAGACAGTGGCACTGTGGAATCAAACATTAGTTTGTGGACTAAGGTTTTGAAGCCTTGGGTTGGTGGTGTGTAGAGCACAAGGCCTTTGCTATTTTGTTCTGTTGGAGCCAAAAGAATCTGGATGACAAGGTGGTGCTTGGGAGAATATATAAGGCCACTTTTATATTGTGATTGGATCTGACTGAGAACCCGAGGACATACTGTGGTGGTGATTTGTCAAAGCAAAAGCATGCTGTCATCATCGCTTTTTATCTGATGGGACCATCACTTATAAAATGAACATCATAATGTAGTGATGACTACTTGAAACTTGCGATTGAGACCATAAACTCATTAGGAAACAGTTTAATGAGGTAATAAATCAAGTGGGAGGTAGGGTCAATTTGGAATCGCCCCCTGCTGGCTTTTAGAAATAGTGCAGGTTCAAGGCACTTCAGCATAGGCTTTACTTTTCAGATGTGGAAGCTCAGTTCAGTATTCATACTGTTTATGCATGTAACAACAGTAAAACAGGGACTGTGTTATTCATCATTCACATTTACATGAGATCATGTGGTTGAGAGTAGAGATGCCCCCGATCCATTGCTTACTTGATTTTTGTTTTGTTTTTTTCCTTTTGCTGTTGTTTATTCATATTATGTGTAAAATTACTTTTGGCTGTAATGAACCCCACAGCACTTCTTATCAAACTAGACTATGAACTTTTACTAACTAGTACTGTACTAGTACTGACATTTGATCTGATCCAGCTCTATTTAAGAGATCAAACCAAGTACATATATGTTAGGATTCACTTGCAGTTAGTAATCGCCAGCAAGTTTGGGAAACTCTCTGTGACATGACATAAGGTGATGGACAGTATTTTATCAAGTCTTGTGGCCCTCCTTATTGGACCAGTAAAGCACACACTGGTTTAGCTGTCATGTGTTCCATATGGAGGATGTAAAGGAACAGAAAGTGGTTCCACCTCAGCTCCTCTATTGTGTCTCCGTCTCATTGGTTCTCAGCTGCTTCGGCTCTCCACTGTGCTCAGTTTGTAAACCAAGCAAGTTTCGAAACTTTAGCTCTAACCCTCTTCCCTGTTGTGCTAAGTGCTTCAATTAGTTAATGTCTGTGTGTTTTGTCAGCTTGAATCTGTGTTTATGCTTGGACATGCACTTTGGTCCCCTCAGAAGTGCCAGAGGCATGGTTGAGGGGAGGGGAGGCTAATTTAGGTGAGGGCTGGGAGGGGGGAGGTGGGGAGTAGTATTGTTGAACGGCAGCGAAAATAGGACTATCAGTTCCACTCAGATAACCCCTAGCTGTCATTGGACCTCAAGCCAAGCCGTGACCCCGGGGCTTGAACTCTGCGGTCATGTGACCAGGCAGTAAAGTGACCAGTGGTGTTGCAGGGGTCTGGCTGTGGTCAGAGAGGGGCAGGCTGTCAAGGAAAGAGGTTGCTGTGAGAGAGAACAGAGGAAGAGAGAGAGAGGCAGAGAAAGAAAAGAGAGTCATGAGGAGAGCAGGCCCAGCGGCTTTTCTGTAGCAGAGTCCAGCGTGAATGGGGTCCAGGCAGACTGGGAGAAGCATGAAATGGATACATGGGAAGGTAAGGGAGGCTAGCAGAGGAGGCAGCTGCCTTCTTTGAAAGGACCATTCTTATACTTACCATAATACTGAGTGAATAGGACAGAAGAGCTATTTGTGATTAATCAGTGAATGTTTTAAAACCGAATTTTGGAGACTTTACATTTTTTGTTTGGATGATGATTCATTTCTTTTTAAGTATTTCTTCTGTAAGATTGGTATGTTGCTCTCAGTAATTTCTGCTGAAAGAAATTTGATAAGCAATCACATTACCTTAAAATAACGAAAAATTAGTATCACAAATATTACCGAATGCTCAATTTGTTTCAGATAAATGCTGCTCTTAAGATCTTCTTTGCATTTGAGTAAACAAATGCTACATTGCTTTTAGATTTGTGCTTCATTTGATTGGGCTAGCTCTTAATGCTGAGGGCTGTTAATGATTCCCAGGCCTGGCTAATGAGCAGAGATATCACAGCTTTTTCACAGCGTTCCCCGTAATCGATGCCTTCAAGTGCTTTGTTTATGTGTGTGTGTTATGACGTATATAGGAGTGGTGGTGAATTGCACAGTGTGCCTCCACATTTATTGATCTTTTGAATATAGCCGTTGTTTGTACACAATCACCAGTGTTGCTATGATGAGGATCTCTCTATTGGTCAGTCATCAGTGGTCTAAAACTATAAAGAATTTCTCATGTGACAATTTTTTCCCCCTTCTTCTGTGCTTCTCTCTCTCTTTTAACATTTCATATTGTCTTGAGTCACAATGTAGTTTCACATCAAGAGCACTCTTTCATGTGTGTGTCTCTTTAGTGAGTGATATTTCCTTGAACTTGCTGATGCTCTCCCCAAAATTGCTTTTAGCTCATCACTCTTTTGTCACATCATTTGTCTAAGTGAATGATCCTAAATGCTAGAAGAAAATAGCCTTCTTTTGGCAGTGCCCACCCCACATCCCACACACACACACACACACACACACACACACCCCTCCCTTGTATTGCAGGAATTTGGAATGTGATCCTTTCTCTGTCTTAAGACATAGTCCACATGGCAAAGCAAAGTGACTCACCATAGTGTCCTGCTCATCACTGCTGCATGTCCCTTGATAAGCATTTATCTTATTGTGTTTATTGATCCTACAGTTCACTCAAATCATTGTTGTGTTAACTTGTTAATCCTCAGCACAAAATCTGCACACAGGGGCTTTAAACACAACACATTTCTGGTAGTATGTCCTTCATTTGATATTTTTCCTCCAAGGACTTTGGTGTAGCATGTGTAGGAACCATGTTACTGTATTCGTCCCTTCCCCCCTCATGTTAATCCCCCAGTCAGCAGCCATGTTGGTTGTGCTCCAGCTGAGGGAGGGTTAACTCCACACTTCTGCTGCTGTAAGTCACAATGTTGCCTTCACTCAGCAGGAAGCCCTTCTGTGTAGATATGTTTCTGTATTTTAGAGAGAATGTATTAATTAAAAAAAAAAGCAGAAACACAGCACAAGAGGTAAGCAAAGAGAGAAAGGGTGGATGTGAGGTTGTTTATTTGGATGGAGATGCAGGGGACAGAAGCTGTGTGAAGATCAATAGTAACAGTGGGGGAGGTCAGGGACTCCTGTGACTCTGTAATGCTGGCCTATAAATAGCCAATGACTGAGGCCGCTCGTTCCAGCCAGGCACACTTCTTTTTCCTAATTTCACTGAAACATATCCATCTCCTCAGCCCCAGCCCTGTCAAACCAGACATCAAGTCCATCATGCTGGAGATCTTTGTTTTGCAAGGGTGTGTTATTTCAACTGCCCTGCTCCCTCCTCCCATGCACACTCATACAGGACTGGACTTACTGGATTTATTGCAAATAAAGTTCTTTATTTTTATGTAACAAGTTTTCTTGCTTATCAGAAGATAATCAGCTGTTGCACAACAAGCTCCACTTTTTAATAGTGCACATTCTGTAGTTATTTGGTCTTTACTGCATGTGAAATGTCAGTGGGAGTTAATTCTTCTGGCTCTGTGGTCTCTGGGAAGTCCCTCCTCCTGTTACTACAGGGGAGACTCAACATTCATCAAGAGCACTTTATATGAGTGTGTATCAAGAAGTCTGGTCTTCTAAGCTCACCACATGGTTCATATCAGCCATTGCTTAGAGAGCTCAGGGCTAAAAACCAGTATCAGCAGAAGTTTCTTGTTCTACAAAAGACAAAAAAGAAGACAGGCTCAAACAAGGATTGGCTCCTTTCTTCTGTCTTTATGTTAGTGTCAACGAATAACATGTTTATGGCACCAAATAAAATGGGAATTGTGATTACAAAAAAAACATGAAGAGCACTAAAATTATTAATGATCTCTATGAATGATGTTCTGCTCCATCAGACCATCACGAATATTTTTTTAAATTTGCATTATATTATACAATTCTTAGTATCATAAAATGATATGTCATACTATTTCACCAGATACAGTCTATTATTGATTATCTGCTAAGCTATGTCATTTTAAACCTGTATTTGTTTGCATTGGTGAACAAATAAAGGGTGTAGTGTAAGCCCAGCAAGCCCTTTAATAAAAGGAATATCACATTAAAGATGATAATTACTTAAAAAACAAACAAAAAAAACTAACAAACAGTAACATGAGTGGACCCATTTGAATTGTAGAAATGAATACTTTTCATCAAAGGTCTCCAGACACAGGCATAAATTCATATTTGGAATAAAAAGAAAACATTTGAATGATCTTTCCAGATGCAAACCAAGCTGAGACAGTGAGCCAGTCTCCTACAGTTGAGGACTTTTCCCACATTATTTCACAAAGTAGCATCACATGTGGCTCACATTAGCATAACATTAATATGTAGCCTATCTTTGGTGTGGTATTACTCAATGGTAATGATACAGCCCCTAAGCCTGGGTGTATATTATCAGGACAGCAATGTCAACAGGTCGCCATTGTCTTGTGGATGAGCTGAATCTGCAACTGCATGCATGAAACCTGAAAGATTAGCATCACAGTGTGGGCTGCCAGGAATGCTGGATCTGACTCATAGAGGGTCTTCAGATGCCTTTAACCCCTGTGCTTGTGTTAGATGTGTGTCCATGTACATACCAGCAATAGTCTTAGGACAGAGTGCTCCCCTCTTTAACCCCCAGGTAGGAGAGATAAGTTTCAGAGGAGATATGAGGAGGAGAAAGGGGAAGCCTGAGAGAGAAGAAGGGAGGGAGGGTGCCAGCAGCGGAAAAGTACAGCAGATTCCAACAACCCCCGCTCCCTGTCTCAGCTGGGCACGATTGTGATGGAAAGCCCGAGACAAAACCTGAAGAGAAAACCCCTTCAGCAGCAGCCCTTGTTGCTCTGTCAGCCACTCAAAAGGCTGCTTTACACCATGCATCAGCCTTTGTGCATGTGGGGTTCGGACAATGGGGAGATTTGGCCACGAAACATCTCTGTTCTCAGCATGATGCAGCTCACAGAGAGAAAGGAGGTGAAACCTGGGCACTGTTTACTCTACCTTCCCAGAGATGAGCACAAAAAAATCAAGCAGCTGTATCCTTTGAGTCTTTTGGGACGGTACTCAACTGATTTCAGCTTTAAAAAATCATGCTGCTCTTGCACATTAAATATCTTTTCCTCTGTGTCAGATGAAAAGACCATTTCTTATAAATCCACATGACAATTGGTGCACATCTCACTTAGTCAGCTGGCTTCCAGTGAACATTCACTGGTACATATTGGGAGCAGAGGAAAACAAGAGCGCTGTTTGTCTTTGCCGGTGACAGGGGCTTAAAATGCCTGACTTGCATTTCCTGGTTTGCGTTAAAGTTTGGAATGAAACCCAGGCTGACCCCTGGGAAACAATGCAGCCTTTAATGGGCCTTGGGGGGTGAGGGTGAGTGCGTGTGTTAGAGGGGTGACACAGAGTGTCGGGGGTTCCTGCACCCAGGCTAGAGAGAGAGAGAGAAACAGAGGGTGGAGTTCAAGATGAAGCAGTGCTTTTATAACTCTTTATCGTCACCTCGGGTGGTTCATCGCCATGTCTCCCTTTATGACCCAGCTATTAGTCATTTATCAGTCCTCTTAACAAAAACAGCCTTTCTGTGAATGAGAAATATAACCCCAGAGTGGCAGAATATTTCACCCTCACTTCCTGGTGGGAATGATTTTCTAGATGCAACCACCTTTAACATCATCAACATTGAAAAAAAAAAATCTTAAGTATACAATTACAAATCAACTTTACATAGGTCTAACTGTATATATAATCAAGCTGTTGCTTATAATGCAAAAATATTTAACACATAAAAAGGGGTTTTAAAGCAGTTTTTGCATTTCTTTGGCATTAGAGACTGAGATATCCTGACTTTTGGTCCATAGTATGGGTGAAGCTCCAGAAAGCCTGGATCCCACATCTAACATAATGCAACTAAAAGCAAGTTAGACTCCTCTGCCCGGTAACCAGCCATGTCTTTTAAACTCCAGCTTGTAATGCAGTCTTTGTGTTGAGAATGTGTAGTCTCCCAGCACATGCTGAGATAACCCTTAAGATGTCATCAGGCAGGATGTCTTCATTTCTTTCTCAGACGTAGCAAAGCTCTTCCAAAGCCAAAATTTACCTAAAGTGTAGTCCTCTCCATCAGAAGTGACCTGATCATGTTAAAAATGGTAGAATTCCCTTTGATAGTCTCTGCAGCCTTATCTTTAGGTAAAGCAGTGTTATATCTGTACTCAACACATATTTCTTAATTGTCTTAACTTGACAGGGCTATTATGTGTAGAGCAACAATGACTGCATGAGCTATTGGCCAGCTTTTCTCTTCACCACATATTCTCATCAAAAACTGTCTTCAGGAAAGGAGGAGCTTTCATTCAGGCTGAAGAAATAAGGTTTATAACTACTGAGGCTGCTTTCTTCAGTTGATTTCTGACTTTTAAAATGTTCTTTGGCCTCTCACCTAAATTCTACTTTTATCTTGTCTTAAGTAATGTTACATGTTGTAAAAGTTCACAGACTGAGTCAGGGTCAGACATCCTGCAGACAGATCATTTATGAAGGGAAATTCTTGAGTAAATATCATGAATATTTAATTGTCATCTCCAGGCAGGAGGAGGAGGAGTTATAGGATGTGACGATCTGAGATCAAGTATGTGAGGGTGTGAATCAGCCAGTTTATATGGTGGCCATGCACTTGAAAGACAGGGTGATAGATTTGGCAAATAAGCCTGAGTGAAGGCAACTAATAGCCATTGTGTTTTTACCTAATTGAAGGAAGTCAGGCGTTTCACATGTGGTGGCCACTGAAATATATGGTTTTAATGTGTTCTGTGGATGAGCACATGGGCTGACAAATGGCAGGCTGAGGAGGTGACTGTCATTTATTTGATCCTCCTCATGTTTAATTATGGCAGGTTTCATCAAATGGCCTCATGTTAAAGTCTGCTTAGCACCATGGCTAAGCATAGATTAATTACCAAACAGAAAAACATTAGTTTCGAGGTGCATATTTGTTTTGTAAGGAGGATAGTAAGAGGTTTGTTGGCTCTTTATGCTCTGGCTTCAATGAGGTGACATTCTGCTTTGTTTTAAAGCTGGACAACAGCTCTTTGTTGGGACTTAAAGCTCTTTGTTGAGGGTTTGAAGCAATGAATCTGTACCAAACCAACTTATACAGCAATATGTCCACTTTGTAACTGCTTATTTATGTGTGACAGTATATAACCTCCTTTACCACTTACTGTTCTGCCAGTGGAACAGTGGCAATGTAAATAGCTTTTGTGAAGAGCATTAGACCCTCATCTTTTGGTTATTTTCACAAGACCTCTGCTTACTTTTAAAGCAGTCTCACCATCCACCAAGGTCATTTATTCTTTTAAACAACCTTTTAAAATTAATCTTAATGATCTAACGGCATAAAAAAATTAGTTATTGTTATTAGTTATTATTTAAAAAATTTGTCAAGGATGGCCCTTGTGTAAGGGTTCAAAGGATTTTAGAAGAAAATGATCCAATATTATCTAAAAATTAGCAACAATACTAAATGCATTATTTTTGAATGAAACTATGATTTTAAACATTTCTTTGCAAGAAATTTCCAGTGTTAACCAAAGATATACACTGATACTTGTCATTTTTTAGATGATGCATAATTGTAGTAACCCACTGGGTGTAAATAGTTTTTTTGACCTTAGATTTTAGAAAAGTAAACAACAAAACTGAAAACTTGAAAAATCTGTGCACTGGTAGATGAAAGATTTGTGCAGGACATCAATGAATCCAGAAATCAAATTGACATGCACCAATAATCGTGTGCTCTTTTAATCTTTTGTTTCAGGCTCTGTAGTATTTGCAGAGTACAGAAAAACAACTGGTTAAAGAGCAAATAACCAACAAATAACTACTGTTAATTATTTTTTCACAAGTAATTTTTAAGAGCCAATAAAGAAGTCTGTTTTTTGTATGGTTAATGTAGCAGTGATACAGTTATTGTATTTGGGTTTTGGACTGCAGGCTGGGCAGAATAAGTAATTCGTTGATGCTTTTAAGAAATGATGGGCACCTCTCACTGTTTTTCACCCTTTTTTAAACCAAGTGATCAATCAATTGAATAATCTGAAAATTAATTAATTATTATGTGTTTTACCCTTAAATGTATTAACCAGTTCCTTGCCTGTTAAATGAGTGAACAGTGTTTCTGTAAAGTGTGTAGGCCCCGCTGAGATTTCTTTAAGAAGTTATTAGATGAAGAGTCAACAGCAGCCAGGATATTTCTCAGCCTGGTGGGGCTTCTTCTCAGAGTCGTCTTAACCTCTGTGCCATATAGAGTTAATCACCAAAACAGTTAAATTCTAATCCTAGGATGGGTGCTCTGTGTGACGTCCCATTGTCTCTGTACAGTATAGCTGCTCCTGCAGTCTTCTGCAGGCAGCAAATTTAAACCTCACACCATTTAAATGGTAATCTTTCTCTGGGCTTTAGAAGTCCTCCATTCACCATTCATTATCTGGAAGAGGCTTTATGCCATGTGCCCCCCCACCTCCTTCTAATTACCTTTAGTACATGAACCCTGTAGCCCTCTTTGAAAGCCCCCTCTCTCTGGGAGGCTTAGCTCTCAGCTCAGTCACATGCCCCTGATGAGCTGGCCCTTTAAATTATATACACACAAAAAAAAGCTTAATCCTGCTCATTTGAATATTAAAGATAATGTTACTTTGGCCTGTTTATTGTCAAAACATTGCACCTTTTAATCAGCAATGGGTGACTAGGTCGACCATTGACAACAGTCACAATATCAGGTTTCCTCCAGTCATGTCCCAGGAGGTAAGCAGTAACATCAGTGTGTTTTTGTGTGCGTATGTGTTGAACTCTTCAGCTGCTTTGTCCTTACTAATAAACAGCTTCAAGAGTCACATTTTTTAACATCATTTTCTGTCACATACTAAAAATCATGCTGCAGCAGCAGGTATAGTTTTCCTGAGGGTAGTTTTGAGTTTCTGCAGGAGTTTATTGCTTGCTGCCTTGCTTTGTTGCCTCAGCCAAAATTTCAAATTAAACAAAAAGTCCTCTGACTGTGGCTGCTCAGACATTTTTCAGTTCAGTCATGCGGAACGAAGTGGATGGACGGAAAATAATTTTGGCAAATTTGATATTTGTTTATAATTTTTGCAAAGGATAATGCCAAACATCCACTAGTTTCAAAAAGCAATTTGAAGACTACATTTGGAAAGAGGGAAAACTGTAAAAGGATTTTTCAGTAGTTCTAGATATATTTTAGGTTAATGAGGATTTCGCTGAAATAAAGATTCCATAGAAAAATTGACTGTCAAAATAACAGCTAGTGAAGCTCTACAATCAAGCAAATATACTCCTAGTTATATAGTTCCTTCATTGAAGCTATCATTTGTTTAAATTAACCACTTTCAGCTTCATGTGTAAATTGTGCTATATTGTAATAATACATAATAGTAGTGTACATAATGCTGTAGACCTCCTTGAGCCCTTTCAAGAACTCCTTGCAGTCCCTGAACTCCATGTTGACAATCACTGCTCTTGTGTGACCAAAGCTCTAGCTGAATCTAATCCTGTCTCAGTACATTAAGTAAACACAGATGCACCAGCAGGAATTGAAACCCCTGCGTACTCTCAGTCAGTGTCTTGCTCTACATGCTTAGCCTACAAGAAGCCTTCTTGTCCGCCTCCATTATTGGCTTTCCAACCTCAGAATCCCATAGGAGGGTAAAGGTCCCACTTGTGTGTAGTGCAGTTTGTTGCATTATACAAGAGTCTTACATTAATCAGATGGCCAGGTTAATCTGCAGGCTCAGCAGGCAGCATTAACCTGCTGGACAGCAGCCTCAAACCTTTATGTCTGCTTGCCTTCTCTTTGTGGCTGTGCATGTGTGAGCCCTCGAAGAAAGAACACATGCTGCTGTTCACATGCATTGTGTTAATCATGACTGCAGCCTTTCTTTAGTATAACATTACAACTGTTTACATCAGCCGAACAACAAGTGGATCTTACTCCTCTTCAAGCTGTGATCAAATACCTGCAGGAGGCTTTTATCTCTTACTTTAACATACAAACAGAAAACTAGCCTGTTCATGTGTGTAGCAAGTGTGTCATCCGTCTTTTTGTTTTTTTTTTAATTACAATCTATTTTGCAAAAGCTAGCATGTTCACTTCAAGTAACAGAGGACTAATACTTAAATCCACAAATGGGGTTTTCAGCCAAGTTTTCACTTAGTCCAGTCAAGTTTAGTTCATGTAATAATGGTTATTGTCATGGTTTACATTTCCCTGCTCTCACATTTTAGGGCCCTATGATTTTCGTGGTGCAGGAAACATGGATGGAGTGGCAGAATTTGGTTATAAAAATTGAATCAGTTGTGAAATGCAGATGTTGTGCAAGTTTCCAAATGTTGATGCCATTTTAAAAACTCTGAGTTTTCCCCACCATAATAAGATTTTTTTCAACAGCATCTAAGCCAAATGAACAAAAAAAACAGCAATGATCCCATATTTTGGTGTCACACACACACCGAGTCGTTCAAAAAACGCCCTCTGACAGAGAGAAAGGCAGCACGCTAGCAAGGACTCATGTATTTAATAAACTCCCAGAAGTACAACCACATTAGCAGATGCAAGACACAAGTCTGTGGAAGACTTCATGTCTGTATGCATTGAGTCAGATGTTTTCTTGTAAAAAGTGACCAAGCTGCTGTTATTCTGAATAGAAAAGCCCTTCACCAAGTGTAGCTGGGATGGTTGTTGCTAATGGAGAGAGTGCCGCCATTAGCAGTTCTTTAGAGCTTTTCTTTCCTTTAAAAGTCCTTTTCATTCCTTTTTAAATGGGAGTAACATAATAGATACTGAGTTTGCTCTCAGGACTCTTCTTCCTGTCAGGGTGGATAAACCTGTAAAAGAAGCATGTAGGTCATCACTGAACTCCCCCCGAAACTCCTCACCAAGGAGGAACGGCCGTCATATCAGAATAATCAGCATGGTTGTATCAGTTTAACTCTATCTGCTCCTGATATGTTTGATCTTAGCTGAGCTCCGATAGCGATCAGCAGCAGGCCAAATTCCTGCTGCAGCCAGGCTCTGCTATTCTCTGTAACCATGGAGTCCAACCCATCTGCTCTCTGCGGCTGTTAGCGGGGGTGGGGTGTGGTGCGGGGGTGTGGATGGCTTCTTGGTGTGTGCTTGTGTGTGTGTGTGTGTGTGATGAAGCTTAACACCGTGGACAGCAGAGAATGCACTTCAACTTAATTCTCAGCTTCCGCAGTAACTTTGATTATGTGCATTATGTGGCCTGGAGGTAGATGAGGGATTAAGAGAAGATTTTCAGCAGCTCTCCCCGATTGCTGTCTTTACAGTTTGAAAGCACCTTCATGATTAGTAAAGTAGCTCCACAAGGAAGGTCCTCAGTAGAATCAATCTCTCTTTGATCCTCTCCCCACCTTGTCACAATCATAAGTTCTCCAACACATGCATAATCATTTCAAATCAGTGTGTAAGACCTCAGCCCATTTCTCTTCTTGCTGTCTTAATGTCTCTTTCTTTCATGGTCAGCAAGTCTTATAAAGCCACATCCCATCATGTATAATTTCTAATGCTATTTTTAATGGACTTTGTTCACGACATCCTGTTCCACATGATTTCCTAGCTGTGAGCCCCCCACTTCCTCCAACCTCAAGCCCTTAAATATCCCCTCACATGTGTTTCAAATTACCGCCCTCACTTATTCCTGTCCTAACAGCTTTTCACAGTTTGGAGTGATCAGCAAAAAGTGCGTGCTCTTTTAGGAAACAAGGTGAGGGTTAATGATTAAGAGAGCGCCAGTGTGGAACATCCAGGCACAGAGAGACTTGTATGTTGAGTCCTGGTGAATTTCATAATACTGGATTGACTTGGTTTAAAATTAGCCACCAATTAGAATAACAAGTTAAAATATGACACTTTTTAAAGGATGCTGTAGGTTTTGGACGGACAGATCCAGTTTTAGACAACCTTATCTGGCCACAAATTGACAGATGGGGGAACTTTACTGCAAGGTTTCAGTGAGAGCAGTTGGACTCAGAGGTCTTCCTAGGTAGTGACCTTTTCATGTGATACCTGTGTTTGTAAAGAGAGGAGAAAGGAGAGAACGTAAACAAATCAGTCGTGTCGTTTTAGCTTGCTGCCTCCTCTCATCAGAGCCGTTGAATAAAACATTCACAAGACTTCTCCGCTCCCCATCCTGCTGCCTGTTACACCTCCACTTTCACATAATAAGAGTTAGAGCTTAAGAATCCTTTGGATTAGCCAGCGCCTGGCTAGTGCTTAAGCCCCAACCACCCCCATGATCTCAATTAAAAAATGGTGCCTTCAGCGAGGTTTTTGCACCCACTATATTTTTTTCACGGTGTGGATGAATTAGTGTAAAGAAGTGGGTGGAAATGGCTCTAAATCCCTCCCTTTATTTTTTCTTTTCCTCTGCAGATGATCCAGCTGACCAGCGTACTTGCCTTATCTGTGGAGATCGCGCCACAGGCCTGCACTATGGCATCATCTCCTGTGAGGGCTGCAAGGGCTTCTTCAAGCGCAGCATCTGCAACAAGCGCGTATATCGCTGCAGCCGGGACAAGAACTGCGAAATGTCGCGCAAGCAGCGCAACCGCTGCCAGTACTGCCGCCTGCTCAAGTGTTTACAAATGGGGATGAACCGAAAAGGTAAAGAGTGGACACATTTCAACACATCACTTCTGTTTTTAGTTTAACCTTTCCATTGCCACACCCACAAAAAATCTTATTCTACTATGAGCCTTTGCAAAATGTTTGAGATGTCCATTTACAGTAAACTGTCAATGATCTGCATAAATTCTTCTTCACTAACTAGCATTCTCCATTATCTCAGTCCTGGTTGATTTGGCGACACCTGGTGGTATTAGCAGATGCAGTCAAATATTGTCATTCTCAGAGTTTTTGAAAAAAGAATTCAGGAAATATTTGGCCTTTCTGCATAATTTTCTTTTACAACCCTGATCTGATTTTATGCTGCACGCTGCATGAGTCTGCAGACAGCAGGACACAGTGAAACTGAAAAGTTGGTTTCTTTGCTAAGAAGTTGGAGGTATCAGCCTGTTGCCTGCGGCTCTTTGTCTAACAGCTCGCTGTGGCTGCTCCTCCTGTTTCATTCTTCCTTGCAATTTTTCAAACTGATCTGCTCTGACAAATGCTAAAAATGACTTTTGTCTTGTTTTTTAAAAACATTTTTGATGAATGCTTGAAGTGCAAAGCTTACCGACAAACAAAACATTTTCCGTGACCAATTCATAATAATTTTCAACTCATATTTTGTAAATGAATAATTTTAATGTGAAGCTGCAGTAGTAGTATTTGGTTTGTATTACAGGAACTTAATGTAGCTTTTTGTATGTCCTGAATGTTTAGGACAGTATCTGATTTATGATATTGCTAATATATACTGAAAATATTACTAATACCGAGTGTTACCTTACCCTGCGATCCAATTTATTTAAATAATAATCTTCAGCATAATCACTGCAAAGTAAAATAAAAGACATTTCCTTCTATATCCTTTATGAATGATAGCAATAATAAACTTGGAAAACAGAGACTTCAAGATCATCTTAAAACTTTATCTTTGAATGATCAACAAATTATTGAAAAAGCTAAAAACAAAACAAAAAAAAGCTTTAAAACAACAACAACAAAAAGATGAAAAGACAGACTATATGCCATCCCAGGTAAACCACCGGTGATGTTTGTCAGTGGTCAAAACTGTTAGATTTGATTAAAACTGATTGTATTTTCATTGAAAATGCATTTAAACCTGTGGTTCAGGACTTTTATGTCTCCCTTCTGTCTGTCAGAGTAAATAAAGACATTTTTATGATGCCACAGACTCTACCACACTTCTAACTGCTGTAGCTGTTTCTATCGCTATGGTTACTCTCCCATCCTGCTCTGGAAAACCAATCATTGCTTCTTTTCATAAAACATGTGACTGTTGTAGAGATTCACCAGGCAGAGATAGGCTTAATCAGAAATGTGTGAACTTGCGTGGCAGGAGCTTAATACAATAAATGTTCATATTTAAAGGTTCTTGAACTGAAGTGACAGCAGCTAACAGTCAGAAGACTTTGTGCTCCATCGCAAAATGTGTTTGAAATAACAGCTTTACAGTATCATTTCCACCAGTTGAGAATCTTCTCAAAGATTTTTTTTTTTAAATTATTACAAAATCATCGAACTTTTTGAGGGTTATGGTGTATATTATACCATCTGTTCAGTTGGCCATCTAAATCTTAAGCAAATTAAGAAACTGTTTCCTTCTGAAAACTTCCAGCACATCAGATGTTAAAGCTGTTTTGTCTGTTTCAAACCTCTTTGAAACAAGCCATCTGAATCTTAGCATTTGATTTGGCCTGTTGTGCTTCAGTGAATGCTAGAAGTGGTTTAGTCAGATTAAGTGCAAATTTTTTTTTAACTTAATCTAACAGTTTTAAATGTGTTCTATCAAATAACTAATTAATCTCTTAAAAGATTAAGGAACAGCTGCCTTTATTTTCAGGCTCCAACCTGATGAACAGTGACATGCATCAGTTTTACCAACAGACCTCTGCACTCGCAATGCTCACTGACCCAGATAGTTCAGTATTACATAAGCAGACTTAGGCTGCAGCTTGTCCTCATGCAGTGTGTTAGGGTCTTATTTCAATAAGCATACGCTTCCCCCTAGTGGATGAAAATTGTAAATGGCCTCTCAAAGCTCCACATCATTTAATATAATTTTTCTTAATACTTTGATTAAATAAAGCTCACGTTGACACCTTAAACATATTTGCTTAACTCCTATTTAATAAGGAATCATTTCCAGATCAAAGGTAAAAACATGTCTGCCTGCCAACAAAAACATGAGGAGTCATATTAAAACTGCAGAAAGGAACTACTGCATGGAAATAACTGATGTGAAGTAAAACACACTGTGGTTTGTTTCAGCCACTAGGTAGAGCTTCAGTTCTATGATACTAGTCATGAATAATTTGATGTTAGTGGATGACATGTAAATTTATACTCTCTCTCTTTTTTTTTATTAGCAATCAGGGAGGATGGCATGCCAGGAGGTAGGAACAAAAGCATCGGACCTGTTCAGGTAAACAACTGACTTCGTTTTAAATGATTACCAGAAATGTTGTTTTGGTGGTCCTCACTGACCCTGTCACTGCTCAGAGCCTCTTTTTTTCCAGATTATTGTGGCTCACACTGTGAACACACTCACTGTTTGTGCATTCAAAGCACAAGCCAATCACTTAAATAACACTGAGTTGGAGTGCAGTAATGCTAAGGAAGCTTAAGCGTAGGAATACTTGTGTAGCGTTTAATGAGAGTGAGCCCTGACCTTCTTGTATCATCAGTATAATCATGTAGCTGATGATTTCTCCCTATTCAGCGCCGGCTTCATTATTAACACTGGCCAGAGAACAAATGGTCAGGAAAAACGTGTGACATGAGCCTAAGTACCACTGAGCCACTATTCATGGGAGTGATGTGGTCAATTCATTCCAGCTCAATTCAGCGAGGATGAAAAAAAAAAAAAACAGAAACGCATGCTTCCATTAAAAGACTGCTTTATTTCTGAGCACTAATGAAAGAAGGACCTCTCTGTCATCAATATGGAATGAATTGCCTGTTTGACTGTATGTGATGAATCGACAGAAATGAAAGTGAATGACCCTCGCCACGTATGCAAAGCACCATACTTTCTGGCATGCTAAATTGCCTTTTGTCTGTGTTTTCTACCTGAACAGACCTGCAAAGATTCTATTATTTTAAAAGTGTGTGTGTCTCTGCCAATCAGCGCACACACTAACACAAGCAAATACCTGTTTGCCTCCTCTCTTTCTTTTTTTCTCTCACCCCCTGTTTCATTTTGTAGTTGTGTCCTTGCTCCTCAGCGTGTTAGTGAAAAGCGGTAGTGGTAGTCAATGCTCATCAATTGAACCAACACACAGTGCTTTTGGTCACATGGTAATGTGCTGTAAGCTCCCCAAAAAAAAACACAAACTCTCTTTGTGTGTGTTTTAGATCACAGAGGAAGAGATAGAGCGGATCATGTCGGGGCAGGAGTTCAAGGAGGAAGCCCCTGAGCACACCTGGGGCAACAACGGCGACAGCGACCACAGCTCGCCCAGCAACGGAGCCTCGGAGGGCAACCAGCCTTCACCTGCCTCCACTCTGTCATCCAAGTAAGTTGTTCATCTCATATCCTGTGCTACACAGCGCCGTGGTGGGGCGAGCCATTGAGATAATGAGCCGGCCCTGACAGTCTAACACCTTGTTCCCATCTCACCCAGACTTTAGTTAAGGTATTCATCAGCTGAAGAATGCCTGAATATGCAGCTCCTCAGGCTTGACGATGATAGCAAATACAAAGAACTAGTCGCACTATCTGGTGTTCTTGCTATGGAGGCGAGCGTAATGTCTATCTACAATCATCAAGGACAAATATTGTCTAGATATACACATGATGGTATTTATGTTGGTCTCACTTGTGTAAACATTGGGTTTATCTCTAAAGCCATGCAGCCTGATGGCTATTCAGAGGAATACTTGTTTTATCAAATTAAATCTGAGAAGAAATGAACAACAGTAATAGAATGCCAGTGCAGCGTAGGCTTTGGTATGCAGGTACAAAGTACACTGCAAAGTTTTGTCTGCGAGTTTCTAAAATAATTGCACAAACTTGTAATGGAAAAGAGAATGGAACTCCATAATGCCTTTCACTCAGAATAGTTAAAGGTTATGAAGTTTGAAAAAGGGCTGTGCCAAATAGTTCCAAACTTCAAACATTAGTCAAAACACTGACATTAAAAAAAGAGGATTTATCTTCACCGCAACCTTTAAATGATCCAGCAGCAAAAATTCACTTATTTTGTTTGTGTGTTGGTGTTGGTGTTGGGGGGTGATGTCGTAATATACAACGGCAGACGTTTGAAGTTTCATTAGAAACCTCAATAGAAGCTGAGAATGTCACAAAATGACTTCTACAGCTGTAGTTTAAAGAGTGTGTGTGTACGATGCATAGATATAGTAGGTATGTCTTCATGTTAGCTAAGCACAAACGCTGGACGCAGAGGGAAACTACGAGCCTCACTCTGTGCTGGGCGCACAAATAAAAATCTGACTCTGGTTGAAGATGTTTAATAAGTGTTTCACAAAGTTGACTGTTTTTTCGCTAATAAACAAACAAGTTAATAAAAGTGTCCCCTCTATGCAGCGGGGTAATAGTATTCAGATCCTGTTGTTTTCGGTAAGTGCCAGTATCACTGTGTGAAAACACTCAACTGCAAGTAAAAATGCTGCAGTTGAAACCTTTACTTGAGTAAAAGTATGTCCAAATGTTCTGCGAAAAGTACCTAGTTGACTTCCACCTCTGCCTGTGTCATCGAGTGTGTGTAACCTTTGACCTCTTTGTGCTTCCAGCCGCTCTGTGGAAATGAACGGCTACACGGCGGCCCTCAGGGACCAGTACATCAACACCTCCATGTCCACACACTATCAGCTCCTGCCTCACCTGTTCAGCTACGCAGCACAGTCCGGCCTGCTGGCACCCCAGCCCCGCAGCCTCTACCCACAGTCCCACCCACTGGTGCTGCAGCTGGTGGCTGCTGAAGACCTGGCCCCCCTGGCAACCCCTATGCTCATAGAGGACGGGTGAGTCCGCTCATCAGTGATTCTTCCTAAACTAGTCAATTCAACTGATGTAACATAAGTTTATGTACTTCCCCCTAAACATAGCACACGCTGTAGGGAGGCTTTAGGCTGTCCTCTCTCATGAGATCAGAGAGTCAGAGTTCATGCCAGCGTTTTTTTGTTCAGTAATTACATAATGCATAAATTCACCAAGCGAGGACCAACAATATTTTGTCAAACACTGCAATGCTCAGTTACATCATTTGGCTTTTCGGGAATTTCTTTGAAATTAAAAAAGGGTTTATTTCTTTTCTAAAATGCTTTAAACACTCATATTTTAATTTTGTTATAACTTTACTAAATTCTTCTAAATGTTGTTACTAAATGATGGCCGTAAGACTTTTAGTTTTGCCAGTCTGCTGGTATTTTGTGTCTGTCACTGACTAAGCTTGCGTAGAATTACAGAGAAATTCCTGAAGGCTAAGCAGACTGCAGAATGTTCTCAGAACTTTGGAATAAGTTTCAAAATGTTTTCCTTACTTGAGTCTGAACTGCAACCAGCTCTTTAGCCATCATGTGGCAGGTCAAGAGAACCGACAGAGCCAGAAATTAGAGCCACCTAGTGGCACAAACTGTAATAATCAGAAACGCGTCATGACTTCACCTCCTCCCCATCCTGACAGAAGGGTTAGGGTTTATTTTAAACTCAGGACAAATTGAGAATTTTTCCATAAGCTACATTAAACTACATTTAACCCAGATGAAGAAAAATTCACTGATATTTAAAATTAATTGCAGCATCCAACACTTTGGCTTAACTTTTAGAGTTTTAGTAGCTGACTGGCAGATATTTTTCAAGTATGAGTATGATGAAGTATCAGTGTTGAATGTGCAATGAATCAGTTGCATTATGTTAACTTTGTAAACACACCAAATTAGTTTTCACACAACATGCTGACATTTTGGTCATGTATCATTTTTTAACCCTCATCATTTGTCTTATTGTGTGTACAGGTACAAAGTGACGCAGGTGGAGCTTTTTGCCCTGCTGTGTCGCCTGGCAGATGAGCTGCTCTTCCGCCAGATCTCCTGGATCAAGAAGCTGCCGTTCTTCTGCGAGCTCTCCATAGAAGACTACACCTGCCTGCTCAGCTCCACCTGGCAGGAGCTCATCCTGCTCTCCTGCCTCACCATCTACAGCGCACAGATCTTCGGAGACCTTGCCAATGTCACCGCCAAGTATACACCGTCTGACGATGAGCTGCAGGGGTGAGTTAGACATGCAGGGGATGGAGGGCTCACAGGGTTTGGCTGGAGCTGCTGTTGGATTTTTCATTGTCCAAGGATATCACAATTTGGGTCTTATTTTTTGTCAGAGATAATAAACTGGAATTTTTCTTTACAAGCAACCTTAAAATCAGTTTAAAAAAATGTAACCTCCCTATTTCAAGACCGAACCACAGCGCAACAATAGCTTCTTTGTAATCAGTAAACAAAAAACACAAGTTAAGTCCGACTTTACAGGAGGTACATTTGATCACTTAAAGCTGCACTGATGAATGTTTTTGCATACACAGTGTCCAATGACTGTGTTTAATGTGACACAATGTGTGAGGGTGCTTTCACACTAGGGGCCCTGTCCCGGATCCGGGTGCACTTGAGCCCAAAGTCCGGTTCGTTTTGGTAGTGT
>JAPZDY010000022.1:1070068-1096768 GCA_029783645.1 Ctenochaetus hawaiiensis
TTATTTTGAAAGGCAATTTAAAGCGATAAGTATAATTTTGTGACCCATTACCCATCACTGATCAAGTTCATTAGGTTTAAGTGTAGCAGAATCTGGGGGAAAGGAATTTCACATAATTCCTAACTTGTAGGTTTTTAAGTAAGTTATGAGCCGGCAAGTTGTTGACTGGAAATATAAATTCCTCACAGGTTTAAATTTAAATCATTAATCACTTTTGCCACTGATTTCTCCACTTGTGGACTATAAATAACCTGAAGTGGAGAGAGAAAATAAAAGATTTTCTGAGAAAAGTGCAATGTTACACATTTATGCTGTGAATAATAGTATTTCCTGTTTTAATTAGCTTTTGATGCAAAGATATTAAATACAAAGCACAGCTCACCTTTTTGATCCTCAGTCTCTCATCACATTATCAAAATGTAATCAAGTGAAATATGAACATGTTTATCACATCGCTCTCAAAGGATGAAGCAAGGTTCAGGGTACAGTTTACCAATAGGACCCCCCCCCCGCCTTCCTTGCAGGAACAGACATCAGTTTGCTTTTGGCTTACTGTACGTCAGTCCCAACACATGTCAAGGTTAGAACTGGCTGTGCAGCTCAGCCTCAACTCTTCCACTTTGGCTCCTCTTGGCTCTTGTCAGCAAAGCGTGCTCCGCCGCTCTCCTGAAGTGTGCCTTCACCAGGTGTGGTCCTCCTCCCTCCTGCCTCCCCCGCCTCCACCGCCCCTCCTGCCTCCCTCTTCTTCCTCTCATCTTGTTCCCCTTGACCCTGGCCCGCCACGACCTCGACGCTGATAACGGGAGAACAGCCTCGCCATTCCTCACCTCTCGCCAACTGACACACTTCCAGAGGGGGGATAACCTTGTTCCCTCACATTTCTCTGATGCCTCTGCTGCCATTTCCTCTGTGCTGCTGAATGTGCTTTCTCCCTGCGTGTTTTATGTTTCCCTCCACTCCATTTTAATGACCAAGCCATGACAAAGCCATACAAGTAAATACCCACTTTGTGACAAAACTTTAACACTTTCACTTTTTCTCTTTTAAAAAGACTAACCTGGTATCTGCTTTTGACCAGAAAATTCTTTGTATACAAAAATAAGAAGGCACAAAATATAATCTGGCAAAAAAAAAAAAAAAATGTAATGAGTTTTTGATTTAACTTGGCTAAAAACAATGCAGTGGTAGAGCAAATGTATCTGCATCAATCCAACACCTTTTGAAATGCTAACAAAAGTCTGGCATTGGGGCTTTGTCATCAGGAAACTTGGCAGCAGTCTGCAGCCATAAAATCATCTAGTTGTTACCAGACTTGTATTTTTGTCAGTAAGTGACAGAGTAATGCTAGAGATCCTAAGCTAAGCATCAGGGTAACACAATGCTGGAATGGTTTAGAGGAGAAAGAGATGAAAACATTTCAAGTTATGCACTTGAAGTAGACAAGACAAAATATATTTCAACCCACCTGAACTGCACAGACTGATCAAGAAACATCATTCTTATAATGAAATTAGATTATACATTTATAGTGGATGTTGTTTTTATTCAACAGGGCTGCAACACACAGCGCCTAAAATGTAGAATAAAAGATGTAATACTTTTAAGGATTTTGCAACGAATTTACATTCTTTTCCAATACATTTTCTACCGTGCTCATACCAAGTTCCATTCCTCCCTCACAATGTGTTTCTATGCAATATGTTCTATCTTACATCTCAATTATGTCTCTGTATTTTATATTGTTCAGTTACAAGTGTTACCCTCTATTCATCTTTCAACTTGAGCTAAATGATAACAATAGTGTCCCGATCTGTTAAGGATGTGCTTAACAATAGTGGTTAGCAGCCTCTGAACATTTGCTAAATTAACTTTAGCCTGCAAAGACACTTTACACAGTTGAGACTCAAGTTAGTCGACGGCTTGATACAATCTCTTTAACTGTGTGTCTGCAACCTTCCGCTCATAAATTGATCAAGATATAATGTGATGAGTGTAAAAAAAGATCAGTATGGCTGCTGGTGGTGAAATAATGAGTTTGAACACCTGAAAGCTCTCATATATTTATACACTGATGAGATGCAGTTTAGGTTGAATTATAATTTACAGAAACAGTCAAGAAAACTAGTGTGACATAAATGTAGTCATATACCCACGTCCAAGAGAGCCATGACAGGCTGCCAGTAACAGTCAGAATTTAGGACCACACACACACACACACACACGTACACACACACGTACACCATCAGCAGAAATGATTTCCTGCCTTATACTGTGCACCTGTGAATGTTCTGTTCTTACTGACTGCAGAATAATAGCTGGGGGCAACTGGATCAACACATGGCCCTCAGTGACACTTGATTTAATTGCATAGATTAATAAGTAACTCTTGATTGGAATAGACAAAGGTTTAATTCACTGCAATTCGTTAGTAAATGAATTCAGAATTGCCTTTCTCGTTCTTCAGTCTGATTTCTGTGGTTTTGTAAAGGCCTCTTTTATGACAGCTAATTACCAACCAGCCTGCTGTGGCCTTGAAAATGAATGTGATTCTGGCATAAATCTACACTTCAACATCTGGTGTCCAGATAATAAAAATCTCCCAGCACTACGCTCATAATGCAATAAATTCATGTTCAACACAAATAGTGATAAGACCGGCAATTATCTGGTGAGGAGAAGAGATTTAAAGGAACCAAAAGGAGTCCGTTTTATTTCCCATTTTCAGTTGTTATGAAGTGCATGCAAAAACCTTTAAGATCTCTCTCCAAATCCTCAGCCAGGAGTGGGGGGGGTCAAGGTTTATTTGAAGGGGGTTTGGATTGAGTGTTTGGCATGGTTTATGACAATATTTGCACTGTAACATGTCTGCAAACTTGCACATTTTTTTTAGACTGTATCCTTTTTTTTAATAGAAAGGTGTTGACAGAAATGTGTGTAAAAATATGTGATTCGACTTCAGTTGGCTTGCTGTGTTGTTCTTTATAAATCCACATGTAAGCTTGTGCATGTAATAATTAAATAATAAAAGTGTAAATATGCTGTTGTTCTCTTTTTTCCTCATTGTCAAAAGTCTGATATATTGATATGATATGATATATTTTATTCCAATGTTCTTTAGAGTTCTATTGTTGAACAGCAACTGTTCCAAAAACCCAGGAGTGAGACTCACAGTTGCACTGGTTCAAATGTTTCTTCACTCCCTTGAAGTCACACAATAGTTTATTCATTTATTTTATTGAGTCAAATGTGGATTTATCCGTCACAAAAAAGTCCCCAACAGCAGCACGAATTCCTCCTGTTTGGGTAAAATTTGATAAAAATGCAGTGAACAGCTATTTCTAAAAAAAGTGAAACCTGCAACAATGAATATTTAATGAAATTTTAAGAGTGACCTTTTTTGTGAATTAAAGATGGTCCTGAGCTTTTGATTCAAAATTATATCATCATAGACATCTCTTGCACAGTTGTCATTTTTAAAATATAACCATGTAACTGAGGCAAAACCATTAACAAGTAATGAGAAATATAAAGAACTGTTTAATAGTCCATAGGAATTTAACTCTGGTATCTATACTATAGTAATTTTCTTGGGTTCAATAAACAAGGTAACAAACATTCATTGCTGTGCCATTTGTGCGATATTATTACTGAACAGGTTTGCTTTTTTGATGTTCCATTCACTGTATGCTTAATGTTTTAATTACTAGTACTCAACTGGTCAGCACAGCAGCAATAAAAATTAACCGCAGTCCATGTGTGAAAAAAGCAGATTCAAGGACAGTTAAGCTAATTACAGTAGTTAGCAAAGTAAAATTTGTATTAAGAATATTGCAGTGTTTTACTTTTTTCAGATATTAGATCCATCTTTTCTTTTTGTATTGGAGGAAAACTGATATAGCTGTTACTTTTTCTTCTTAAACAATTTTAGGATTTATTTTGACCAATGTTGTTACCTCTTTTAAGGTTTTTATTATTCATTATATGTATCTGTTTTTTAGGAATCTGAATCTATTGTATTTCTGTTTTTATATTTTTATGTACTTTTTAATTAAGTTAATTTTATCATTTTTTTTTCTTATTTAGAACATTTGTGACTTTAAATCCTTTAATTTATTGTAATATCGAGTATTATTTTGAAACTGCCATGTTTTTGTTGGTTCTGGTTCTGCAGTTTTTCTTTGAACATCATTGTAAAAGAGGTCATTCCCTGGTTTTGTATCTCTTAACAGAGACAAAACACTGAGGACAAGTAAAGTCACACAGCATCAGCATGTTGTCAGAAATGTTGTGTCAGTCATGTGGCTGTTGGATGTTTCTGTGTTTTTGCCTCCAGGGTTTGGTGAATAAACATTTCAGCAGTGACACTGACATACAGAATCAAGTGTCTAAAATAAACTGTTATTTGCTCTCAACTGAGTAAAGTTAAGTCTTGACAATCAAAATGTTTCTGAGCGCTGATCACAGACAAACTGCTTCACGTGTAACTTTGTGTGAACCAAATGGGTCATTCCGGAGCTGCTGCCAACGATGATGGATTACTACATATGAGATATATTTAAAAGCGAGCAAGGTTGTAATTGAGTTTCGCCTTAACTAACAGCATTTTCCTATTATTAACCGAACACAAAAGCCAAGTTCCGAGAGGAGCACTGTCAAGAATAGGGGCTGTTCAAAATCAGGAACCTTGTCAAGGGCAACATGAGGTGGTGTAGAATGATGTTTCTGTGTTGTTATTCATTTGCTATTTACTGTCCTCATAATTTCTCACAGAATACTGAATACCTTTTAAAATGTTGTTTAGCACCAATTCAAGGCAGAAAGGATATTTTTAGGTGGTAAAAGCCTCCCACATAAATACATTATATTGAAATTCCAATGAAATCTCTGCACAGTCAAAAAGTTAGTGTCAAAATGTTCTTGAAGGTACTTTACATTCTATGCCAGCATAAGATACAGTACAGTTACTATGTAGAGGTCTGATTAGTACTGCATGGAGTAGTCTATGCAAAGGGTCAAAGTCCACTTTTATCTGTGCTTAAGAGGTACATTAGTTGTTGGTAACATAATGAATGTTGACTGAAGACAAGAAACGGTCCCCATTCTTGGGTTTGAACTCAGGCCGCCCGGATGAATAACAAGAATGCTAACTGCTAGAACATACAGGATCTGTAAATTATAAACACTTTACTACAGCAAAAACACGAATAAATACATTTATATTAGGGGGATGGAAATGTACTCCATGCTTAAACAGCATGCACACTGTAGTGTATATTGTAAGGTGCTCTGTAAGACTGGCTGCCCTGACCTCTTCATCCCTACAAACTCTTTCTTGGGAGTTTCATCTCCCCATGTTTCAATTATTTGCTTGAAACTTACAGATAAAGAGTGCAGGGCAGGGCCGGGCTCTCTAAAACTTGTGTTTGAGTTACACGTATAATATTTTGGTTGGATTACTCAAACGAGTCATAAGTAAATGGAGAGGAAATGATTGTATGTTGCAGGCCACAACTTGCTTGTTGTAAATATGGTGGAACAAGACACTATGTATTAATTTTTTCCAAAAATGCTCTCCAGTGGACATAATGCTGAATCATTTTGTTGCATTTTCATCTTTTTATGTATTTTTGATTTAAAAAAACATAAAATCCAAAGATTTTAATACAAACTATTATCAGAAAGCCATCAAAATTAATATTCATGTTGTAGAAAGTCAACTTTGTCTCAGTTTTCTGTACTTTAGTGAGACTATCCCTATGAGTCCTGCAATGATACCAGCCTGCTGCGATGTGGGCGAAAGTACTAGGCATTATTCTGTATAAGATCTGCTTTGTGAAAGAGCCAGACAAATGTCAATCAACCTCAAGTGTTAGAACATCAACATTGGTCTCAGTCAAAGGTTTTCCACCATGATGTCCTACTGAAGCTCAGAGGCTGCTTCTTCTTACTTCTTCAGGATCTGTCTAGCCTCTTCCTCCTGCGGGAACCTTGTTTTACTTTAGGACATTAAAGGAGATGAAAGACTGGACTTTCCATGACCAGACCATAATGATCCAATGGATAAATGAATGCAGATTTTCTCACTGATCCTGCTGCTACAATTTGTTTTAGTTTGTCAGCCACCTTAAAAGGGAGCATGCTCGTACTTTGAATGACACCTTCATATTATGACATTGTCCTTGGAGACGTGTTTTACTGCCACATGGAAATGTTCTGCTCTCCTGTAACCAGCATAGACCAACTCTGTGGCCGCTGGTATTTAAATTCCAACTCTGGTTTACTGCTTTCTGTTGACTTGCTTTTATCCTACAGTTGCTTTTATCCTACACTTGCTTTTAAACAACTGCTACATGTTACATCTGCTCAAAGTGCGGCTGATGTCAAATTATTAGTTAGTGTGAGAACTATTTATCATATTTATAAGATGATTAAATGTTTTGTGTATAAATTCTTAAAGTGGTTCAACTTCAATCATAGATATTCATAGATATCAAACAAAGATATTGAGATGCTGTTAACATTACAGATATTGTTATGACACTCAAATGATTGTTTCTTTTCAGGCTAAACAGTTGCCACACTGAGTAATAAGTTGTTTTCTTTCAAAGACTTCTCATTCAAATCAGACACAGTGAACCCCAAAACAGAATTTATCAGATTTAGTGGATTAGAAAAAGGTTATTTGACAAAACTGTCTTTCAATTTTTAATTTCAGACAAATGCAAGTAATGTAGCAGAGAAAACAATTGAATGTGACAGCGACATTCAACTGTCATTGAGGCTGACACAGCAATTTGGCAGTAGGTGAGGAAAGGACCAGAGTTGACACACTGCAGGGCTGATGGGCAAACTGACTGCAGGTGCAGAAGGTCCCAGTCAGACAGCTGAGAATGAGTATCACCACCTTCACTGGACGGACACAAACAAACTCACAGAGAGAGAACAAACATGAGAATCACCAGGAAAACATCTCCTGCACTGTATCACCATCAGTGTCAATGTGGAGCAAGATGTAAAGATTACTTGACAACAGGGACGTTGTTTCAGGAAAAGCCAAAGTAACGTCATATAATGTAGCATATATATGATATTGCTTAATGTTTGGATGTAACAGGCACTGAAATTAATTTCTCAGTTATTTCAGCACCATGGACAGTACAAATGCTGTCTGACTATTATAATTCATGTATTAGGACTTAAGAGAAAAGACATACAATTATATGCTTAATTCAAGTACTAAACACGAACACTAAACTAAACACAGCAAAACACAAGGCTAATTTAGACAAAATAGGCAAATTTTCTGTATTTTCAAAGTTCTAAGACCCAACTATGCAAAACAATTTTAGTCTCCAATAGCATTGAATTCATTTATTTTTAAAAAAAATAAATAAATACAGTTATTATTTGCTTACAGGAATGATTGCCATGCACTCATGTAATAGACTTTTATGTTACACTTAATTAATCTAAAAAAATCTGAAACCCTTTCTACAGTTATTCTTTTTAAATTGTTCATAAAACTCATAAATTCACAATTTGAAATGACATTAGATAATCACAAGGAAGACACTTACAAAAAAAGTGTCCTTGTTTCACTCATCTAGTTCAGGTCTCACACTCTGCCCATCCTGCCTGTTCTGCACCTTCTTTCATTTGGTTGCAGGTTCTGTGCATTATTCAGTAGTATAGTACTAGCAGCTACTAGTTATTGCTCACTGAAATATTTCACTAATGGCTTCTTATGAACATAATTAGTTACTTACGTATCTCTTGCATTACTTTTAAATGTTTTTTTAAATTCTGTTTTTAACACACACATAGTTATATTATGTAACTGTTGCCGTGGCACGGTGTAAGTGAAATTAACTGTAGAATAGGTACACAGGAGGATTTTTATGGAAGAAAACTCACACAATACTGGATGCACATGTTAACTGAGCTTTGCTACTAGTCTTCCTAAATAAATATATCTTTGACGAACCCATATTTCCTCAGTTTATAGAAAAACTTGAATCAATAAGGTGAAGCAAGCTTACATTAACTAAACTTGCAACACAGTGAAGTTTTGCTACATTAGAACATAAACTGAGAAATCCTGGAAATAGGCTACATTTGTCCGCTATCCTCTTTTGTTGTTCCCTATTTTCAGGGAAGACAAAAGTAACAAGTACTAAGATCATTTAAAGTACAGGAAGTTGTATTTGTGTTGGAAAAGTAATAATTTACATTTCTTCTTCTTCTTCTTGGTATTAGTGGACAGTTGGAGTTACTTCCAACACTTCTTAAAGGTATTAACTTCTATGAGGATTTAGTTCTATGACTGTGTGGTGACTTTACTCTTAACTGGGAGCTGAGGAGGGGACAGACTTCAGTCTGTGGGGACCCTGGCCACCCTACCCACCTCTTGGCTCCGGCCCTCCCAACATTATGTATGAAAATAGGCAGATAAGAAATTTATTGAACTTTCAAATACAGAATTGTACTTTACTGATATACTGACATATCAGAGTCCTGTGCACTGGCAGCGCATTCAGGTCTGGCAGAATTTTTTGGTAACTTGGTGAACCAAATTGCCAGAGCCAACTCAAATCTACAACAGCACTTTTCATGTTAGATATTATTAGTCCATGGCTATTCTCACCCTGGACATTATAGGGTTCTAAGCATTTTTCACTGAGTGCTGAGTGCAGTGTAAAAAGCCTTTATCATCTACTATTAATGATCAGCTCTTGATAATTATAAATCTGATTGTACTCTGTCTTAACATGTTACGCAAACATGTATATTGCCTGAATTTGTAACTCTTTGGTCTATGTGTATAAAAAGGCACCACAGTATCAATCAGTGGTTAACATATACCAGCAGGGGGCATGAGTTAATCAGACAAGTTAACAGCTATGATTTACCATCCTCTTTAATCAATCCACTATTCAGTGCAATGCTAATGCAGGTCAGTGGATGGGCTCAATCCATTTTCTTGAGTAAAATTTAAGAAGCCATGTGTTATGGGGATCAGAGAGATAGATTAGGGTTTTTTGTTTTGACCTTGTAGGATGACACAGAGGAAAACCCCTGCCACGTCTGCTTTCTCTCCATGCTATTGTAGTCATTCTATTTAATTTCCCTTTTCTAAGTGGTTTGTTGTGGTTGCGCCCTGGCTTGGTCAAGGACAGACTGGGGGACACTGAATGCAGCCTGTTTAGCACAAAGTCTTACTATTCTTCTTGTCTTGTTGTGGAAAATGAAGCCCTGGCACTCTCACCTGTACACATCGTTCTCCTCTGTGGTTTAAATGAACCAATTAGTTAAATATAAGGGGCTGTGCATCACAGCTGGAAGACAGGTCTCTCTGGAGGATTTGAAATCATTTTCACTGCTGAGGCCAATGATGGCATCACTGGAATTTGGTTATGTGCAGTGTTGTATGAGGCGATTTAAATGGACAACTATTAGTGTCAGCCAATAGAATAAACAGAAATATCCATCAATCTTTAGTAAAAAATTTTAGAGCCACTGGGACAGAGTCTTACCAGAAGCCATGTTTTGAAGACAAAACCCTGGTTTTCTTGCACACAGGGTTCAAAATGGGTTAAATTGAAACAGTCTTTTGATGACTGTATCAAAAATAGTCATTGTGTAAGAATACTGCACCCTGACTGCCACAGAACAGTTCTTTGCGGAAGCATAAATCAGCCTTGGAGGTCATACTGTCATATGCAGTCACGCCTGGCGAATGAGAAAGCCTATGGACCATGCTGGGAAGCAGCGTGACTTTGTGCAGCAGGCAGGGTCTAACAGAATGACACTTCACTTGAAGGTCGAAACTTTTAAACTTGAGTTTGCATAGAATGGACAAAAAAAAAACCTGCACAAACTGAAAATCTGCATACAAAATTTCTGCGGAAGAAAGCTTGTTTCAGTCACAGTTTTGTCCTTGCGTGTTTGGACCTAGTGAACCTTAAATTAAGTTAAGCAGACTGACTGTTCCATTGCCATTTTGCTCAGAAGTTTTATTAATAATGAATTTTCATAGTTTGACAAATCTAATGCAAATAATTTTGTATATTCCAAAGACGATATTTTAAAAGTACACAGGGAGTAGGATGCACACACCTAAAAAAAAATTCTTCAGTTGCTGGTTCAAAATGTCATCTAGAAGCAGGAGTCAGACAAAAAAATCCACAGACTGAATCAACAGTTTGCCCAAATCTTTATTCAAGCAACGTTTCCATTGAACAGAGATGAGAAGAAAATGCCTGTCTTTCTGTAAAAAGTCGTTGTAAGTTGAATAAATGTTCACAAATGTCAAAGATCTCTGTGAGGATCAAAAAGGTTGCTCAATTAAGATATTTGTAAAAGCAGTTTATACAATGTACGGATCTTTTGTCACATTTTTGAGGTAACATGTGGACATTTACACTGTTCTTGGTGACAGTATTGTGTTAGCAAATGCAGCAATGTTCCAACAAAGAAAGTGAAGATGAGGGCTGGTAGCAGGCAAGAGTAGGTGAAAAAAAACAAAAAACACATCGTTTAAATGTTTAAAAAAATCATTTTGACAATCTTTTGTACATTATGTACATCATGTATACAGCAGTTTTTGTGTAGTCAGGGAAAACTGTAAGGAAGCATGCCTGCATGAGTTTTCTTTTCTATGTTTAATTTTGACCTAAATTAAATTCTTACTGCGTAAACTTAGAACTCTGATTTTTCAGTTGTCTGTCATCTGTAGAAGAAGGATAGATTGTTTAAGTAGCAACAGATCTGACAGAACATTTTGAGAAATGCTGTTTGTTCTTCTATATATCTGAATTCATTGTAAACAGAAATTTTAAGATTTCTTTGGGCAGTGAATTAATAGACACTGATTGATTTTTTCTTTATGTGTTTTTCTTTCTTTTGGAATGGAATTCAACCCTGTGTCTCTAGCAGAGCTCAAATGGTTTAGTGAGGCTTGTTGAAGAGGGTGGGAGAGCAACACGACTGAACAGATTAACTGCAAACTAATATATTCAGTTTGGCAAGAAGGTGATAATGGATATCCACTCACAAAAAAGACTGTTATAACAAGTGTTGTGCATCATGTTGACCAAAAGTGTAACACACACTGGCCACATTACAGTGTGTCAAATAATGTCTGTAGCTGCACACTGAATGCATCACACAGCAGTCAGGATGTGCTGATTCTTTACTAACGATTTGAAGCATATCAACAAAAAATGTGTGACCTACCCTGACAAACCTACATGGGTCAGTGTTAGCATCAGTGTGCAGGCTCACATTAAACACAGTGGCTTCAGGTTTTGCAACATATCATGTGCCAGTGTTATCATTGGCCTTTAAAGGAATAAACTTTAGAAAGTCATTTGTGTAAAAATATGAGGCTGTTTAATGCTCAGTGTGACACTGTTTTCACTTGCTAGTCATAACTTTGCTAAATGGTAAATGTACTGCATTTATACAGCATGACTCTTTTATGCAAAGTGCTTTAGAATTTTCCACTTAGTCACCCATTCACACATACACACCAACGCACACTGATAAACACGTCACACTTACGGTGTACCTTTGCCATTTGTACCAGTGGGTGATTTACTGTGCAGTTCCAATAAAAAATTACAGTACAACAAAGCTGCATTAAGGTGTCACATGTCACATCAGGTTTGATAAAATTTGCAAGGTTTTATTGATGTTTCTGCTTTCAGAGTATCTCAGCTTCAGAGAAATGTTTGTATTTTACCTATTTAACATACAAATGTGCTTCTCAGTCAGTGTAATATTCAATAAACTGTGTGTCTTAAAAGCTATGATGATTATTTCTTATCAACAAAAATGCTCTATAGACTATATTCTTCACAGGGAGCGGAAGAAAGAACCTAATCAACAAGGGATCAACAAACTCTGAATGAGAAATCTTACAAATTATCTCCAATTCTGCACAACACAGAGAGCCACCCCCCTCTGTAGCTTTCACCCAGAGTGATTGCAGCGCTATCTTCTTTTATCCGCAAAGATCCTGCCACTCCAGCAGAAAATGGTTGTCGGTGTGGGGGTACAAAATGAACAAAATATAAATGATGAAGTCAAAACACGAGCCAGGCCTTAGCCCTTCCCCTTTATTTATTGTACAAATATATCTGAGAGACAGAGACAGAGCTTGTCTGATGCTGGGGCTCCGCTGACCTGTAGCCACAGCACACTTGCAAAACAAAATCGTGCCAGAGACAAACAGCAGATAGGCAATATTTCTTGGCCCCAGTGACAGAGGGCCCAACTCAGCAGGGGCCTCCTGCTCCTGTCAGCCATGCTTGTTTTCTGGGCTGTGCTCTCGAGTAGTCGGATGAGTAGATATAGGCTAATCGAGGACCTTGCAGTGAATCTGGAGGTCAGGGGTGAAACAGATTGATAGATAGCAGCTATCGCCCTGTATGCCCCTACTGCTGAGTTAACAGTCTAATAGCAGAGATGTGCTGTGCACGTTTTTCCCTCGCTGTCAGGGACAAGACACGGGTTCCCTCAAACTACTAATCTTTGCATTACGCTGTTATGATTTTTTTCTGCGTTCACTCTCATTTATTAAAGCTTGTCATTTAAAATTATAAATGGCGAGATTGTAGCTTTGAATGAGTACTGAAAAGACAATATTGTATTTTAATTCACTTCGCTCCCTCAAAATTGACTTAATAGATTATGTCAATAAAGAGTAAGCCATGAATCCATAAATCTTCTTACAAGGTGTCTCAACCTAACAACTCCATATACCTCTAACTATGTTCATTTTGGTTGAGATGGTTGTGGAGGGTAAAGCTTTTAGGCTGTCTGATAGATCAAATTATTAGTAAGGACCCTATGGAGAGATTTAAGTTGTTTATTTCCTTTTTTTAGTAATAAATCTGGACACATTTTGCTTACCATCGGATAACCAGGAAGAAACGTGGCAGAAAATTAGGGAAGTAAACCTGGAATAAACCCCTTTAACCTTTCATCATAACATAATGATAAAGTTAAAGGTAAATAAATGGAATTTGATGTGTAATGGGAAATGATCCTGTATATACATTTAGTATAACTATGGCTACAATAGCAACTGTATGAAAAACTGCAAATTTCAGCAATGCACCAGTCAGCAGCATAACAGTTTTATTCCTCCGTTAAAAGTTTTATATAGGGGGTCATATTTAATGGCTGAGCAGTGAAAGTGACTCCAGTGGTTGAAGTGTCCAGTCTCCTACCAACAGTCCAGTTTTGTATCTGATATATCTATCCTTCACATTAACCACATAGCTTAAGCTTTGAATAAAGTGTTGTCTTCAAAGCAGCACTGGTAATTGCAGATAATCTTACCTCTCTTATGCACTGACAAACAACCTGTTTGTTGGAGGACTTATTGAACAAGTTCAACAGCTAATACTCTGTAGTCTGCACTTACAATAACAAATAAAGGATTTATGGCTGTCTTAGCTCTGACAAAAAAGTGCAACTGTCATTCTTACACATATTGTCTACTGGGACAAATCTGGTTAATGTCCAAACTAGTGATGGACAGTAATAGAACCCCACCTCATCAAGGACAGTCAGAGTCCTGAAAAGTACACCGAGAGTGATCACCCCCAACATCATAACAAAGAGAAGCCTGCAGAATGAAGCCCACTACTGCCGAGTCTGAACCCAGCTGCCGCTCCCAAAAGTGACATCAACCAAAGACAGTGAATGGATATGAATGTTTTGTGTTGACTTCAGTCATCCTTTGTTTCCTGTCTTTAAAATTGTGCAGTGGTTTATAGTTGAGGACCCTCAGCTTTGTTCATGTTTCCACACATTGACCCTCGGCAGCCTGACGGAACCTCAGCAGCCACCCACTGCTTCCTGCCTCAGCTAACAATAGACAGCTTGGTTTTTCACAAAGCTTACCAAGCAAAATGCAGAGTCAATAAATATTAATGCCAATGTATGACATTGTGCTCAAACATACTATATGTTCTGGTATGGCACCATATACAGGGGATCAGTGCAGATAAATTTAGAAAGCTACAGAAGGAAACAGCCGACATTGTTTCAATAGCCAGTGTAAAAAAAAAAAAAAAAGAGATAAGCATTAAATATATCAGTATGACAATGGAAAGTATAATGCTTCTATAGTGTAGTACCAGAGTACCAGAACGAAATAAATGTCCTACACTTAAATCCATATGTAAGATGGTCTATTCAATTGGCCTATGTATTTTTATCATTGTAAATACTAATATTACTGATAATAATAACAACACAACACAACACCACCAACAACAATAACATAATAACATAACAACAACAACAACAATAACAATAACATAATAATAATATTAATACATACATACATACATACATACATACATACATACATACATACGTGCGTACGTACGTACAAGTTTTGATACAAGTTATTATTAATAATATTATTTTTGTACCTCTCCTTTTTTACTGGTGACATGGCAGAACTTTTGGTCGGGTGTATTTAATGGGCCTAGGCTCAGTCACCTTGAACTAAAACTTATTAGTTATACAATTTATCAATATGAATCCAAAACCCTAAACCTTATCAAATAGTCTGTATCCACCGTATAATCATTTAATGTTTCCCTTGTGTCTGCATACCAAATGTGCTTCATCCCTCAGCACCGCTCTGCTCTCTTGTGACAGTCCAGGCATTTTCACGGAGGAGGCAACGAGCATCCAACACGTGACTCAGCCTCCACCAATGGCATTACGGCAATCTAACTTTTGTGATAAGGGAATCGCAGTAAAGAGCGAGCGGACTGAAAGAGTTTCACTCCGAGACCCTCAATGGTCATAATCACGCACGCATTGGCCCAACTGGCTCTTTGAGCAGCGTTATCATAGACAGTGAACATCCGGATTTGTATTTGCCTTTTTTATTTTGTTCTCCTCAGCAGCCCATGCAAGGCTGCAGCAACACCTACATTCAGGTTTCACTTATCAGACAATCATCAGTGACTAGCTGCGCTCAGCTGTTCAAATGTTGGGAGACAAGGCTCACGGTAAGTCTCTCTTTTATTCCAAAGCCCGTTCTGCACGCACAGCTTTAATATTTATTATACATATGCCATTTTTTGGGTCATAAAAAAAATAAAATAAAAAAAAGGAATTCAAACCCCCCAAAAATCGCATGTTAATACGCAACCTGCTAAAAACATCCTGGGATCCCTAACCTGTTCATTATTATTGAATCAGTAATTTTCTAATAAAGAATTTTAATAGTCAAACAGTTTTAACCGCATTATTGAAGGACAATTGAACGAAACAACAGCCTGACTTTGAACAATATTGATCTTTAAAACGGTCTGATATAAAACTTAGTATGTAATATGCATAATATAAGCAATAAAGGGGGTGTATAATCAAATAAAATATACAAAAAAAAAAAAAAAATCGAAAATAGTGCAATATAATAAAAGTACGCTATACAAAAACATGAAGCCGAGTGATATTTAAAATGAATAAAAATAGAACTTTTGAATTTAATAATGTAGCAAAGTACCAAAACAAACAAACAAACAAACATAACCCCTCCTCCCCTGGGTAGCATACAGGCCAAAAACTTTTGATGAATTATTTTTATTCTGTTGATTAATCTGCCACCCATCAGGTTGGTGTCTGTTGCATATCCGATGAGCAACATCCAACTCCAGAGGGTTGTAGAGTGTCTAGAAATAAATTGTTTCATCATGATACACAGTGTGCGCTAATGCGATGGATTCAGTTGTGGTTAAAACCATGTAAATGCTCTTTATGCGTACCTGACTTGGTCACCTAATGTAATGCAGCCTAATAAATCCATACTCAAATGAAGCGTGCTTAGAAGGTTCAGACTAATGGTTATGACAGAAAATGGTGTCAACAAATAAAAAGTAACATACATTCGATTCGATATTGGTGGTAGCAGTTCGGATAAAATCAATATTATAGGCTGCAACTTCCTTTTAATTTTGTAAATGCAGCTATCGGTTTGGAAAATTTTATAAGATTTGGTCATATGAGATCATACCTATTTACGATGCATGCACTTATATTTGCCACTTTTTAAATGTTCGACGGAGCGAGATTTATGGAAAGAACCAAGTTCATAATGTTAACTACACAGAAAATATCCCACATCAACCAAGATATTAATAAAGTTACATTTAGATTAATATAATTAAAAGACATTGACGAACGTTATAAGCAATGTATATGACCCCTCAAGATCTATGTAGGCCTTGAAAAGCATGTCTTCATTCTGAAATAATCTTAAATAAAAGATTATAAATTTACAGCTCTACATGTGTACAAGACGCTTTTAAATTAAAGTCATGGTTTAACAACAACAAAAAAAACTCCAATATTTTCCCATTTTACTTTTCTTTTACTTATTTGTGTTTCACATCAAACTTCATTAAAAGTAAAACAAAACGAAACAAAAAAAACAAAAAAACAAAAACAAAAACACGGCATTAAAAAATATTTCAAATGGGCTATATTCAACTAAATTGGGCTACATTTGAACAAAATGACGGCACATTATTTTTATGACTAGGCCTATTTTTTGCCTGTAGAGTAAACTGACCATTCACGTCCTTCAAACTGATCTCAGATAAAAATTTGATCAAATTCAATCTAATCCTTACCGGCTGTAATTTACACTTAGCATTTGCAGGCTGGCTTTCTTAATTTTTGGATTTCTCTTTACAGTTTACTGATTGCATATTAATTTGCATATTTTACACTTCGTCTGCCATATAGCCTATAATGTGATTTGTGTGTTTGCGCACGTGTGCATGTACCAGGTGTGACTTTGAAGGTTATGGAATACACGTACGATGACGACCTGGAAGAGCTGTGTCCTGTGTGTGGAGACAAAGTATCCGGATACCACTACGGCCTGCTCACCTGCGAGAGCTGCAAGGTAACACATTATACTCCTTATACTCAAATTATTTCGCGCAATCAGTTGAAGAAGTTGCGGCATTTTCGCTTCAGCTTAAACGAATCTAATTACTTAACAGCAACTCCTGTGTATTTGCTGCTCAAACGGATGTCGTCTGCTTAGCTTATTGTCTGCAATAAACTGATAATAAAACACTAATTATTAATATTAAGTATTTAAACTTTTTAAAAGATTTTATAGTTTTGCATTTTTTTCCTAATATCTCAGAAAGTGTAATTAAAATACGATATTGCACTCATCCACTTAAACTGAGATATAGACTCTCTAATCTCCTTCTTTTAGGCGCAATACCATCGACTATTTATGTGCAATAAATTACCAGTTACAATGATGAATACAAACGTGTCATTTTCAGCTGTGACGTTTTATTTCCGAGACGCAAGCTCAAGCTAAACAGTAAATCTGCATCCTTCAACGTTAAGTACAATGCACTATTAACTATCTGTCCTCTTCACTGTTTCTGATATTTTGTCTCTTTTTCAGGGTTTTTTCAAGAGGACAGTGCAGAACAACAAGAGGTACACATGTGCGGAGAACCAGGAGTGTAAAATAGATAAAACTCAAAGGAAGAGATGTCCGTTCTGTCGCTTCCAAAAGTGCCTCAGCGTCGGGATGCGGTTAGAAGGTACTCTTTTAACTGTTTACAACCCGTTATTTAAACCGATCCGATTTTCTTTTTGCCGCAGATAATAATAATAATAATAATAATAATAATAATAATAATAATAATAATAATAATAATAATAATGGCAAAGGACAAACAGATTTAACGTGTATTTATTTCCTTTTTAAAATCATTGTACAATTATATGCATAATTTATTATACAATTTATTATGCTATATTTTTTGATTTCTGTGGTAAAACTCTTTAATTAAACCCTGATTTACAGGCTGGTGGATCTCATGTTGTTTCCTTTACACATGGGATGGGATTAATTCCCAGACAGCAATGCAGAAAAGCACCTGCTTCCGTAGCAAAAAAATAAAAAGGACACATTCTTGACTTGCTGATAAAACCCCAGAGACTCCCCTGTTTTAAATCAAAAGCTCTATTTAGGCTACAAGAAGGAGTAGAGCTGCATGGACTCTGGGGATTCTTCTCAGCCCTAAAAAGGGAAGCAAAAATGACCAACATGTCTGTTATTTACTCTGCAGGAATAGTTGGGGTTATTGTTGAATTGGTAGTTATGATTTTACTCTCTGTTGTTTCAGCTGAATGCTCATCAAGGACTTTTGCAAAGGGGATCTTGACAGTGCAGCAGAATGCAGCATAGAGTCATTGTTTAATTTTGAAATCTGTTTTCCACCTCTCATCTCTTGTGTGACAGCGGTGCGTGCAGATCGCATGCGTGGGGGGAGGAACAAATTTGGCCCCATGTACAAGAGAGACAGGGCCTTGAAGCAGCAGAAGAAGGCTTTGATACGATCCAACGGGTTCAAGCTGGAGACCGCGGCTCCTCCGCCGGCCTCTCCTCTGCAGGCTGACTACAGCTTCACCAGCACGCTGCACAGCCTGCCCACCATCTCCAAAAGCCTGCTCCCCTCCACCCCAAGCTCCATTACCCCAACAGACTACGAGGCCAACCTCTATGGACCGCCGTCCCTCAGCATGGCCATGCAGTCCCATGTGCCCCTTACCACTCAGTACCAGTACACAGCCTTCCAAGGCAGGGCGATTAAAGCAGAGTGTCCTGACTATACCAGCTCTCCTGAGTCTCTGACAGGATACCCCTACCCAGACATGTACCCCTCGGCCTCACCGCAGCCTCCCAGCCTGCCACCACTGGTGCTGGAGCTGCTGCGCTGTGATCCAGATGAGCTGGTGGTGCAGAACAAGATTGTTGCTCATCTGCAGCAAGAGCAGAATGGTCGGGGCCGCCTGGACAAGCCAAGCACCTTCAGCCTAATGTGTCGCATGGCAGACCAGACTCTGTTCTCCATAGTGGAGTGGGCCCGGAGCTGCATCTTCTTCAAGGAGCTCAGGGTGAGTCCCAAGTCCTTAATTCTATTCTGATGCTTACATAGGCATGCATGCATATGGTGGAGAATAATGTCACAATTTGCAACCTCATTCCACAATGTGTCCAGCGTGTATAATTGTCTGTATGATAAAGTTATGACACAGCCTCAGTTTGTCTCCCTTGCACAATCCACACATTTTAGTTATATAGCTCATAAAAAAGACAGCCTTATTTTCGTAGCATTGCAAAAAAATACAATTTTGTCCAATAAGAAGGAAATCGCTACAAAACACTTGAATCTGAATTCTCCTGTGTGTCTACACCAACACGGATAAAAAAAAACCTATCAAAAAAACTGTTATGGTTACTTATTCATGCTGCACTTCACAGTAGACAGCCATGAAAAATTACCAAAGGATGAAATGTTGCATTGACAGATGAGAACAAAACAGACAGTACAGGTACTCTGCACTGATTCTAAAATAACCCTCTCTTTTTTTACTGCACTGCTGTGCCTGCTCACCTCGTGATGTCAGTGGTTTTGATTTCAGTTATAAAAATCACAGAGATTTAAATAAATCAGCTGTTTCTGGAGGTAAAACATTTGAATCGTTTAATGCATAATTCACTGACTCTCTTTGAGCCAGTCTGTTCAAACTAGAACATACCTGGTCCAGACTGGTTTGAATAGTCATACTGTTTGTACCACAACTTTTCATGTTTTTACCTTCTGGTTATATTGTAATTTTTAATAATGTATTTTTTTTCGCTCTAAATTTGCTAAAAACAAGAAACCCCCACATTGGCAACTGCATGCTTGCCTCTCTGATCTTCACCGTGTGAACAGCAGTTTAACATTTGTTCTGCTTCTCCTCTTACTTCCTCTTCTTCTTTATCTTCTTCTTAATTTTCTCTGTGTTATTGGTGAATCGCAAAACAATTTAAAAAGTGTAGAGTGCCACCTACTGATGGGTGCGTTTGACTTATACAACATAACATATATTTTCCATTGTTGGCTATGAACTTGTGACACTTGGACAAATCATAACTGCTAGGATTAAGAATACTTATGAAAACCAATTCTGAAGATGAAAAAACTGTTGTTTTAAAGGGCAGCTATGTGCTAATGATGACAAATTGTGTTCTGTTCGCCATAGTGAATGTTCCAAAGTTAATAACATTAATATAGTAGATACAAGCTATATCAAGGACATGTCACCACTTTCTTCTTTCCACTTTCTTTTCATACTTTATAAAAAGCTTTTAAATAACAATAGTCTAGTTACATAACATTTGCACTACACAAAAGAAAGAGAGAGATTTTTTTTTCCAAATGAGGTGATTTATTTTAGATCAATTTTAATACAGTTAAAATGTACATGAAATCATTCAAAACTGATAAGATTGACTCAGACACCCACAGTTCACTCTCTGTCCACTCAGAGCAGACACTACAGCAGCTGGCAACAGATGATTTTTGAATATTATAAAAGGAACTTTGCAGGAACTAGAAACCTGCTGGTAATTAATATACATGTTATATTCTAATTTGATGGTATCAGCACTGATGTTCACTGGGATCATTTACCTAAGTGAGTCCTTGTAGATGACTTTCATACATTCTGGTGATGGCTGGAGACAGTAATGGGATTAAATCTGGCCTTCTTCACAAAAATAATGCAAATTCTACATTATCTGAGCTAAAACACTCACAAGCACTTGAGTAGTTCAGGTTTACTTTACAAAGAGAAGCAAAAGATGTATTAGGCTTATGTAACTATATCACTTATTAAATTATGTGGCATTATATCCATTTTGAATGCATGATCTAGGCTATTTGCATTGGTGTTCAATTTTATATAAATCAGCATACTCAACTTCATCTTCCAAATGAATATACTATTCTTCAAAAATACAAATACCTGTAATGAATAGTTAGCCCGAAGTGTTCAGTGTACTTTCAGCCTTGTGAGGATAATTGTTCCTGGCTATAGTTGCTTCAGAATAGAGGATCAGCTCACATGGACACACACAAACACAAACACATAAACACACCTCCAAGGGTCAAGATTGAACATACATCAGTGTCCTACTCTGTCATCTATATAGTGTAGTATTGGACAGTTTTGGTGATTTAGTAACACGGTCAAATTGAAGTCCCATGCTGAAGCAATCAATGCTGTTGTTGTGGTTAACTGTGCTGCTGTCGACAATATGGCTGAATACTCTGACTGCTCCAAGTGAAAATGGAAGATTGTAAGTCTTTTTGACAAATCAGGCTGGTTGCACAACAATGAAGAAATTTTTACCTTCTTCCATGAGTCATGATATCACCCGTCTGTGCTGACAAACAAACATCTGTCAGGAAACCACGGTCAAACTGATTCAACCAATTAAACAGTTTAACCAGCAACAAAAGGTTGCTACTGGCCTTGATGAGATTTGGTGAGATTCCTTCCTGATTTTCTAGTTAAATACACTTTATTTACTTAGTACATTTAGAACATGTCTCTTCAGTTTCTGCTTCACACTCATTCACCTGTCGACATTTACTCCTTGAACAGCTGCAGGCTTGGACATGTGGTCACTAAGAGATTTACAGCGTTCTAGGTTAATAAACACATAATCTGTTTCTTAACACATGTTGGCAGGAATATTGGCAACTTGGATATCTGTCAAACTAGATATCACACATGGTGGAACGTGATCAGTAGATCTGGTTTATTTTTAAATTCAGCCCTCATATGTAATACTTTTTTTCTGTTTGAATTCTCTGTTTGCATCAAAAAGTCAGCGAGTGCAGCTGATGTGTTTTTGGACAAACTGTACTCAGTGACTTTTAAGTCATGTTTTTTTAGGGACTGGCAGAGAGCTACATAGTACATCACAAATCTAATACAAGCCCCGTGCTTACATAAATGTCCATAAACCACTATACTAGTATACTATACTGTACTATACTATACTGTACTGTACTATACTGTACTATGCTATTTCAGATAGTGTACTTACTTAATCCTAAATATTTACGGCAATGTTCAAAGTCAAAGAAATCTGTTTTTTTATATAACATAATGATGTGTTTCCTTTTGTCCTTGCAATTCTAACGTCTGGGGTAACACCAGTAAGAGAGGAAAAAAGAAAGTCAACAAGTGTGACTGAATGGTCAGCAAATAAAAACTTTACCCCTAGTGAACATTTCTGTCTGAGTCAGTCAGATAGATTTTTATCTACAATGATGGCTTTTTGACAATATGATAAACATATCCCATGATCCCATGCTGCTTCACAATGTTGTTAAAAGATGTCTTTTGTGTTTTCATTGGCATAATAGAGAGACTTTTAGTGGCAGAAATTGCGTGTTTAGTGCTCACAAATTATTAAAAAAAACAACAAAAAAACAAAAACCAAAACATTTTTTTCTTGGAACTCTTCTGGTATCTAATCAGAGAGATAGTTTTGGTTTTGTTGTAGTAGGCTTGGATCTATTTGTAAGATTTCTGTTTCTGTTCCACTAGAATACAGGTGAATGCAGTTTGGTTCATAATAGCAACACGTCTATTGAAAAACCAGATGTCTGTCACATGTAATCTCCCAACAGAAAGCAGTGTCAAAGAAGTTTACCCTCTTCAATAGGAAATAAATCCTACTAAAACAGGTAACACTGTGCTAGGATGTGCCGAAGATAGAGAAATCCCTCTTTGCATGACTGGATATTAGAAGAAGAAGAAGAAAAAAAACCCAATAATATTTAGATTTTTTTTTTTTTTTTTTTGGTGCACAAACCCTTAAACTGAATGATATACTGTCTCAGTTTTGTAATGATATAGATTTTTACAAATAATCACTGATGCATTCAAATTATCTGATACAATAAATAAAGTGTTAAAGATCAGTGCATCCTGTCTTTAGAATTGTTCTGTATAAATACAATTTTAAACCAGTCATGTAGTAAGAAAGTGACTGAATTCTTAGTTTCTGAGAGCATCCATAAAAAAATGTGTTGTTACTTTTGTACCTGGTAAATCTGAGAAACAAAGGGCACACTGTGGTGCTGATGTGATTTGTTGCATCTTCTCATAGTAACAACAACAAGGTATCTTTATATTGTGTGAGGGATACTTGGCTAAAGCTGCTCTTCATTACTCATAGAGGAGAGAAGCACAGAGGCTGCTCATCTTTTATTATCATGCAACTGTTACATAAAATAGAGACCTGATGACACATTACTGTTGAATCCTCCTCAAAATATGCAGATTCCTGATGCACGTAAAAGTCCAACACTCTTGTCAACTTGTTTCAAAGCTGCAAAGGGATTTAATGTTTTTGTCAAATCACCTACTGTGTGAATCAAGTAGATCTGCAGGCCAACTACATAACAGTATTCACCTATGACAGGACAAACCTCTGACAATGGTAGTTCTTGTTAGGTTGAATAATACTTGGTGAGGTTTTGGAAAAAAAATAGATTAAAAAAACTATTCTTAATTCAGATAGTTGAAAGGGGGCGTGCCATGCAGCATAGTGGGCGTGTCTGCAAGACTTAAGATAGACCCTCCTCTTGTGAGAAAGTCTCTCTTTTCATCTGAGAAATATGCAACATGCTCATATAGGAACTCAGAAGGTCCCTTTGCCCATGTAATACATTCATTCACACACATGCATAAATTACTGAATCAGACACTGAACACATGCAACGAGTAATGAACAGCTGTCTGTTTTTTCTTT
Organism: Ctenochaetus hawaiiensis; assembly: GCA_029783645.1. NCBI lineage: Eukaryota > Metazoa > Chordata > Actinopteri > Acanthuriformes > Acanthuridae > Ctenochaetus > Ctenochaetus hawaiiensis. The sequence continues at coordinate 1,093,746 of JAPZDY010000022.1, forward strand.
TCTTACTTGAAAGTGTTTGGTGTTGTTTATGCCATGGGTATGTGAATATTAATATATTGATATATATCATTTCTGGGAAGTAAAAATGACTAGATCTCAAAAATTAAATACCACTTACACAAAACCACCACACAATCAATGCTTGATATATGTTACAGAGCAACACCGTCTCCTTAAACTTATGCTTACAACTAATTTGTTTTGGCAGTTATTTTACAGGGAAACAAATCCTCTGCCAAGATTTCATGCAGAACACCTGGATATAAGGGTAGAAGTCTTTCGTACTTTGTGTGTCAAGTCAGGGAAGGACTATCATTTTAATCAAAATGTCTTAAATGTAAACTCCAACTCATTCTTACACTTATTTGCATTAAACAAAGAGCAACATTTATTCTTAAAATTCATCAAAATCTGTGAGAGCATGAGCGCATTCCAATAATGTAGTAACTGTTTACTACCCTTTTACAAAAGATTTAACACTCTTAAAAGCCAAAAGATGACCATTTGTATTTAAAGTAAATGTAAAACAATGAAAATTATGGTATTTTAGCTGGGGAAAATTTATATTTTAGAATTTTTAGATGCCAAAAAATAAACATCTACAGTAAAAATGTAGACTTATTCCTTAAAAAAACTTTTTTCCTTTAATAGTATGACCGCTTTTCACACCATTGCAGCCTTGTTTTGCCCTCTCAGAACCTGGTGTTAGACACATTTGATACATCTCCATTGATAGAACATTTTTATGTTCAGCAGACAGCCAACATAGACTGTGAGAACAAAGCTTTGCATATTTTGCGGAGAAAGCAGCTCGAACAGAGAGAGCTGTTTCCCTGGGCTGGATAATTACATTCCTTGCAGACGATAACAGGGAAATGTCGGCTCTCCACTGCAGCTCCACACTGCATTCGTCTACATTGTTGTTAAATCGTGAGCAGAAGAGAGGCTATTGATTGCTGCACTTCCCCAGAGGTGGCCTTTATCCTGTCTTGTGTTTGACCTTCCATATACTTGTTGAAAATGGAAGATAATGCACACAATGAACATCATAAATATTACAGATAGTACGCTGCAGACCCTCAATTTATAGTGAAATATGTCCAAGAAAACTCTAAAGAGTTTTACCTGAAAAAACATAGATATCTACTCTCAGTGACAAAATAGAGATACATTGTTTAAAACCTGTTTCCAGGAGTCAAGAAAAAAAAATTGATAATACTTCACCAAAAATATTGATTATTTTTCCTCTAAATTTAAGACATGTCAATTAATGATGACAAATTTCTAAATTTTCCCACACTGTCATTGTAACTTATTGTTAGTAGGCAGTGTGTGAGGATAAGCTGTGGACTGTCTGAATGGAATGCTGGTTTCCCCTACAGCTTGTGCTCAGATTACCCCAGTATGTCATATGTTTGTATAATATAGAATTTAAAGCAGTTTACCACAGCTATGCTTACTCATCTTCTCCAAAACATTGCCTTTGTATCTGAACATTGCTATTGGTCCACTGGGGGAAAAAAATTGCTTTGTGGCACTCAGAGCCTCACTAGAGCAAACTGAACAACACTCCCACCGACAACACAGCTGCACAGTGAGGACACATTTCTTGTATCTTGTTTAAAAACTGTCCGACCACTGCAAGTCACACTCAATGGTACATACAGTAAGTATATAAAATATAAACAATTGGTTTGATTGGCAAGCATGGTGGGTGATTTAACATTACATAAATAAAGAGTGGATAGTGATTCTGTCTTTAAAAGGAATATCAAAGGAACTGTCTTGAACAATTATTCTTTTCTATTCTGTTTCTTTGTTAAATCCACCCACATGAGTACGGTCCCAAACACAATAGTAAATGGTCAAATAAGGTCAACCGGTAAGAAGGGCGATGTATTGTAGAGAAAAAACTCTTTGTAATTATTACTTTATACATACAAACGCTTCAAAAAGCTGTATTTCTGATATCTTTCAATATAAAATTAGCCTAAAACAGTGTTATTGTTGGTTAAAAGGTTTCTCAAAAAACTGAAATGGCAATAAAAAGATTTTCAGAGCTACCCTAAAATGATAAAAAAATTATATATGTACCAAATTTACCGCATTCAGTGTAGTGCAATTTACTTTAAGCCTTCTAATGGTGAAAATCACTTTAACATGTCAATGTAATGGAATGCAAAAATGTCAATATAAATGTCAATAGAGTTTGGTTATTGAGGATGTAAAGAAAAATGCAATTCATAGAGCTTTTGTAATATAAAGGTCACCATTTACCATTTTACCCAAATGCAAAGGTTAAATGGGAAATAAAAAAATACAGTGTAACACTTTTCAATGCTTTCTTTATCCTCTTTTTTTATCATGAGCCAGGCCATTTCTGGTCTGCTGCCATCATGTTTGTGAGTTTGTCTACAAGCTCCAGAGTCTGGCCGACTGTAGAGGAAGAAGTACCAGAGTAATGTTCACACAGCATATCGACATTTCAGAGTTGTGTTGCACATACTATTTTCTGTGATAAAATGTCACTCTTACATGTAAAACACAACAACTGACAGGTATGTAACCTGAAATATCAGACTAACTCAGCTCCACACTTGAACATAGACTGGCAGAAACACTGAGAATCCATGTGGATGTTAAAATAAAACTCTTCTTCCAGCATTCAGCATGTTTAAGGGGGTTTTTCATAGTGATTTTTTTGGCTGCAGCTGAGTGTCCAACTCCTTTTGGAGAGGAAGCGCAGGAGGTCGCCGAGACCTCTTGCTTCCTTAATCCCCTCCTTTATCACTGTACACCCAGACCCCCACCACTACACCAGTCCAGATGAGTGTGTGGCCAACAAGATTGGACCCTCTCCTCTGCAACTGATATATAGTTTCATTCAGATGGACAGTAATTCTGTCAGCTCCATGTCAGATGAATGTGCGTCTGCTCCTATTAGCAGCTGCGGCTGCAGAATTACTGACTGTTGTGTCCTTCAGTTTACAGACAATATTGCAGATGGGGGGGGGGGGGGGCGC
>JAPZDY010000022.1:1108195-1123162 GCA_029783645.1 Ctenochaetus hawaiiensis
TTATTATTATTATTATTATTATTATTATTATTATTATTATTATTATTATTATTATTATTATTATTATTATTATTGTCCCCTCCTACATTTACACACCCAGTGCAGTGTTCATGGAGCAAACTGATTCCTCTATGATAAAGGTCAACATCCTGGAGCTCCAGGAAGTTCTCCACAGAACCCATGAGGTCATCATGATCACTGTGCTAATCTTCATCTTGGTGAAGAGAAACAAGTCTGAAATTGGCGAAGCCACTGTCTGGTGTTACATGAGTTTATATCCTGATTCCTGAATGCACCAAGGCCAGTTTCTCAGTTAGTGCCACCTTGCTATTTTCAATTACACAATACATAAATACCGTGAAAATTTACAAAAAGTTAAACTGCAAACCTTCTGTATTGTTATTCAAAGAATTGAACTGCATGTGCATGTAACAAGGGAGGGCTTTATAACTAGTTTCCTTTTACTTTCTTTAAAAAATCTTTCAACCCCCTTACTTGTTTTTCAAATTAAGACTTTGTTTACTAAAATAAAAGACAAAGACATTAACCTTGTCGTGCAAATACAGTAGTTAAGTCTGATTTTTATTTTACAGAAATATGTTGCTGTGATTTGTGCCTCAGCCCACTTACTACTGATGCAGGTGAACAGAATTTTGCTGTACTGAGCACAAAAACATAGTAACATTGTGTCTTTTTCCCGGATTTTGCAGAATAATTCAGTGAAACAACTCTCTGCAGTTTTCATGAAGGTATTTCTATTCTATCATACAGATTCCTAATAAAAACTGTTCACACTGAGGCCTGTGCAGTATTCAAGATACTGCCTTGTTTTGAAATTTTTTAAACTTTCTGATTTCAGGAGCACAAAGACGGAGGAAAAGAAAGGAAGAAAGCGGAAGAAAAGGAAAAAAAGTGTCATTTCAGATCCATTGTCCTGGAAAAAAGAAAAGAAAAAAGAAAAAGAATTCTGCTCCATTGTACTCTAAACCCTTGTGACTAAAAGTGACTGCTGATTTGGGTGAAGCCATCCTAGGAGTTTACTGTTACACTGTGAACTGCTGCTGTTTTAGCTTCAGTTTCCAAAACAAACACACTTATGCGGCCCTTGAAGAGGTCAGTTCTCCTGCTAACACCGCTATCAGGCAATGAAAGATAAACAGGATATTTTTAGACAAAACTGCTACTCTCCTACAGATCATGATGCATCATGTGGGATTGTTGATCTGATCTGAGAACACAACAGTTACAGTGTGAGAGAAGTTGGAGCACTTTTCTTTATCCTTCCTTCGTTTTTATGTTCTTCCACACACTCCATCTCAGCAGAATGTGTTTGTGTGTGGTAGCAGAGCACTTCCTCAGGTGGGATCTGTGTGTGTGTCCAGCTTCCCCTTCTTTTAGCGTGATGCGTGTTTATTGCAATTGAGTATCGGGATCCACTCTATTTGCAGTTCAACAACCTGCAGTGAAAAAAAGTGAAAAGCATTAGCTTCGACTCCCAGCTCAATCTGATGCTCAGTGTTTTTGCATTACAGGAGTGCAAGTGTGTTTGTGTACAAAAGAGAAGACAAGAAAGGAGGGAAATGAAAGGCAGAGTGAGAGAGAGCAGGTGTTGGAGTGGTTAATGGCTGAGAGCATGAATAGCCGGCACTGTGCATTCCTGATTAAGGGAATGAACTTCTCCTTTGTCTCGCTGGTCAACAATGAACACCCAGTAGCACTCAAGCACCATCCATCAGGCGTTCTTCACAGACAGCTAAACATTTAATGAATCTGTTACAAACTTCCTTCTCCCTCCTGCCAGACGATTTAGAGCCATTGACAGTGACTTAACCCTCTGGAAATATGGGGACCATCTGTTGTGTCTGCCTGCACATTGAAATCAACAAAAGACACGGGGCAGCTTTCACACACTCCTAATGCTGCACACTGTGCAGGTAAATGGAGACAATCTAGGAAAAATAAAACGCCTTTTGCTCTTTCTCCTCTCGCCACTTCCTTGTATCAAATGTGCATCTTTCTCACATTTTCTCTGTTCTCAGTGGCTGAGCTCTGACCCATGCCCTCCTTATGCACATCTGCCCACAGGGGGTTTAGAGAACTCATGTTCTTTAAATCAAAGACATTAATAAAGTAATAGAATTTTCATGGCAGAAAAAAGCGACTGTTCTGTTTATGATATAAGTGAAAATGAAGGAGACAACAAACAAATACTCAGCACTCAGGCCATCATGCCATATAAAACCAGCAGCAAAGAACACCGTGTCTAATAGTAACAATATTAATATAAATTGATAGAAATATGAGTCGGTTCAGTCAGTCAACGGAAATGAAGAACTTCAATGAGGATAAATGCAAATACATATTTGTCCTCAAGGTTACTTCAAAATACTCCCTATGTAGTGTAATTTAAAACCAGACAAAGAAAGAAAGTAGAGTTCAATGCATTCCTAACTTTGTGGGAAGTCATAAAGGGACGTTTCCTGAAACCTATAGGTGATGGCATTGACCAAACTCACTTCACAACGTATGAATAAATGTAGTGATAGATTTATTTGCTACCAAAGCTCTATTTCACATAAGCATGAGGGAGATCAGCGCAGTCCTGTAAATCTGTCTACACCACCAGGGTCAGACGCCAGTGGCAGGATGAAACTGCCACCATACAACCCACGCCCAACGTTTGGAATTCACACATAAAAATCCGTATCTACAATGAAAGGTCTTTAATGTACTCAAGCTACTCAAACTTGTTGAGATAAATGGGACAGCTGATTCCTCATCCTCTCTGCAGGTCACACCAGTAGCACTGTATTTTTATAGTTTAAATATATATTTCAAACAGTCAATGCCTATTACATCCGTCTATACAAATCTTGTATAGTACAAGTTCCTTAATGGTTCTCACAGTCTGTAGACGGATTTAATAGTTTAAGCAATTTAGCTTTTAAACTTTATAACATCTTGAAATCCTGTTTCTGGTCTGTCATACTTTTATACCACGAGCAGCGCCAGAGTTTGACTGAAAGTTTTGATTAGTTTGAGTTTTCATTTTATGACCTTTTTTTAAGATAGCAGGGAGAGATGATAGCAAATGAGGGGGAGCCATTGCCTATCATAGAGCCAGGCCCAGTTTCCCATACTGGGTCACTATTGGCCTAGGCTGGAACCAGGGTATGGTTTGCTTTGCCAACTGAATGCTTTCAAACCGCATATGTACCATTTCCCACTATTATTTTTAATAAATGTCCTGTTTTTTAATGGATGTCCTCTTCATTTATTGCAGTAGGTGTGAAGAAGCATTACTGCAGATCTTTTCTCCCTGCTTCTGATTAAAATGTCATTGTTCTCAGCAGACTTAAAACAATTACTGGAGTATAATTCAACCGCACTGCTGCACTATTAACCTTCTGCACAACCGTATTTGCATTGTGACACACTCAATCTACACACTCTTTGTTTTTCTGTCTGGTTACAGTAAGAAGAAAAAAAAAATCTGTGCTGCTAACACTGATACCTGCATAACCAAGAGCCACCATCTAATTCCAGTCTCTCAAGGACATTTGTTGTTTTTTATTATCTGTTGTAACTTGCTTTTCCAACAACTTTGATTGTAATTATTTTTGTCTCACACTCTTTGTACTTACTATGTATGTTTCTTTTCTATACTCCACGACCAGTCTTGTACAGATGCTGTAAATAATTGTTTTTTCTGTGTGGGATTAATATTTACAATATTTCCATTATCGTCAGTTCAACCAATACCAAATGATGTTAGAGTTGTACCTGAAGGCTTGAATCCTGTCAGCTCGACCACCTGTTTTGATTGAAAAAAGACGGACAAGACATATTTAGAATGTGTGATATCTGACAACAGTGCAGTGATAATACAAATATGTTACTTACTTGGTTTCCAGATGATGATTTTAAGGAGAAACTCACAAAGCTCTCCTTTCTGAAGCTCTCTGAAAAACATTAGCACACCCATTAGTATGAAAAGTTGACTTTTCTCTTTCAGGACCGAAACATTTAAGACAAAGACATACAAGCATCAAGAGCTGTATACACAAAACCAAACAAAACAATATGAATAACAACAGAAAGTTATTGTTCTCAGTGTAACATTTTCTTTTATACATGGATTCTTTTTTAAATGCACTTTTATTTTTTAACAATTAACGTCACTTAATCATGGCCGTTACTGCTGATGAGATAAACATCTCCTCATCTGGAATCTCATGTGTATCCTTGTCCTTACTCATCATTCATTTATTTCAGTCACAAAGTGCTGTGAAGTCAAAGGAAAGAGTCTCTTACAGTCAGCAACACATTACCAACTATCACTGAGAAATAAAGATCAAAAACCTCAGTGAAGACCATCACTGATTGTCAATATCTATAATATGGAGGCCTGATTCTAAAGTGATTGGTGACCCCCTGACCTTTTCTTTAGTGCCACCCTGAGGAAAAACTGATATTTGTATATTTTTAATCCAATTATTTGGCTCCAAGAACGACAATATTCCCAGCATTTTGTTTTCCCGTTCAGTAAATTATTATAAGGTAAATACATGAAGTGCAGCAAATATCTGGTAGATTAAAATAAAAAATAAAAAATAAATGAACGTTCACTGTCATTGATTTAGGAATAATCAAAGTCAGAGTCAATACTATAAAACACCATACACTGAGAACTACAATCACCAGAAGTTATTTGCATTTATGGTTTATCACATTTTTTGTTTACTTCAGAATTGGTGAGGTCAGTTGGTTTGAGGCTCGTTCTGAAACCATCATCACCTTGGATTTTTCAGGGTGACGAAAGTGAGAGAATGTGTGCTGCCACTGATGACTGTGTGACAGCCAGCAGACAGCTAGCAGTTACTCAGAACATTAACAGTAGCCCCCCACCCATGTTTCAGGTTCCAACATGGTTCTGATGTGGAAAAATTTGAGGCATCCATATAGAGTTACATTGGACCTTAAATTTATAAAGAATATTGAAATCCAGTATAAGGACTAAAATTAGATAACAGAAGGAAATTCACTAAACTTGTTGCTTATTATCTTCAGCAAATCTAACTAAATGGAGTATTTACTAAAACTACAGATGTAAAAGCCCAGATGCAGTTCGTCTTGTTTGCACGAAGTACGGCTAATTAAGAAAAGATCACACACTGTTTTGAGGTGTGTTATGTTTGACTTGAAAGTACTGAAGTGCTTAAGAAAGTGTTTGTTTTTAGATCTGAATCAATAAAAAGGTTGACAAAAAAAGAAAATATATTGTAGTCAACTCAACAAAGGAATCAGGTATGAAAAGTGTTTTTGATCAAACTTTTTCAATCCAATAAAAAGAACATGAAACTTTTGGTGGTTGCTTCAATCGTATCATGCTTTGCTATGTGCCATTAAAAGTCAGGAAAAATAACAACAAAACAGAACACTTAAGTTGTGTAAATAACAAGAGTTGTTTGGATTAATGATCTAAAATTGCGACAAAACTTTTGGTTTTTGATGTTTACTGTTTGACGATTTGTGTTTACTATCTTTTTTTTGTAGACATTTTAATTTTAAGCTTTTTCTCAAAGACAGTGTTCACTATAAGATGACCAAACGTGTGTGAGATCCTCTGATAAGTCCAGAAAAACATAGTTTGACTGTTCACTGCCTAAGATATTTCACAAATCCTTGCTAAATATGTCCAAAAGGTATAGTTATACACACACGGCACACACACATATAAGCTCCCAGGTTATGCATCCTACCATTCTTGATCACCAGTGATGTGGTGGTGGAGCTGGGGGGCCCAGAGGTCTCACTGGTCTCAGGGCTGGAGGGGGTCATAGGACTGCGACCCCATGAGGTGACTGGGGCCCTCTGAGAAGGTAGGAAGCTGGTTGGCTGGGAACAGTTCTGAAAACACACCACAGCTCAATCATAAATGCTGCTAATTGGTGATCCTGTCATGAAGTATTACAGGTGCCAAAGTGTTGATACAGTAACTTTATACTAAAAGCATTTATACAAAAGCAAAGGCAGCATTACAGTAAAAGAAATACTTGCAAAGAAGGACTTTATTTTCTGTGCAGTACTGATGGACCTGCTTATTGCGTGTGCTTTTTACTCACTAACCGTAAAAGATAAGGCCTTCCTCTTTTCTTTGATCCTCTTTATAGCATTCCTCACCTAAATGAGAAGCAGCGTTACACCCACTGGTTTGTCCAAAAGGCTGGCAGCCTCACATACCATGCAAAGATACATTCTGAAATTCTGCCGCAGTGGTGACAGGCAGACCCACTCACAATGGACTGAATGCCTCCTTACCTCACTGTTGTAAACAGCATACACTAAGAAGATATACAGACCCTGTGGAGAGGAGGCAGACACATTAGGAAGCAAATGCAAAGGTGTAAGGTGGAGAAGAATAAACTCCATTCATACATTTTTTTTTGTTGACTACATATTCACAAAGTGCATTTAATCCTCCGCTCTGACATGCTGCCAAACTTTGCCTTTCTCTGATCCAACAAAGAGGGAACCATCTATTGCAAAATTCCTCTTCATGCTCTCGATCTGTGTGGCTTTCTACTCCCTTCTGGCACAAGGTTCAGTTGGATTCAGCAGGGTGTGGCCTAACTGGAACCAAATCAGATCCCTCTAGTCTTACTATTACAAGATGTTGGATGTGTTTGCTCTGAGATTTGTCAACTTCTTGTACTGTACAAGTGGGATATAAAATTAGGATCTCATTGGCGATGCAGAGTGGTCTGTGAATTTGTTTCTGATGTGCAAAGGCAGTCTGTGTAGCCTGCAATCAAAAAGAACTTTTCAAATACTGTACACAACAGTGAACTTTTTTCAGAAAATGGAGGCTATTCATACTGCTGTGCTTTGTTGTTAGCGTACAACATGACAAATTCTGTCGTAACAAATAAAAAAAAATAAAGTTTTGAAGAAAAGGTCCATCCCTGATAACTTTCTCAGCGGCATCTTTGTCATCTTGTGACTTTTGGAAGTTACAGAAAGTCACTCAGCTCCCCCCCGTTCTGTCGCCGGAAGGGTTTTGTGTAAGGAGGTTCAGAGGCTGTTGGAGCATCTGAAAAACACCTCGGCTGGATTTTAACGGCACCTTAAGCTTCCATTAAAATAAATATATCCTGTGCATGAATTTAACTATTTATCTTCTCCAAGCTACAATGTGAATTGGGATTTTTTTTTTTTAAAAAAAGAATGATTTCCAAAGTAAATTACAGAACAGAAAAAGGCTGTAAGTTGTAACCTTTCACGGCAATGTGTATGATTTTTTTTATGATCCAGGACCCATATCCTTAGTTTTGTCTTTGTCCCTTAAAACACATCCTCACAAAAATATTCATGTATATGGTCAAAATATTCAAAATATTCAATATTCTTTTTTTCCCTGCAGTCTCTGTTATTAAAGCTAGATTGGTTTAACTACATTGTTTAGTTCAGGATGATTGTGGTCATTGTCACAGTTGTAAAAGAAAACATTTCTGACTGCAAAACGCATGCCCCAGTTTTAAGAGATCTGTACCGAAACCATTTCAGCTCCTCCCTAACAGGTTTTGTGTGATAGTGGGTTGTAGCCAATTTAGGTGTCTGTCCACTGACTATGGCTCCTAACATGGACCGCCAGTCTCCACCACTAAGGGTGCAAAAGCTGGTGGTCAGTTAGTTAGTAAGTTGTCAGTGTAGCGGTCTGTTTGGTTTGGTCCTGATTGACCGTCTTCCTTCTCTGGCTGTGTTGGCAATGCCATTAGCCAATCAGATATTAGAAGTTATTATCAATTATACTTTTACTCTTATTGTTGCACTGTGTATTACAGTTTCTTTGTAAAGTGAGCTATCGATTTAACTATCAAAGCATCTGAGTATCTTTTTTATTTAACTCTTTATAGATATAAACCAGTGATCCATATGATGCCCAGTGTCTGCACTGGTTTGCTCAGTGGAGTTGCAAACACTTCAACAGACAGAGGTCTAAGGGAATTCAAGGCCTGGCGAGTCTGCTGTTTGAAAGCAGATGTATGCATGCAACAGCTAAGTTTACATGTACACGTGATCAAGGCAGTGATGTCAGTGAGAAGGAGCCCTTAGCAGGCACAGTGTTCTGATTATATTTGGGATTATATTATGCTTTTAATCAGTATAGGCAGAATCCCAGTAAGATATGAGGTCTATTATTGGAGGATGCATTGAGCTAATATCTAAAATTCTAAAAATAACTGTAACTTAGCACAGTAAAATGGCAGAAATTGAACAAAGACTATTTATTATATTATCTCAGCAGAATTATTAATTAAACAGTCCTCTTATTTTTTGCTTTGATCATCTAAAAGAATCTCATAATGAGTGAGTGAATTGAGAGAGGTTTGGCTGTAATCTGTATTTGTGTTTAAGCTGTAGCTAAGTTAAATCTATAATATAAACCTGTTGAGGTAAATATTCAGCCCTTTTTTTGCCCCACTAACTCTCAACCTCATTTTTACTTTCATAGACTTATTGACACAGCCTAGTAAAAAAGCTTTTTTTGGGGGGGAGAAGGAAGAAGATGGGTTGGCCCACCATCATCCTCCTACCCACATAGGAAGAACTCCTACTGTAGTGTTATCTGCCCTCAGCTGGACACTGGCAGTAAATCTAAATTAACTAGCAGCTCTCTGGGGGTCAACCAGGGGCTGGCTCATTTTGATTAATTAAAGAGTAGGGAGGGGTTAGTGGGATAAGACAGGAGAGGGAGCGAGATGAGCGGAATGGACTGAAGATATGAGAAAAGCAGGGACAGTGCATGGAAAAAGCCTGACTGGAGAGAAGAGCGTCTGAGAGAGGAAGTTACTGCTGTGTTATCATGGGAGGAGAGCTGGAGGTAGATGTGGCATGACCTGTCATTTAAAGGCCCCACTGCCTTCTCCTACACACACACACACAAACACGCACACACCCACCCACACACACACACAGAACTCACACTAAGGTACACAAATATTCAGTCACTGTTATAAAATTACAGCTGCAGATAAATATATAAAGACATTTAATATGTGCAGAAAAGATCCTAGTAGACATTCATATTACTAATGTGTATTGACATACTAAAGACAAAGCTAACGAACCTAAGATTTAGTATGAATCACCCATAAATTATGTGGTTTTGCTTTTCATCATTATTTATAACTGTTTTTTTTAATCTTCTGTCAAAGTTTTTTGGTCATTTTTATGTTTTTATCTATCGTTATCATAATATTATTAACAGTAGGACCTGAGTCAGTGCTCTTACTCAACCCTCTCATCCAGCCAACACTTGAAAATAAGCTTTAACTTTGAAGTTAATAGACACCTTGCGTCTGATGATTTGGTGATTACTTGACGTGCTCCTCAGTTGATGAAATAATTGAGTTGGTCAGCAATCAGTTGCTTATTTACTCATCTAGCAGCTGCAGAGCAACATTAGCATTTATTTAACTTGTGTTTGTGTGAACCTGGCAAATGTTCAGCTCAATGATCATCTGTAGCTCATCTGAGTCTTAGCTTAGCCTTGGTCTCCACCAACTCACCAGCTAGTCTCCACCTGTGTCTGTCTGATTTTTGCCATCAAGCAGGTAGTGTAGGGTTGGTTGTTGGGGCTTTTTTCACTGACAGCAGCTGCCTGATTTATCTGAATAAATCATTCAGAGAGTGGTGAGCCTGAACCAGAAGAGTTCAGCAGAGTTGTAGTCAGTTAGCTAAACAGTGAGCTAAAGCACTGTGTAGTTGAGAGTGGCAAAAAACTTATGAAAAATTTTGTCAATTTTCAACCTTTTACAGTGCTTTGACATTGAAATTTAAAGAGCTGTCATTTCTAAAAATATCGATTACTTTAATTTGGAGACCATTATTTTTTCAAGGTTTGCCAGTTACTACACATAACCTATAACTTTACAAGATCGGGTTCAAAATGAGCAAGTTAGGTCAAGTGTGTTTGGAAAAAGACTTTCCGTTAAAAAAATGTGAGATCTGGATGTGAAAATAATCTAAAGTTCACAGATATAAGATATCTTTGTATACCTGGAAGGCATTGAGAGCGATGAAGATATAGGCAATGACTACAGACAGATGGACCAGCACTCCACACAGCCAGGTCAGACCCAGCACTGGCAGCAGGATAAGAACTGGACGGGTCACAGCCCTGCAAATATTCACAAAGCACAAATATATCAATCATCAATGCACACACAGTATGTACGTGAATTAGTCTACACATACTACTCTATTGCAGAAGCACAATAGTAAGTTTCGAACAAACTATGGAAACAATTTGTCACACTTTGTTGTCATGCCATTTCATTCCTCAGTCCTCTATTTACTTTACTTTATCAACCATTTTAGAAAGAATGTGTATAGACCAAAGGAGCCGGCAGCAGCACTCTCTTCTTAAATATTTCCTCCTTGAATCCTCATCAAACATCTCTACACAACTATTGATTTCACCGCCTACCACAGTCATACTCCTGTTCCTTTGCAATCATCCTTTCAATGATCCTGGTGCTTATACGGCCAATAAGCACTTCATGGGGCAAGACAGAAAAGGTTGCCTTTGTTCAAACCACCATTGTTGTCACACTGCTGCACCTGGGTAGAAAGATTGAGTTTTCAGACGGCACTGTGTCTGCAAGGACAAAGCCAGCATCCACTTCCCTCTCCCCTTTTATTTTTGAAAGTCGTTTTCCCTCAAATTTCCTGAATTCATGAAACACTGTAGCTGGCACAGACTTCTACTTTCAGCCTGTTTGTGAGGGAATGAAGAGACCCAGCGAAAGGGGGAATGGCGCAGTTGCATTTTCATTAGACTAAGACAAATAAATGAGAACAAAATTTGGATGAAAGAGAGCTGCAGCATGTTGGGTTGAAGGACTTGAACCATGTCTTTCCACAGCAATAAGACATTAATAATACCTTTTAATTCTAGTACACTGGCCCGAGGTTATGCCTCTGAAAAAGCACATTAGTTCTTAAAATATTGGAAGATAAAATGTCACTAATAAATATGACAAATCGACCTTAAAATCAATATATACATATAATTCTCACATTCTAAAAGTACAATTTGAGGAGGATTTAGATGACATTACTGCTTTTGTCACAAAAGAGTCAGTTCACTTGATTCACTGGAAGTGATTCACTACATCAGATGGAAGGTTCCCATGGAAAGCACAGTCTCACTCACTCATGCTGATTTAGTGCGCCTTGATTTTAAAATAAATTGCCCACAGTGTGACCTGACATCTGTACACCATCAAACCTTGTTTTTTAACAAGGGAACTACACATGCACAGATACCACTGGCCACCTTCTCCATGTCTCACAAAGAAACCACTTTTAAAACATTTAATGTTTTTCTTTGACTGCACTTCAGGACACATATAGAGTTAAAAAATTATTTTTAATTTAGAGTAAAATTTTGTGGGTCCACTGACCTTAATGTAGTAATGATAGATTTTTTGTTGTTACTTAGTAAACAGTGCTTGCCACAAAACGGATTACTAAGCGAGGGTTATTTACTGTATACCAACACTACTTCTGCACAACAAAACCTATAGTCTTAAAAGAATTAGAAGGTAAGAAATTTCATAAATTAACTTAAACACCTGGTAATTAACCCCCAGTGACAGCCTCATGGAGCTGCATGTGATAATGCCAGTGTTTTGCAAAGGTAAACAGTGGCTGTTATGAAGAAATTTAAATTTATGACTCATTTTTGTGTTTAATATTTTTAGCTTACTGTATAATTCCACATGTTCTTTCATGGTTAGGATAGCCTAAGTAATATGTGTGATGTAAAATAAAGAGAACAATAATAATAACCAAAAGGAACCATGTGGAAGACAAGAGTATTAACTTGACTGAGTCTGTATATACGTTTTATCAGAAATCATTCAGCAGCAGCATAATGAGCACCTGTGGTTATGCTGGGAAAAATGTTGCTGGCTAAAATAGATTAGAAAGCATAAAACTGGCAGTATCTCTGCAAGATGTCGTAACATAACTGAGCTAAGAATGGCTTCCATGCCAGTCAGAATTGTGATTTCAAGGCCTAATAATCAAAATAAAAAGAGAACACACATGCTAAAAAAAGGCATTTAAAACAGCCTCAGTTATTTTCAGTGACAGGAACTTGGAAACTGCCGGTCTGCCTGACTTTTGCTGTCATATTTTTTGGTCATCAACGATGTTGTTTTCACTTATTTATTTAAACTCAACTTAATCAGGTAGTTTCTCCAGAAGATCTTTTATAAACAAGAAATCTGAGAACAAGTACACAATCAGCAATGAACAAAGAATTAATAAAAAACAATTCAATGCTATGTGACATGCTAGCTTACAGACTTAACCAGCTGCTGCTCTGTTAGCTTCATCTAGCCAAGCCTTTCAAATGCCACCACATTTAACCCACATTTAACCCAACTCTCAAACCTGTGTTATCAATAAGTCAATCATATGTTTGATCACATTTGCTATGTGTATTCCAAATACTTTTACTTGTGCTTATTTCAGCCTCTGGGACAAAATGGTGGCATTGCATCTCGACTCTGTCCTTGCTGTTAAACTGGACAAAGACAGAGACCCTAACAGCCAAGAGGCTACTGAAGGGTCTCATTTCCCTCTGAACTACACTGCTCACTCAATGCTTCCATAGTTACATCACCATGTAGGTCAAAGCTGATGTTACATATTTCTATTTTGTGATAACTGTCCAATAAATATTGTAAAATAAATGTGTAGCAAGCAAGCAGGAACTGCTTTTACATGGAGTGATACAGTATAGTATTAAATGTCAGCGTGTTACATGCAGATTTTGTATCATGGCTAATGAAAAAATAAGATTGCATAATTCTGAATTATTCTGCTACAGATTGAACTGCTTAAGTCTTGATGTTGCAGCCTAACAATACAAAATATTACCACAGTCAAGGAAAGACATAAAGGTTGACTTTATAATAGTTGAACTGGCAGAGGACAGAAATTATTTAATTCTGTACAAGTCAGATGGCAGGAAAGTCAGAGTCACTGGTGAAGTTCAATAATACCACATATTTGTTCTTTTCTGCAATCAAAAGAAGTCAATTAAGCGCTAACTTGAAGCCATCAAAGGCAGAATGAAGATACATAGGGCCTGGGCTGGGGTGGAAACTAGGGCACATAAACTATATCATCAGCAAAACAATGGATATTGAAATATTAACGAGGAAGAATTTTGTCATTCATGAGTAAAAACATCTAAACAGTATTTCATCGAGGATAGACCCATTTTCCCAGAGGTTACCAACAACAACAGGCTTAGTTCTCTCTGTAAGGTAGGAGTAAGATGAAAGTAAGCCTCAAAGTGGCCTCAACTTGAACATAAACTGTAGTTTGTGAAGTAGGGTTGTATGATTGACTGTATCAAATGCTTTTTAGCGGTCAGTGAAGAGCGCAGCACAAAGTTGCTTTTCATGCACAATAGTGACTGAAACCGCAGAAGTTATCTTGCTGTGGCTAACACAAAAACCACCATTTTTAAAAAATGTTTAGAAGAACTCAACTCTGCCAGATGGAATCTATAAGACACACACAAACATTTACACACAAAGACACACACTTACACACACATTTACACACAAATTCAGTTGTTGGGACCAGGTGTTAAGCTGATAAGCCCTTACAACTCCCACAGCAGACTCCCGAGTCTAAACTCCCAATCTCTCACACTGTCTCTATTGACTATGGCTGGAAAGGAAACGTGTGAGAGGGAGAGAGAGAGAGAGAGAGAGAGAGAGAGAGAGCGAGTGGGCAAGCAAGATAAAATACTCATAGAGGAAAGTGCACAAAAAGCAGAGGGAGAGAAATAAAGTGACAGAAAGAGGTAAAGAAACCATTGAATCTCACCAGGTGAGGTCAAAGGTCTGCATCTTTGATGCTGAGCTTGGACTGAGCATCTTAGCACGACGGCGAGCACTGGAAACTGTCACCATGACAACCCGAAACAGCACAACCGCATTGACCTGCAGGCAGAGGACAACAGCATCAACATGGCCTCCAGCAAACATGAGACGTGCCTCTGCAGATCTGCTTTGCCTCAAGCTCACATTTGGATGAGGGAAAGTTTGCCGTCCTCCTCAGGCTGGCAGGAATCACATCACAGTATACAATACTCAGCTAATGGACTTCATTGCATTGGATTGCATTTTTTTTTACTGTTCTAAGATGAGAAAAAAATAGAACAAAGTTGAAAATTAAGAAAAGAAATGCAGAGGCCATCTTAAACTTAGAAACCTACTACTGTGATCTTCTGTGTTTGGGATACTGAGGGGTATTTAGGATGATTCAAGGACTTTGTCCCTCATCTGTTGTGTCTTCTTTTAAAAGGTGCCATGTTAAGTTTTACATAAATAAACCAAGTTATGTTTTCACTTATTTCTAACTTAACAGTGCTTATTTCATTGTGGCCCAACAAGGATTTCAAATGTGATTCAAATGTAGAGCCACCTCTTATAAATATTTAGAAACTTGCATTGTTTACATGCATGTTTGAAAATCTATTAGTTATCTTTTTAACTATCTTTTGCTTTTGCTTGTAGGTTTGTGCAAGAATGGATCATCCATATGCCACTTTGTTTGAGTCCAAATTTGTCCGCTGGCTTTAAACACAGAGGGGACTCACAATATTACTAACATGTAAGGTAGAAGTTGGCCATGAGGTTTGTGCAAGAGTGTGTTTTGTATTGATGATGTTGGCTGTGGTGGTTGTGCAATATGTTGCTATTGTTAGTACAGTGTATGTGTGTACTTAATTGTGTATGTGTATGTGGATGGAGGCCATGAGTTAAGTTTTGTTGGTAGATGATATTTTTACTTTATGATACAACATGAAATGGATGAATTGACCTTTTGGAAAAACTGCAGGACAGATTTAGGACAAACTTCTCAACAAAG
>JAPZDY010000022.1:1134297-1149998 GCA_029783645.1 Ctenochaetus hawaiiensis
TCTGTCTGTCTGTCTGTCTGTCTGTCTGTCTGTCTGTCTGTCTGTCCAGCCATCCATTTTATGCTCATCAAACTAGTCACTGAATCCTTGTGTATGGAAGCATCTACATTTGCTACATCTACATGGCACCTAATGCAGTATTTTAAGGCTTTACCTTGAGTACCATTTTACTGTAAAACCCTTTACACACTCAGCAGATCAGAAGTCAGTGTTAATAGAGTGGAGAACCTTTAATTGCTTTAAGACAATGCTATTCCATATGCCTGGTGAATACACACATATCTGTTTTTGTGCTGTATTACTGGAGTAGGAATAAAAAATCCTACTGAAGCCTATTTTTAAAATACACTTTTTTGTAATATACCACAATCCCTGGAGTAAGCTAGGTCATTGAGTAAGAAATCACTGACAGAATTATTATTATTATTTTTTATTATTATCTTTATTATTATTAAGTTTGGCTGCATAAGCATTAGTGTGTTTTGGATGTGAGATGAGATCTTAAGTTGCTTGAGTTAAACGCTACAAATTTTTCACAGAAATTCTGTGTCATATAGTGGGTTTAAAATACATTAGCTTTTACTAGGAAAAGAGGATCAATTAAAATATACCATTAAGTTGCATCATGGGAAATGTGGCATCCAATTTTTGGCGGGTCAACCTTTTTTGAGACTGGATGTCAGAGTATGTTTAACCTCTGCTTCTCTAACTTTAATCGCTCTATTGTAATCTGACCTTTGAAAACAAATATATTGAGGTGCATCATTAAATTGCTGGCCTGCCTCCTTCACAAAACCCCTTTGTCATATAGTAATAAGAAGAAATAACTTATTTAAACTGCCTCAATGGGCAAGCTGTAAAGAAAGGCCAGAAAAAAGCCTAGCTTTAAATTATGGGCTTGAAATAAAAACAGACCTTCCTTGCCTTACTGACAGTGAATTTAAGGCATATCCAACATGTTGAGACTGATTTTGAGAGAAAAGAATCTCTTTTTGTTTGGCAGCCTCCATGATAACTTCTTAAATCTCCTTGAATACAAAATCATTCCTTCTTTTGATTGTTATTTGATAGTCAAAACCTAAGTCAAGCTTGAGACCCTTTAAGGCAATGAGTAGGTCAACACTAGAAGAATATGTTTGATTATATGCCTGTAGAGTAGCCTACTGCAAACAATTAACAGAATTCCTTAATTTATCCAGATGACTTTTAAAATTAATCTAATTTCTTAGTTTAATAATTTAGGTCAAATGTAAATACAATACAGAAAATACACAAATTTGTAAACTCTACGACAAAGAGCAGCATCGTGCATTAGAGCCTAAGGCTTAGCAAGAACATTAGGTGCTACAGTACATGCGTTACCTCTTTGATGACTTGCCACTTGAGGGCGTTGTCCTCACTAATGATGCTGTCAGCCACACTGATGAAGTGCTGGCTGAGCCCCTGCATGTTGTCCTGGCTGTGGTTGGTCACAGCAGCGAGTGGCTGTGTGGGGACGTCAGCAGCCAGAGACAGCAGCTGGATGAGGGACACCATGTCTGTTGGCTGCAGTTCCCCCCGCTCAGTGTCTTCCAGGGCCTGGACAGACACGTCCAACAGGGCAGACGCCTCGGCCAGGCTGCTCAGCCCTGCTGGCTGCTGCCCCAGCGTTGCCTGGGAGTGGACACAGAGACACTGGGTTCACAGAGCTGTAGAAGTTTTTTCAGTTGGCCATCACACATTATTTTGTTTTAAAATCCTGTGTTTTTACTTGTGTTATATACACTAGGTGATATCACTGTTTCAGTGGATTCCAAATAGAGAGCTTCATCTCTCATATGGATACAGTTTAGTACATTTTATTATGCATTTGTTGTGCATTTTCTCAGTACTGTTGGAAAGCTGTTTGCCGACTGAAACAATTACTTCAAATTGTCACAGAGTCAATAAAGTCTTAAAGTTCACTTTCTGCTTTGGTAAAAAAAAACTCAGGTAATGTTCTTGTAAAATTAATCGATTTTGTTTTGAATTATTCAGAATATAAATGAGCTGTTAATATCAATGTAAAACAATAAGCTTTTATCCAAAATATTGGTTTTGACATCCTAACCCCTAATAAAAACACATGTCAGACTTGCAATCAAAGTCTCTATCAATTCAGAATAAATAAAAATTAAAAAAGAAAAGGTACAGTACAATGTTTGGTAAAATGCTCCAAGTAATAAAATCTGAAGTGAAAGTGGAAGAAGAGAAAGTTATCTGAAGAAGATGTGTGGGTTATCTACCTGGGTTTTGTTGGTTAGTGTCATGAAATGGTGCATAAAGGTGGTTGGCTGCGAGTTCTGAGATTCACTCATCTGCTTCATCTTCAGGTATCGCTCTGTGCGAAAAAACAACAGGACATCAGTATGGATGATGTAATGGCAGGACGCTCTGCTATTTAATGAACTTTCCTAAGCTGATTTTCTTGAAACATCCCAGAATAAAACAATGAACTTTCTACAATCTCCTGTAGCCTCTCTGTCCCTCTTTATACATTTATTTATGTACTGATGACATACAACAGAAATACTTTGTGAACCTTTATATGTATACTAAGTTTCCTATATTGTTGTAAGTATTTGTGTCGTGGCTAAACCTCTGTGCTATACCACCTTACCTTTGATTTATGCTCAATTTAGCATCTTGTTGAGAAAATATTGACTTAAAATATAATGGATAGAAAATTTAATTCTAAATTGCCCTAATGCCAACAAAACCAGGTATACACTACAGGGAATAATTTACAACTAACTTAATCAACAAAATATGGAATATTGAAAGTAAATACTTCAACATATTGTATTTTATGTCTGGTCAACTATTTTTCTGGAGTAAGGGCTGTATTTGGGTTATCTGGATTTATGACATGGGCAAGACTTTGTTAATGGTTTCCAGGTTTCCAGATGTACTTTAATTTTCTCCCTTCATTCCTAGATTTACATTTTTAAGCAAATATTTGAAATCTTATAAACATACTATGAAGTTTTGCCTAATCTGTTGCATCACTGTATGTAGGTTGCACTATAAAGCAAGTCCCTTAGAGTCAATATGTTCAGTCATCATTTCCATTTCCCTATATTCCCTTTATATATAAGACTGGAGTCCAAACCCTGGCCAAAGCTGACGAGCCGTGCTCCTGTGGTGGACAGTGTGTTAGGCTCACCTCTGCTGCTCCTGCAGATGAACGGCAGTGGATCAGAGCAGTCTGTCAGGCCGAACAGTGGGAGCTGCTCTGACCAGCTCTGCAGCGTCCTGCAGCCCTGCAGCTCCACCTGCTGGTGCTCTGCTACTCACACATGCACATGGTCACACGTTCAAACACAAAAGTAACACATAACAAGAGAAGAGGAGAGTCAGCTTGAGCAGGCCTTTATGTCAAAATGTCTTTTACCCTGGTTAGATCAGTGAATCATGGTTGGTGTAAACGTGAGATTTCTTAAAAATCCGTACGGCATTTAGGAGTATCAAGGGGTCATTAAAAGTTGACAGCTAATTGAAAGACTGTAGATTTATCATAACAAGAATAATTAAAGAGGAATATTTTTTAAAAAAACAAGTGAACTCTGTGAACTCTAGCTGCTATTGCATAAACCTGTCTGCATGGATCTTGAAGGAGGAGGAGAAACTCAGACAGTGGGGGAGTGTCAGTTCACTGTATGGAGCTCTGTTCTTCCCTTGGCTGCCCCTGCACTGCTGGAGCTGTGGGAATCCCCTCCATCCCAGCCTCCCTCCCTGCATCTGTCTCACTTTTAATCCCCTTCATTCTTTCACTCAGTCATACTAGTGTGTTGTTGTCTCTATGTCAGTCAGTTTTGTTCTACATCATCTGGGTTTACAGGCCTCTTTTGGAAGGAAGTTTTCCCAATTGATTGTAAAACTAACACACATGCAACTTAAAGAAAGATCTGGATGAGTAATGCTACCCTTATCGATCTGGTATCAGACACAAGGATGTGAGGTGGAACACAGAGGGTATTAAAAAAAGAAATTAATGGAAGCTGGCCCGCAGAGAACATTATGAATAAAAGTCAATATAAAAGATATTGAAAATACTGTAAAAAAAAATGAAATATGCAAAAACATACACATAGAATAAGTAGTCAAGAGAAAGGTAAAAAGAATATGCATTACAACAGGACAAATTATGCTGCACACTGTAGTCAACTTTTTTGTGATGCTCTATACAAAAGTTGCTCTATGAAAAAATATACCAATATACCAAGGTGGGACGGACAACATATATAGTGTGATGAATAATGAAAAATGTATGATGATAAGGAGATAGACTTTGAGTTTACAGTAAGAAGAGGTAATAGTGAGGGCACAGTCAAACTTTGGTTTCTTTGGCCTGAAAGTCAGAGAAAATTTTGACTTTAAATTGTCTTAAAAACCCACACAAACTCACACAAACACACCAGGGGCTTGTTTGCTTTTGAATACAGGATATTTTTGGTGGATTTTCAGTGCTGTTAATAAGAGATTCTGGTGGTATTAAAATAACATTCTTGTTATGTTGGATAAGCATGACGCACTGACAGTATGGGTATTGTTCAGGGCTGAGTAGGGTACAGGTATGTCACTCCTGTAAAGCCCGAGGACTCAGAAGTGACAAACCACAAAAGAATGCTCAAAAGATCAAAACAGCATTTGTCCTTAAGTCTCTTTATTACATACTATTATTATATTACTAGGATCTCTCAGGACACATCATCTAGGTTTTCTTTTCTAGCCTTAACAAAACTCCTCCACAGAAGACACATTACGTGTCTGTTTGCTATGTAAAGATACTTGCTATACTGATTTAGAGCCCTCATAGCATTCTTTAGATGATTTAGATTAGGTTTCTAACCAGAAATGTTGTTGTCTGCAGTTGTCTTAAAAGATGACAACAAGTTTCCTCTAGTGCCTTGTTGTAGGAATCTAGCTGCATCAGAGGTGAAGTGCTTCTGTTTCACCTGGCTTTAAAAGAATTGACCGAAAGGATCATTTGAGTTGATTATAATTTTGGGCTTATTTTTTTAGCTTTAGCAATTATCACATTTGATAATATTGTATCACAAAAGTAACTGCTGGGATTTAAGAACACATTGTTACAACCACATCCAGTGAGACAACAACTAAAAGCAGTCAAAATGACTAGACAGGTTGGAGACAAACCAGCAGATATCTGGATTGGCTTGGAGGCAAATCTAAAAATAAACACACCTGAAATATCTGTGAATAATCAGGAAAACTAAATGCCTGCAGAACAATCATGTAAGTTCAAGTTTGAGCAACAAATCAGTCTGAAAACCGGTTGAGGTTCATGATAGTTTTGCAATAAATTTACCTTTTTCTTAGAAATAATTTTCATTGATCTACATCATTTTGAAGACCTGCTCGAGTTTCTTGTAACTTTAGAACCAGATATAAAGATTTTTGTTATTACAACAATATTACTTAGAAAAACAGCCCATTTTTAATATTACAGGATCAATCTGTGCAAAGAAAACCCTATGAAGAATGAATACAAAACTCCAAACTTGTGTGGTATGAACTCATCGTGACTGTATTAACTGGGAGAGAGAGAAACTGTAGCATGTCCACCTTCATCTATACCAAACTCAAAGAAAGAGACAGTCTCTGAAATAGGTACTGAGTCAGCATGTACAAAATGTAACCCTTACCTGGGCAAAATAGGAGGACCTGCACATGTTTGACTGCTGGGTGGCTGCTGAGGTGGTCAAGGTCCCACCTGAAAAGCACTTCCTGGGTCATGGGTGAACATGCATTGAGGGCAAGGACATGTCTTTTTTCAAGAGACGTATTCCAAACATTCAGGTCAGTGATATTTCCAAAAAAGGGCTCAGTGAAATTCCCTCCAAATGAATCTTGGTCCTGACCTAGAATGAAAATCCCATCACTGTGTATATCCCGGGAAGTGTCTGATCCTGAGCCCATGTCTTTCCTGTCTCCATCCACATAGATAGCCCAGTTGCCGCTGCTCTTGAGCCATGTGACACAGATGTGATGCCAAGCTCCGTCGTTGGGAAAGGACGCTTTATAGGGCAGGTGCTTCCCATGGATGATGAGTGCCAGCAGGATGCGTCCCTGCATGTCCACTTGGCCTCTGAGCTGGAACTCATTGGTAAAGACGGGTGCAGCGTAAGAGAAGATGGTGGATACCTGATTCCACTCTGGATCCCACTGAACTCGAACACACACACTGATGGATGACAGGGAAGGGAAGGACATGTTGACACGGGCAAAGCCCTCATGGGATTCCTTCAGGAAGTTTAGAGCTGTGAACTGGGAATCTAAACAAGAGCAGAAGTTATCAATGAAATTATACATCTTAGTTTTGTATTTCCTGGTGACTTTATGTGCTTGTAGGTCCACTTTTTTACTAACATTGTCTGGAGAGAGCCACAGGTTTGGAGGCCCCTTTGCTAGGATTCCTGACCCAGATAGGGGAGCGAAGTCCAGTCTGCCGAAGCAGCTCCAAGGCTCCTTCCTGGTCCTCTGACTGATCCAGGGAGGCAAGGGAGCTGAACTGGCCCCTGCAGAAGCTGTCAGCCCTGGGGAACGCCAGTGAGTCATTGGCCAGCTGAAAGGCCCAGTGAGAAGTTAGATGAACCAGCCTGAGTTGTCCTGGGAAGTTTGACATAGGAAACAATAACAACAAATAAATGAATGAAAAATATCGGATGTCAGTCAAACTTATATTTAATAGATTGAGTGGATGGACAAGAGAAATCAGTTCCATGAGTTAAAACCTTTAAATGGCCCCTAAAAGTGATTAACAGTCTCACCATGCGAGTCCCCCGCTCTATCTGGCCAAACATGTGTCGGCTCACTCTCACATACCACCTGCAGGAGAAAGGGTTCATTTTATTATTTTAGCAGTTAGTGTGAAACACCTCTCTGCACCGTTAATACAGGAAGCATTTAAATGTTGGTCTCATTTTAAAAAAAACATTAACAAACTGTTGTGCAAAATCTAAAAAATAAATATTACAAAGTTAATGCACTGCGTTTTTGATACAGCAAAGAAATACACATTTAAAATCAAACATACAGGTAGATATGTTTATGGCTCTTGTAATACTATGCATTACAGAATGAAAAGGTTATTACCACAAATGAGAAGAGAATGAGTCCAGTATGCAGAGCTCCAGTCATCTTGAAGCCAGTGTAGTCTCCAAATGAAATAAACCACTGAGCTTACCTAGAAAACAAGATTTATGCTAAATCCAGATGTTCTTCACCTTAGAAAACGGCCTGTTTCCCCGGCAAGTTAAAAAAATAAACACACAAACCTGTTTATTATGGGCGTTTGAGCCAAGCTTAAATAATCTCAAATGTAACTTAAAGTGTTTAATGGCATTTGAGCCAGAAACTCTTTAGTGTGTCACTTCTTAACTGGTGGTTTAGAGAATTTCTTGAGTTTATGTCCTGAGTCATTGTTTCACCCTAAACTGTAAAATCCCCATTTTCCACCAAAGCAGAAAGTCTCTTTGAGTAATCTGGGAGCAACCTCCATGTGTGGCAAGATCAGCCCCAAATCTGGTCCAGACTCCTCATCCAGTGCCTCGGTTTCAATATCCAGCATGACCAGCAGAGTTTCAGGTCTCCTTACTGGGAGAGAGCCAGCGATCCCAGTGTGTCTGTCCAAGAGTTCCAGTCTGTCTCCTGCCTCCCTTCAGACCCCCCACCCCTCCCTTCCTCCTTAGTACCCTGAAGCCATCTGCCTTTGTCGTGCAAATGCAGTCATTTTTTAAAAGAACCCTACTTACGCAAGCAGTGTCAAGCGTTTGGCACAGCGAGTTGATCAAGAGCAGCAGGGTGGCAGACATTTTTACCACACAGCCCTTCTTTATGCCTTCTGTAGGGCTCTCTAAAATTAACTGCGACATCTGTTTTATTGCTCCACTTAATAGTCAATAAAACATTAGTGCTACTCATGTAATCAGTGTACAGTAAACTATAAAGTTTTTTGTATGGCTTTCATTTGGTAGGACAACCTACGCAGCCTGTCTGAAAAGCCTTTGTATCTCCTCTAACATCACATGAATCTGTATGCACAAACACTGTTCACTGCTTCTGAATGGTATTTGCAGATCAACAGATTAATGACTAAATAATTGTATATGTTAAGAATGTAAACACTGCATTCAAATACCTAGACTTTGGTAAAAGACAGAGAATCTAGGTGGAACACGCGAGTCGCAAACAGGTTCACTGAAATAAAATGAGGATAAACAAAGTCAAGCAGAACACTTTGTGCTGACATGCAGTTTTTCACTACACTACCACTATTTTTTGGTAAACATGTTTTAGTGGTACACCTAGATTTTTTAAAATTGTATTTATTTTAACTCATTTTTGCAGTTTTCGGCATCATTTTTATTGGTTAGGAGGGTTATGATGTAATGAGAGAGCACAGCAACATCACTAATAATGAAGGGACAGGAAACCCAAGAATGGAAAGATGGATGTGTCTTACTATGAAAGATGTAAACAAAGCGATATTTTGTCTTAACTAGTAACGCTCTACATAATTAATCAAATGCTATTTATGTTACATAACTCTGAGGAATATTAACAATGGACAAAGGAACATTACCTGAAAGGTGACAATCAACAAGATCTGTGCTATTTGATAAATGTGGCATACTGTTGGTTAACCATCAATGGCTGTGTGAGATAATGCTTCAACCTGTAAAGCACAACAAAACCTGTTGTTTGACATGTAAATTTCAACATAAAATATTAACTGAAAAATGACAGCTGTTTTTAACAAAAGTATTCCGTTCAAGCTGTGTCTACTGAAATTTCAGATCTTCCTCCTGTTTGCGAACAGGGCCGGTGAAAGTCTTTGATTGTGTATGGACTTTAACAACAAGAGATCTTTTTGTTTGCTGCTCTCATAATCATCATTATTACATTTAGAAATTTTGTATTAATTTCATCAAAATTATGGAGGCACAGT
Organism: Ctenochaetus hawaiiensis; assembly: GCA_029783645.1. Taxonomy (NCBI): domain Eukaryota; kingdom Metazoa; phylum Chordata; class Actinopteri; order Acanthuriformes; family Acanthuridae; genus Ctenochaetus; species Ctenochaetus hawaiiensis. Next base: position 1,143,290 of record JAPZDY010000022.1, read on the forward strand.
TCTGTGTTTTTCAATTTCTTTGTGTTGTACACCACTTTATACTGTATCATCACTTACCATACAAGTAGTCTAGCTAGCATGCAAGGCTACCAGAGCCTAGTGAGGCTACCATTGTCAGTTCACTCTATATCTACATTTACTTATAAAATAGGTTAGGCTAAACTTTTTGCTTCCTCATAACATGTCTAACATGACTAACTGACTTCTTTTTAACGATGTTGCTGTGTAAACTTTGCCACGCTATGAAGAATTTTGATGAACAATCTTTTAACATAAACATGATGCCAAGTGTGACTTTACACACATCTTTTTAGACTCGCACTGACAGGGACTGATGTAGGAGAGCAAAACTGCTGGAGTAAAGCCTTAGCATCCCTAAAGCCCAGAATCCAATGATCCAGACAAAAAGTGATTGAGACAAAGCCTGCCATTAGTATTCCACATAAGTACCCACCCTCAATGAGTAAAACTGGACAAGAGCCCACAAGAACAAAGGCTCCTCCAGACTCAGACTCCTGGACATTGCTCTCGTGCCTTCTTCTTCTGTCATCTATTCATCTAACTGAACAACAAATTTCTCCTTCCATCACACTGGGGCAGAAAATGCAGGGGAAGCTTACATTTACTCATCACTGAGGAAATCCCCAAAGTTTCTGCAAAGAACTATCAGAGATTTATGCTGTTAAAGCTTGCTGTTAAAGGCTGATGGGGGTTTCACTGGTTCCTGGTCACTGCTTTACAGCTGGTGTAATACATTTTAATGGAGTTTTAGGAGTGTAGATGACTGACAGAACACTAGCTTATTCTATTCAGTTCCACAGAGTCCCACAACGGTAAACAGGGATCAACAAAATGAATTTCCTATTTCCAAAGAAGAAAAGAAGTTTCAGACAAATTTGGGATCTTCATGCCCTGAAATGGTTCACCATCGCTGACTTGACTGACACTTTAATGTCAAGTTAGCAGCAAAATACAGCAATTTTCAATTTTTTGCATTTTTTTTCTATTTTTTTACTTTTAAGTGGTTAGCTATAGAGGACAGCCTGCTCCTGTTTGGTTTTTCCCTTGCCTCCAACACTCTCAGCAGTTTTGTGAAGGCTCTGAAACTACTGTGCAGCCCAGGGCATGAGAGTCCCCTTTATTTTGAAGGCCTAATTGTCATGGCCAGGTCAAGTGAATGAGCCATGTTCCATGTAGCCATAGTTGATCTTACAAACTAACCAGCTCAAGTTTTAAGTCATCTGAAGAAAGAGCAGCCAATTGTGTTCTGGAGAGTGGAGTGATGTGGTGATGTTTGATTAAATCAAGTTTTAGGTATCCCTGTCAGTCCAGCAGCAGGCAGTTCCCAAACTGCAGCGAGGGATGTCTGTTAAAACAGTCAATGTCTGTGTGAGACCCTTACCCCAGCAATATGCACCTGATCCCCCCATGTGTTAAAAACAAATGCACATGTACAAATGGTCACAAAAATGAGTGTAACTCTGTTGCTGATGATTCTTAAACAATTTAACTTTAAATACTTATAAACAAATATTAATTCTTGCATCTACTGTGTTTGCAAGTGTTTGCAAGTGATATGAGCATAGGCAGAGTCCAGATGGCAGGCAGTATTATCACTGCCTTTTATACAGTGTGAGATGGATTCTTATAACACAACAAAAGTTAAAATATTGTAACTACAGTAAAAAACAGCGTAAGAAATTCAACAACCCAGGTTGTTCAACGTAAAACAAGCAAACAAGAGAAGTGATTTATTTATTTTTTTTAACCCAGGCACAATTTGTAATAAAGTGAACTGCTGAAAAGCAACAGCTGGTGAAAACAGTGTTGGAGTGGGACAACTACTATCCTGTGAACTGGGTCATAAAAACAGTGGCAGTCAACAGAAATGCAGATGCTACGACATTTCTCTGTGTATCCCAGAGCAACACGCTCGCACAACACGGTGACATGGCCCTGACCTACTTTTACATCCAACATTTGGAGGATTTCTGTTGTGAAAAAATGAAAAGCAAAAGTCTAAATCTGCCCGATGTGCTTGTGTCTTCCTGCACATATGCTTTAATGGAAAAATGCCTTATCGTATGTGCAGACATAACAGCAGCATATCTGGAGGAAGCCGTGAATGCAGGATAGTTCTGTGTGTGTGTTTATGCATACAGACTGTTTCTTTACACTCTTAGCCCTGAGCTCAGTGTGCAGACAGTTGTTTAGAGCTCTTTTACTGGCTCCAAGTCAACACTACTCTTTGCACTCTTGACTTCAGTAGGTGAACAACTGACTGAGCATTCAGGAGAGAACCATTCGTTTTTATCTGGATGGTTCAAAACAGTCAGCTAAGCCACACAAATCTAACATCTTTAACCCGTGTGTTTTGACCTCATTTAAGAGTTGCAGCCCTTAACGAGGCTCCTGTTTGGTAAATAGCGCTCTGGATTTTCCTGGTTACTCGAGTACTCTGTCCTGCGTTTTTTTGCTTGAAGTCAACAAATGCCTTTGGTCAGAGCTCTCTTAATCAACAGATTTGGCCGCAGTCAGTAGAAGCTCACAAAAGAGGCTGGGCTAATTGACCTCCTCCTCCTCCTTTTTGCTCGCTCTTCCCTTCACTGTAACTTTGCTGCCACAGCCACCCAGTGTATTTCCATGACAACCTGGGGATTGTAAGAGCGGTATGGAAACGTCAAACACTCGGTGGGCTCGCATCGTCGCACACAAAAGGCCAGTGACCTACATGTGGAGCGAGGATGAAGGCTTTTCCCAGAAGAACAGGCCCAGCAGAGCATTAGAGGATGGGACAGAAACACAGTGACAATCTCCCTGCTTTTTTTTTTTGGTCCCATCCAGCTGCTCAGTTTGCAGAACGGACATGAAGTTGAGTTTACTCATCTAGCACAAACTTTTTTCATAGGACTGCATCCTCATCTCACAAAGCAGTAACATCATATGAAAACAGAGAACTTGTAGAAGGCAAAACAGATTCTTATACATACTTTGTGAAAGAAGGAAAGCAAAGTTAAAATATAGCTGGCTCATTTTCAACATGCTTGCAGCTTATAACTCACATCGTTTCTGTACAGTAAATAGCTGAAACTGTCCTCCACCCTTGTAGCGCTTATTAAAGGCTTAGAGGATACATGTCTTTAAATGTGCTGAAGAAAATGGCGGAATGCTCCCTTGTAAATAAACATTCCTAGCTGGTCAGCAATCAGGGGCCGTGTTTGTCTGGCCTAATCTGGCAGCAGCAGATTCGTTTTATGGCCGCCTCTTGGCTATCAATCAGGCCTTCTACTGAGGACCTGGTTGACAGCAGCGGGGGTCACATTGTTGCCACGGAGACCGCCTTTGAAAGCAGTCGTATAAACGATATAGGGTGTTGGCATGAAACAAAGAGAAAGAAAAAAGACAGGGTGAGAGAAGGACGACCCGGGCCAGTGTTAGTTCTGTCCTCTCTGGACAGAATGAGGCTCCAGCTTGAGTGAGACACAGTGAGTCAACCTGTCTCTCTCTCTGCAGACAGAGTTCACCCAGTGCAGCAAAACAAGGGGTACTTCAGATGGGGTATGACATGGGACAGGTTTTATTGATTAGATAGATCTACATTTGAATTCTCGAAGATTTGACCAGAAACATCCCTTGTATTATGCTGACTTTCAGCAGATGGTCTGATTAATTAACATTAATGTAATCTTGATAGGCTGCTGTTCATTATGGTATGGGACTGTATGGTAGACTATGATCAGTATGTGCGTCATACGGCCAAAGCAGTGACATGTTACTTAGAAACACAGAACTGTGCGGATCAGTCATTAGTCATTCTCATATCTGTTTCAGATCAGGTTTCTTTTTTTGAATAACTAATTCACCTTGACTTTCCGTCGATTTTGTTGGTTCAGTTTCAGATCCTGTGAGGATTTCTGTATGAGCTGTTCCAGTTGGTGTCACTGCACAGTCAGGTAACATATGTTCTGAAGATTTATTTATATGTATATATATATATATATATATATATATGTGTGTGTTTTATATACATAAGTTTTATATACAATAAGCAGTTGTATATCAGTATTATTTATATTTAAAACTCATATTCAGAATAAACTTAAATGGCACTTAAGTACTTAAAATAGTTTATATGCCTTACCCACAACATTAACTTGATAGATTCCATTATAAAGTACATCTTGTATAAAAATAAAGCATAAAATTATTTAATAAAACAACACATTTTTTAGATTCAAGTAATCAAGTACAACAGTGTCCCCTAGAACAGATTCATTAGAGTGATTTTCACTAAGTACTGCATAATCCTCTGATGCTACCAGATGCCTTCCCAAATGATGAGTACTGCTTATTGCCTTTCTAGCAATACTTCAGTACATTGAATGAGACTTGAATGTGGGACATTTACTTGACATTAAGTATTTTTACATTGTGTTATTTTATTTTATTTTTAGCTTGTTAAAGTTGTCTTTTTATTTGTTGATTTGTCTTAAACCCTTATCTTATACTCAATATTTTAAAATACTTTAAGTTTAAAATAAAACAATTAACCTTGAAGAGATGGTAAAACACTTTGCCATTGCAGAAGTAGGCTAATTTACTGGTAACTGTAGATGCACCTTTTCCCTCTTTTTTTAAATAACATGGTGCAGTAAAGAGAAAGAGATACAGGCTCAGTCCTCAGTTGACTTTCAGTGTAACCTTTCATTTGGGACACTGACACCATGTGGCAAAATGCTGCACAGCTTTGCCACAAGTCTTGTCCATCACATTGCCACATTTCACTCTCTCTTTAATTTATAAATTATGTTATGAACTGTTTTTTTTTTTTTTTTACCTCCAATTAATGTTTTAAGTTTTGGAGTAAATGGTTTTATTTCTAATCATCACCCCATTGTACCCACAACTGTAAAATTTAATAAAAATCTTTGACCTTCATTTGGTGAAGCCAAGTAAGAATTTTTAGCTATTTGGGAAAGATAGGATGGATTTATGTCTACTTTTAAATTTAAACCAATACACACAATCAAATCTCGATGAACAAACATGTATTTAATTCAAACACATCCACTAATCCAGATGCATGTCCACATATTGATGTAATCCATTGGCTCCATTATATTTTACACAGCACATCCATTCAGCCCATTTTGTTTTAAAATAATCAATCTTGTCATTCATGAATTCTTTACACTTTTAATTTGCTCTTTTCAATATTTCCGTTTTTTTTAAAGACCTCCTAACTAAATAAAACTTGAGCAGAAGAAGATTTCAACAAGAATAATTAGACAATACTTCTGAGTATATACTTCTGAGTGTATTTTCCTCACGTCTCTTAATGACTGATTCTGTAATAAGTTTGATCTCATAGTATTCATTATGCGGGGCACTTGGTGGCAGCAGAAAATAGCATAAAATTCTATAGGTTCCAAGGTCACCATTAAGTTTGGAGACAAATATCACATCTTATTACAAGATTTGGTAGTTTAAAGAATATCAGGTAGTGGTAGTGTATTTAAAGCAGGTCAGTAAGAGAGTAAAAAAACTGTAAACTCTTAACAGGCAGGGCACAATAAAATAAATGTGTGAGTGTGTGTGTGTGTGTGTGTGTGTGTGTTCGTTGTGTGTGTGTGTCTGTACATGTGTGTGTCTGTCATAGAAAGAAACCCCATCATTGCACAATATCCTTGTTTTTTTACAGTGCATGTTTCACCTGCATGTCTCTCATCAACCACTAGGTGGTGCTCTGGTGTAAGACTTGTTAGAATTTGATATGTGTATGTATGTGTGTGCGCACACGTGTGTGTGCACCCAGAAGAAGCTGTCAAAACATCCGTCCCAGTTGTCCCTGTGTATCTCTGCTGATCAGAGAGCAGACTGCTTTCCTGGTCCCGTTTTACCTGCAGTCACCTGCAGCCAGCCTCCGTAGAGAAGACTGAGGAGGAGGCAATTACAGAGGCAAGCAACGGGAAACAGATGTGCAATTATGAGAACAGAGGTCTGCGCTTAGTTTGCTCATTGCCCCAGCGTCATTGCTGCAATTCACAATGCAATCCACAGCCGCCAAGTCCACAAACAGCTAATTAAGTCTTCATCACAACTAGAGAGCTACAAGCACTGATCAACACAAACACAAGTCAAAGTCAACTCCTCTGCTCGTCACAACGTGCATCAGCAGCACAAACATCACCTTTCATTACACTGATGAATTTTCAGGGACCCATAAACTGCAGCCAAAATAAGGCTTTTACCCTGCTGCCAAAGTAGAGATCCAGAGCTGTGGTTCGTAGAGCTCTAATGAATTAGTAACTTCACACTGAGACAGTCAGCAAGCAATATTCCTATTGTCATAACATTTCACCTTTTCATGCCATATGTCAATTCAGTCAGTTTTATATAATGGCTTTTAAGTAGGCCAAGCAGTTACAACATCATTAACATAGATAGTCTGCCTGAAATTCATTCATCCATTCATCCATCTGTCTGTTCTGACTTTAAAAATAAAAGGTCACAAGGGGACGGGGTCTATTTGAGGAGGTAGGACAAACAATGGATTTTACTAAAAATCTCATATTATATAAGAGAAAATGAAGCAATTTATTAAATGCTTAAATGTTTCAATATACACATATACATACATACATATATATATATATATATATATATATATATATATATATAAATTGAGTTGATTTGTCACTTTATGTTG
>JAPZDY010000022.1:1203966-1218483 GCA_029783645.1 Ctenochaetus hawaiiensis
ATATTGTTTTTATAACAAAAGTGATCAAATACCGTTCAAAACAAAATCTAAGACAAACAGTTGTCATAAATCAACTGCCTTTGTATTGTACCTTGCAACTTAAGTAAAAAGAGGATGATTGTTATGTCTTAAAGCACTGCAAAAATGCTCACTATTTGCATCTGTGTCTGCATAACCAAAATTATGTCATCAGGAACAGCATTAACTTCAGATGCTGACAAAGTCTCTTGCATGCAGACTTTTAAATAGATCCACATTAGAAATGATTTGAAGTTTTAATTAATATCCAGCTGATAATTCTCCAGAGGGAAAAAAGGACAAAACCAAAAAGTAAAATTTACTTATTTTCATTTCTGTGCTTATGTTTTGTTTTTCAAGTAGCTTACCCTGGTACTGTGTGGTGCAACTCAGTGGGATAGTCAAATGCTACATTTAGCCTCTGCACTGTGCTTTGCACTAGCTCATACAATAATCATGTGCGGGGCCTTTAGAGCCCAAGGTACTGTATTGTTTAGGGACCAGAAACATTTGCTCAAGGGTGTAGAAAAGACTGTATGATAAAAAAAGAATAGAACTACAGTGATGTCACCAATTGGTTTTTGGACTATCATTTTGAGGGCTTGACTTTGGCATTATGCCCATCAACATCTCGTATTTTGTCCAGAAGTGAAATATTTGGAGGAGAGGGTGGAGCTGGACAGCAGACAACTCACGGCTAATGTAACTCCTACATGTACTTTAGCCTTTAAATGCATTTTTCAACAGCCTGCATCTAATCTTACTTTTAATGGACACAAGCTGCTATCTTAAGTGCATAATTATGGTTGGAGAGATTTTTTTACAGTCAACGCTTCAAGCAGAAACAAAAACATGGATATAGTTTGAACTGACCAATGAAACCTCAGTATTCCAGCCAACAAAAACGGTCCTGTTGCACTGGCAGAAGTGCAAATATTGCAGTCTTGTAAAATATTTGGACCAAACCAAAATTTAACATAACAAAATATTACATAAATACCTACAGACCTGTGTTTTGACTGTTGCTGTAGTCTTTTTTTGCTGCTCTTCTCTGATGTATTTTCTTGTAAACATTTACTCTTTGGGCTGCCTTGTGATCCAAAGATGGCTGCTGAACTCTAAACTTTTGATTGACAAATAATTTGCTTTGTTATTGGCTTCCATGTCCTCTCCACAGCCTACAAAAACCAATGAGAGTCAGTGTTGAAAGGATGAGCTTTGCTTTGCTTTTTCGAGACAATTGCAGAGGATTTTTCACATAATTGGCTCTTTGTATAGCCAATGAACATCTGAAAATGACAATATGCTGCAACACTGAGTGATTTTAAAGGCAAAAGAGGGGAGAAAGACTGAGGAGAGGCCTTTTTCTCAATGTAGTGTGGTAATCAATGTAATAACAGCCTAAAATAAATGCCAGTGGACATATGCAATGGCACAGGCCTCTCTTAGGAAAATGTGTCAAAAAGAGATTTTACAAATGCTACTATCATCATTTTATGTTGATTTTGACCAAGGTATGGTGTAAAACTTTGATACGATGGTGTTTTTCAGCCATAGCCCCAGTTTACAGTAATTTGCAGGCATACCATGTAACTAAAAGTAATCTAAATTTTTTGGTGTGTTTAGTTATTTGTTTTAAGTAACACCAGTAGTTCTAAGTAATTCTGACTGTATGAAGTGAAAGTGTTACTTTCTAAAGACGCCAAGAGCATGTGTGTGCTCAAAATGGTTCAAGAACAGTTTTCAGTTTACCTTGGTTACCTTGATTAGGTGTTTAAATTTAAATTAGACTAATTTTAAAGGGTTTGCAAAGAGTTTTAAAAATTTAAAAAGTGTATTATATTAAAATTTATATCCTGTACAGTTACACTTTAGCTACAGAGACCAAGACAGGTTTTTTAACACCAGGCTCCTAACATGTTTATTTTTGATGTAAACGTTGGTATCTTAATATGAGGCTCAAAAGGGTCTGACTTGCTGTGGGAGTCAGCCTCAAGTGGCCATTCAGGGAACTGCAGTCTTTGTCGTTTAGTGTTGGTTTTATTTTGCCTCCTAGGAGTTTGCAGCTGGTGGCAAACACTTAAATGATGCCAGAACTTGTAGTGATTTAAAGATCAGCTTACTAAAACATCTTTCACCACTTTTTGCAGAGTGGTTGTTATCTAGGAAAGTTCCGTTTTTGTTTATTTATATAAAAAAACACTATAAAACTAGACAATCAACATGGACAAAAACATAATTTTCCAACAGTGTTCATGTGAAAATGGAAATACACCAATTAAAGTAATAAGACATTTTATGGTTTTTATATGTGTCATCTTATATAGGCGAGTGAATGTAATGTTTTTCTATCTCTCTTGATTTTTTTGTATTAATATAGAGAATGTCTATTAATTTAGTGTAGGTCAGAGATCAGGCCTATGCACGTGATGTCACATGACAGTATCAATAGTGACCATTAAAAACTCACGCTAGTCAGATCAAACAAATTTGGTGATTAATAAAAACAACTGCGGTTTAAACTTTGATCTTCAGAAATTTTCGTTTCAACTTTCAGAAGAACTAAATAGTACCACTTAATGCTTGTTATTTTTGCATGAAAACCACAGAATGTTTTTTTTTGAGGAGCTTTCATCTAAACTACCCTTTGGTACATGTCTTCAGACCCCCTATTGGTCAGCCTCTCTGTAGCACCTCTCCATCACCACATCAGCTAACTTCACCTCTCATTTTCCTCCCACACTGACCTGACCTCAACTCCCCTGCGTAGCCAAGCTCAGGAGGAGAGCAACCCAATCTTGTGGACTTTCCTCCACGCCTCCTTCCCTCCCTCCCCCTACTCCAACTCCCTGCTCCCCCTTCTGCCTATCTAGCCGGCTGCATTGATTTCATGTTTGGGATGCCCACATTGATTTTCATGCAGGTCCATGGATCATACAACTGCTTCCTCCACCTCAGTAGAAGGGTGGGAGGCGCGGAAAATCGTCTTTGACAGTTGCTGCACAGAGTTGCAGCAAAACGCCCCTGAAGCCCCACTTTCACCTCAGCTTGTTCCTCTAGGACCTTCTGCACAGCCCCCCCCCCACCACCACCCACCTAAAACCTGTTTGCTCTCCCTCTGTCTGCCCTTCAACACCAGCAGAGCCCACGGTCTATCATTTACTATGCATCCATTTCAGTGTGAGGTAGATTTAAAAGGGAGTCTTTGCGATGTCACAAAAAAGAACATAAAAGTAAAAGTTAATTACGCTTCTTAACAATCCAAGCTACATCAGAATTTGGTGATACAGACTATGTGAGTTGTACACTGGAAAATGTGACTTAAATATTTTCTTTTTCTAATTTTTTTTTAGCAAACGTGACTCCATCTCTTATAAAGAGCAGTAACTTAAAAAAATCAAATACCATTTCAAGCAAACATAATTTTATTTTTTTTAAAAAAAAGGAAAAAAAGGGATGCCTTCTCCAAACCCTTGTTGTTGGCTTTACAAACCTGTAAGTGTAGGAATGTGTATGAGTGACCTCAGAAAGTGGCAGAAATGTCACACACTTCATTTGTGCAGCAGTAAAAAGCTCAGCAGTGTGGGGAGCCATCGATCTGACTAGTTATTACAGAGGAGCAGAGGCAGGAGGAGGTGGGAGGAGGCCGTCAGGAGCATGACACTGACAACAGCCGGGGATCCCTCTATCTTTCTCACTTCTTCACTGTCTCCCTCTCTCTTCATACATATCACGTTGCCCCCTCCCACTTACCCTCTCTCTCTCTCTGTTTTCTTCTTTCCCTCTTCACCTCTGCCTTTCTTTTCACTTTCTACTTCCTTCTCTACCTGTACCTCCGAGCTTTGACACTTGCCCTTCTTCCATCCTTGTCTCTCTTCCTTTCTCTCTCCATCTCTCAGTCTTAACCTTCAGTACCACATATCTCTTCTTTCCTTTCACCTTTTTCACTGTGTGCCCTCTTCTCCACCAGATATTCTCCATTTTAACCCCTTTGCTCTTTTCACAACTTCCTTCTCCTCTTTTCTCTTTTGCTAAATTATCCCCACCACCTCTGTCTCAGTCTCCCCAGCTATACCTCTATCACTTTACTCTGCTTTCTTTTGTTTTCATAAGGAGAAAGTGACTACAAAAATGGAGCAAACATTCAAGCCTTTAAATAGAGCTTGAATCTTAGTGATTGGTGCACACTTAGAGTCACATGTGGTTGTCACCTGACTATCAGGTAAATGAGCTCCTTGACTTTTGCTGTGTGCACCTCATCATGCCGTACTCCCCCTCTTATAAAGGCTAAAAGTCAGATGTGAGTGTTGGGTCCTTCACAGGGAGAACTGCAACGCAGTAACACAATAGGGATCAGCAGAGTGTTTTTCTAGGGAGTAGCAGATATGGGATATAATACTCATAATTATGTTTTTACTACTCTGTAAACATCTGAAAATAAGAATTGCTGTGTTTTCCTCACCTTTAAATAAGCCTTGATGGCCACAGAGAAAGCAGATCAGATTTTACATTTCAAGTTCAATGTGTTACTAATAATCAAATTTTCAGACGTGAACTCAGAGATCCTAATCCTGATAGTGACTTAACATTTTTAAAACATATTCAGCTATATTTGACTTTGTAATGACAGTTAACTTCTACATCCATGCAGGTAGATGTTTATTAGGATGTCTTTTGTTTGATAGCAGCGGAGCACCACCTGCGGGAAAACATGTACAGTTATACCGTCCTTCACATCACATCACACATACGATTGACTCAACTCTGCAAGAGCACAACATCATCACAAAAGGTTTTCTATTTTCTGAGAGTGACCTTGCCTGCAGGTGAATAACAGCATTAATTCCCTGGCAAAAGGGATGAAGGCTTAACCCAACACTGAGTGCAGGTGTTCAAATATACCGTCTGAATCAGATCTATGTGACGAGATGAGCTGAGAATACACTGACCTCATACAATGTTGTGAACAGGAACCAAATACTATGCGGGAAAAAAAAGCATAATCTACTCACAGGAGTATCCCTCAAATTCTAAATGCTGCTGTATTGTATTGTATAAATGGAAGCAGCCTGCCCAGCCTTCTAACTGCAGTGTTTTAGCGGTGGCCTGCTGTCTAACCAGGCCGCTAACCATGATAGCTAGCTAAAGATATTACATTATTGTAATATCAGAATGTAATTGTTACATGTAATTGTGTGTTTTATTAGTGGCTAACAAGTCAAGCACCACCCGGCACCCCAAGGTAAGACTTATCCTAATAGTTCTTTGATATGAACATGTTCCTTGTAGTTTAAGTATTCTATTGTGTTCAAAATATTTTTTTTTTAAAATATTATTGTAAGAAGCTCATCGTCCAGCCCCCTTACTTTAGCATATAAGCAGAATAAGGCACAAATGAGGTAAAAAGTGAGTGTTATAGGGACAAACAAAAAGTTATCACCTTACTCAACATGAATGATAATGATACTCTGTGCATATATATATATATATATGTTTTTTTAAACAAATTTTCTCTCAGTGTTTTAAGTTTGTGATTTTGTCCTTTATGAGCTTAAGTTGCCCACTTACTGCTTTAAAATGGCTAATTTTCTTCTGCTCTCCCTTCATTAATACTTATTCATGAGCAGTTGTCAGGGTTTTAAAATGTGTATAACTCATTGTGGAGTGAAACTCTTCATTCATCTCAGTTGCAGTGTGGTTGGCAGCTCCTCAGCCCCTCAGCCCCGGCTGGCCTGTACATCCAGCTGTCAGACAAACAGGTAGGAGGAACAGACGAGGTGTGGGGGTTACGGCCCCAGACAGATGAATAGCCCTCTTGATTGACGCTGGCCTTTGTACGCATCTCAGCACCGCTGCTGTTCTGACACGAGTCTGTTGCACAGTAATGTGTGATCAGAAGAAAAGGGCACCGGCTGCTCTGATCATCATTCTGCCCCACTCCCTCGTCACAGCCTCCCCACCCTCACGCCAACATCAACTGGACAGAATCAGACTTGACACCAGACACACTCAACTAAGTCAGCTGAGCGTGGGAAGAGAGGAGAGTAAACTGTGGGGTGGAGAAAAGAGATATTGCAGGTTACTGTGGAGCATAAGTTAAAGCTAGGACAAGGGAGTTCACTTGCTCACACACTGTCAAATGTAGAAGCCATAGACGTTGTTAGCCAGTATAAGTACCTGAACTTTGTCGTTACATTACAGTGCACGGTAACTGGTGTTTAACTGTGCAATTAAATATACTAAAACATTTTTGACATTCTTTTTAAACCTAGAGTGTGAGCCATGTCCTCCAAAATGCTTCTTTGGATGCAGCATGCAGCGAGTGAGTGTTGATGGTAGGGTGCTGCAGATGTCATGCTGCCAGCTGCCTGAAAGGAAGAGAAGCATCACCTGTCTTTTGACCACTATGTGATGATGAAGGAACAAAACTTAGAACAAGAGGCAGCTTCCAGCAACAACATCTTCATCATGTAGCTGGACACACAGCTACATGATGAAGTGCTTTTGTGCCTCAGCTGCTCTTCTAATGTCTGCCAGCACATTGAAGTAAATTGAACTGAAGTAATTTATTATTATTATTATTATTATTATTATTATTATTATTATTATTATTATTATTATTATTATTATTATTATTATCAGTAGTAGTAGTATAATTATATTGTAAAAAATGTTGATGTTATGATTGTGTTTGTGGAGCCGCACTCTGCCAAGTGTCCCAAGTGATGTCTGATGAGCTCATCACTAACATTATGTAAGTGTCTACTAAGTTATAGATCTCTCAGAGAGTTTGTGTTAACTCTCAGTCCAAAAAGTTGAATGATAAAAAGAAAAACATTATGAGCCACAATAGATGCAACAGTTAAGGCCATGACATTGTCTGTAAGGAAGGAATTAGTGTTGTCAAGTATGATACAATCACTACTTACTCCTGGACTACACAGCAACTCATCTTCCTTGAGGTCACAAGCCGATGTGAAGCCAGAAGATATGGACTTCCAGAATATGACTGAAATATCCAAGTTGTAATATGTAACATTTCCACATTAAATAAAGAACATGTAAGACTGCCAACTAGCGTTTAAATCAGAACTGCAGTCCGATTTAAAAAACTGGGGAGAACTGTCTCTCTGCCCCCTCTATCCCAAACTTGAAACTTAGGCAGGACACTGACAGTATTGCCAATTTTGGCGACTATTTTACCGGATTTAGCCACTTTTCAGACCTTTTAAGCAATTTTATTTTAAAAAACTAGCAACATATTTAGACTTTTGCAGATCATGTTTGAAAAGGTGGGAAATATAATAAGCCAGATTATGTTGTTCTTTTTAATGCAGTCCACTGCTCTCCTCCAGCAGTGCCAGGATCTCTACCTCTCCTCTTGAGCTGTGTGCCGACAGTCTGGAGGAGGGCTGTGTGGGGGTTTGAGAGTGTGTGGGATGCTGCTCTGCTCGTTGCAGTCAGAGTTCAGTTGCGGCAAGTTTGAACAGTTACAGTTAAGTTGATGCTCTCACTGTGAAACTTTGTCTGGTATAAGCACCATAATGCTCATGCCTTTCAAATGTTTTGTGAAAGACTTTCATATTATAAAATAATTTAATGATTGCTTAGCTAAAGCTTTCTCTTTCTGCCTTTTGTTTGACTGAAGATGATCTCTTCCTCACTTCAAGTGACAAAACTACTAAGATTAACAAAATGATGTCCTTTATGTGCAAATTAGTGTGTCACTTCTAATGGCAGCTTTTTACCACTTTTAGAGCTGGTGCTAGTTGCTTTCACAAGAAAAGAATTTGCAACACTAGACTCTAGCAGGAGCAAGGCATGAGTGCTAGATGAAGTTACACAACTGTATTTTAAAAATGCAATGTGACAAGGTCTACACCGTTAGCTGATAAGTTAACATATACGTTTGCAGTGCATTTATGGTTTGCAAATCATGGACCAGCTGTCAAAGTTAGCTGCACGTCTGGGCTGGATATGTTTTCATTAGCTGATGCTAAACCTGATATAATGCTAATTTACAAACAGTGATGGGCAGATGATTTAGAAAATGTTAAGTTAGCAGTAGAAAACACCACACTGAAAGAACGTGACACCTGAACTTTTCTCCCCACCACTCAACTCTGAAAAATCTCTTTTTGAACTCAAACCAGAGTAGTGCTGTACCAGAGAAGTGACTGCTCTCATAACTAGCCACGTTTTGGACAAGAGTTGCTTGGTGAGTTAGGTCAGAAATGACACTGTGCATCTGATCACATTTGTTGTTACATTTGGATACACTTTTAGCAATACAGTAACTGGCAACTATAAACAAAATTCTGGAATAAGCACTGCTTTGTGTGTGATTTTCAGAGGTATGTCTTAAATAGATACTGTCGCCATGAATTAGGTATAGGTTGCTTTAGTCTAAATAATGTTTATCAAAACCCAAACTGGCTATCTAAATTTGGATCTACTGCACATTATTTTTTATGATAGAGTTTAGTGAGTCAGACTGGAGTTTTTTAAAAAAAAAGGTTGAGAGATTTCTAAGACTGTGGTTGTGCCCTGCAGGGTAAAACACTTCAGGTAATAAGTGCTGCTTGGGTATAAAGGGGTTTCTCTCTACAATGCAGGGGAGCACTGAGCGACACAGCCTACTGCAGCTGAAGTGCCCACTGATGGCTGCACTTCAGCCACAAGAAGAGGCATTGATGAGGGAGAGCTAGCCCTCACATTTTTTCCCTAGTACTTTCCACAAGATGGCCCAATGACAGACTGGTGCTGTCGGTTTGATTCCTGGAACAGCCACATATGCTGTGTCAAATTATTGTAGAGCTAAACTCTGAATCCCCCTGGTTCCATGTCTTTGAAGTTAAACTAATCAATACCTTTATATGAACTGCAAGGCAATAGTTTAGACTATTCACTCAATACAATTAAAACTTATTTTTTAATTTTTTTAATCCATGGGAGAATCGCAGTGGGGGCAGAAATCAAAGAGACGTATATGTCGAAACCTTTGAAATTCAAACCATCTTCAAAGGATAGGTACTACAGGAGGAATGTGAGAAGAAACAGCCATTTGAAGCCCTTCAAAAGTTCATTTTGATGACATGTGTATAGCTGTACTGCATGCTGAGACTGTAATCCACTGATACTGACAGTAAATTTGATATTGACACCAATGGTGATCGCACTAATCCCAACCCCCCCACACACACACACTCTCACCCCCATCAGAAGACAGCCCAGTGTGGGTTGTGTTTACTGCTCCTGTCCATGTGCCGTGTTGGAGCTAATGTTGGGTGACACTCAGACACCCTGGCTGATGTGTTTTGGCACTGCGAAGATCCCAGCTGTGCATTTACATATGCAATGACCCAGATTAGCATCCCTCCTCACACTCCATCAACACTGATTAGAGCAGCCCAGTTAAGGGAACGCTCGTCCAGTGTGTCCCCGTGACCACAACAACCTCTGCGTGTGACTGTGTACCCACTCTCAAGTTGATTGCTCACTGGCTTGACAATGACGGCAAAGTAGGTGAAGTTTTGATAAGCATTGATTGAAGACTTCCTCCTCCAAAAACATGCATGTTTAAACTGGAATTTTAGATTAATTGCAGTTGAATGAAAAACAGAAAGACGTGCAGTGTTTAAAAAAGACAAAAAAGATCAGTTCATTTAAAATTGTTCAAAAAAATCACAAATGAATAGCTTTTGATATTTAGATACAGATTTTTGTCACTACCATTGCTGTAAAGGGAAATTGTTATAAGAATAGGCTATTTTTCGCTAAAAAGATACAGATTTTAGGTAATTGTCCGTAGTGTGTTCTTTGGATTGTGCAGGGTAGGCCTAGCCATGACACTGGCTCTCACTGAAGATGTTGTTGTTAAATTGTTTTCAATGTCATATTGAATCCATGACGTTGCCCAACAATTAAAATTACATTGTTATACATTGTATTTAGGCGGAAGCAGAAATTTCTATCAAACTAATCTGAAACCTGGAAAAGCAAAAGCAAAACTGTCTGCCTGGCAAAAAAATTACCTCTTGCAATTTAGTTCAGTCAAAAAAAGCGCACTTGTACGAGCATTTTAAGGCAGAAGAAGACTTTACCATAGACTATGAAGTCCATCAGTGCCAAACATTTTTGGCTTTTGCATTCCAGCTTTGTTATGAGAACTTATTAGATGCCACATCTCACTGCAATGTGTAAATCTTGTAAAGAATCCAGCAACTTCTGAGGATGCGCCTATGAAGCATTTAAAAATGAAAAAGTTCTTTATAAAATGAATGGTAAACAAATTAAAAAAAAAACATTTAGTTCAATTTTTTTGTATGTTACAGGTTAAGTTAGATGTGACTTAATTCTGTTTAGTGTTATGCTCATACTGCACCTGCAGTTAGGACGTAGTAATCAAGTGGCTAGTAACCTAAGGTGGGCTGTTTTCTAATTGGGATGGTTAAAACTTCTTCTTGACATGCATTTAAAGTGCTTCTAATCACCAGCTGATTGACTGATAGATATTCACACACTGGGAGATGCTCTCAATACTAAACGTTTCTCAGTGTGCTGAACAGCACAAAGGCACATGCACACCACCGCAGCTCAGTGTGAGTGTCACTGGGGCAGAGGAGGGGCTGCATGCTAAGGGGCAAAGACGCAGCTAGATTACTGCTTGTCATTAGCAGCATATGCTCCCATTCATTAACTAATTGCACTTTATTATGATGTAATTACAACGTCCGCAGTGTGTGTTGACAAAAACTAAGCTGTGGCTCTCTAGCCAGAGCCACCCCTGCACTCCATGCAGCACTTGCCCTCTTGGCTTTGATGAATAAGGAGATGATTAACCTTAATTCCCAAACAGCATCGGGACATTAGCAATGAATGAATTACAGGGAAGTGGATGTGACTAAGCGACTTAATATGGTAAATTGGTTGAGCATCTGAAGTGGCTGTAGTGATGCTCTATTAGCTCAAGGCCTTTTCTCCTGCTGCTACAGATTCCAGGTCTGAGCCTCTTCAATCAGGCTCTGGCTGTGAGTTGAGATGCCAACTGTCCCCATGCAGCGCAAAACTAATCATCTAATTCATGCAGGTAAAACTTCAGCCACTACCTCACACGGGGGGAGCCCAATTATGTAATCTAGATAAATTCATCCCCAGCACATGGCATAATGACTGGAAGCTATCTGATCTAATATCCAGCTTGTCAAAGAAAAATACATTGAAAATGAGTGCTACATAGACGCCACAGAGTCCTATTCCCCACAATCCACACCATGCTCACTTTTAATAGGCGTGGGATTTCACCTCCCATCCTCTTAATGTACCCACTGCCCAGGAGAAAAGGCTGCATTTTGGCTGCCTAAGCAAAATGTAGATTGCGTGAACAAAAACTCTACTTGCATGGCAGTAAATATGATGACATTGCAAGCTTGTCTTTTGCCGACAAAGTTGTGATCCTTGTTTTTTTGATGAAGCAGTGAAAACAAGCCACTATAAGAGCATCGCCAGCTGTGTGGTTAAGGATACAAACGCATCGCCCCACCTCCCCTCTGCACCTCCTCCAGCAGTGGAGGAACAACAGGGCTGAAGTGAAAGTGGAGACGGAAAGGAATGACAACCGGCGTGTGTAATGGTGTAAATGAGCTCTGCAAAGGTGCTAATTGTAGGATAAGAAAAACAGCTCAGAATTAGTGTGTGTGTGCAAACTTGGTGCACTGCACTGTACATCTTTTTTTTGCCCAAAGATGCGAGGGGCTAATTTTGCTTACCAGAACCATTTTTGCTTATCAACAGAAAATGAGGAAAATATGGATCTTAGCTCATTATGGTGTTGTTTATGTTTACCCAAGTAACCCATTAAACCTGGGAGAAAGCCTCCTTTAACTATGAGCATGTTAGTAATGTGGTCTCAGTCATTGGAGGAGGCTACTCATTACTCTTTAATGTGCTGAATAAACATTTCACTGGCTCACTGTTCCTTGCTATTGTTCATATTGTTGTGAATGCAGCATTTTCTTATTGTTAGAACATGCCAACAGATATGCTGCGCAGTGCATGCAAGCTAAAAAAATACAGGGTGCTGGAGGTGAAGAGGGGGTGGGGGTTAATATACATTACATGAAAGAGGCTTATTTATACAGTACAAGTGTGTTGAGTGATATTTTTACTTTTTGTACTTGATTAGATACTGTAGATGCTCTGGGAAGTTGTTGTTGTACCATAGTACGTGGTTGTGAGTTGTAGTTTTTCAGCTACAGCTCACAACTACTTACTCTGGTTAATATTATCCTTCAAAACACTGAGGCAAATTCCTTGCATGTAGGACAATGCAAACCTGGCAATAAACCTGGTACTGACTCTGATTCTTTGAGTTAAAAAACAAAGCTGGAATTAGGATGTTTCTTGCCTACTCTTGCATAAAAAGTTGAAGATTGAGGGAAAAAAGCGAGCCTGGTTCTGTGCAATTATAAAAATATGCCTTTCAACACAGTGCTGCGTTAACAATTGACTATGACCTTTGGAATTAATATTAATTTCTTTGTTTAATGTATAAAACTATAATACAATCAGTACATCCACATCTCCGTCTGTCCAAGGTTAATCACATATTACTCTATGTATAAGAAGTCCTTCAGCATCAGCACATATTTAGGAAAATAAGTATATTTCACTCTGAAAGGAAAACAGGTTGTAAGACTTTCTAATAATCTACAATCATGTCATGGCTCTATTTTATTTGGTAAACAGATCCTGAACTCTGGTCCTAAATTGAATAATGTAAACTGGTAACTTCAACATACTTGTGGCGCTCCTGGACACATCTTCAGTGATGTAACCTGGGGTCATGGGGTGTTTCAGGTCTTTCAACAATCAGACACCCTCTCCCAGGCGACCCAGCCAGGGTTGATCAAGCCCTGACTTGTGTCCAGGTAGCTCTACCCCACCCACAGTTCTCCTCTCCTGATCCACAGCCACCTTGAAGCGACCTCTGCAGCCTCGGTGGTCAACTTGACGGCCCTTCTCCTACTTGCTCCTGTGATGCCCAGGAGTTTGAGGACCCTGCAGAGGGACTGGCGCATGAATCCTCTGCATCCCACCTCAATGAGCTCACACCTCATTCGCCATCCATTTCTGCAGCATTCCTCCACCAGCTCGCTGTATTTGGCCCTCTTCCTCTCATTCGCCTCCTCAATGCGGTCCTCCCAAGGCACGGTGAGTTCCAAGAGAATAACCTGCTTGGAGGCTTCTGAAAGCAGCACCATGTCTGGCCTTAGTGATGTTTCTGCAACAGCTTCTGGGAACTTCAGTTGCCTCCCAAGATCACCAGTCCTGTGCCATTGTTAACAGGCCTGAGGAGGTGGTTCAGGCAGCTGCTGTGGGCTTCTCCCCAGCTCTGATGAAGGAGATGGTGTTTTTCCTTGGGTGAAGGTGCTTGCAGTGGCTGATCCCATTGTAGATGGTATCCCCTATGGCTTTCAGGACCTGGTCATGTCGCCAACAGTAGCGGCCCTCGCCCAGGGCTTTCGAACAGCAGCTGAGGATGTGCTCCAGTGCTCCTCTCTTCAGGCACAGGGGGCACGCTGGCGACTCTGCTTTCCCCCAGCAGAACAAGTTGGATGGACTTGGCAACACGTCATAGACAGACACGCTGCAGACACCCCGGTACCTTTGGGAAACCTCCTTTCTGGACAAAGGTATTGATGTAGGAGTTTTTCAGAAGGTAGTCCATCAGACGCCTAGCAACAATGCTGAAGGAAATCTTCCCCTCAACACTGAGCAGCGAGATAATCCTGAACGGATCAATCTTCTGTGACTCCTCCTCCATTGGGATCTTCCACTGGATTACTGAGAAAGACCAGGGTAAATAGAGCTGCATAAACGTTCTGATATACTGTTTGAAAGGTTTGGTATGCTGTGTTTAAGCAGGTTATGGGGGAAATGTAATATTCAGAATTATGTTTTCATTAGTGAATAATGACATGAAAATGGGAACACTGACCCTAGAAGGGGTCTTTCAGGCTTTTCCGTGTTTCTTGGGCATTGCAGGTTCTTAGCACTTCGAGAGAAGAGTAAGCAGAGGAGCAGTTGGTTACAGTCTGGAACAATACCACTAGATGCTGCTGAATCCTACTTACTGAACATTTAAGTCTGTTACTCTCAATGACTTCCTGTTTCTTTGCAGGCAAAGTCTCACTCTGTATGAAAACTGTAAGCAAACTGAAAAAGTCTACCAAGGACTCATCCAGATCAGTTAGCTAGGGTAGCTACGGTTCTTCTGCCAATGGTGCCAACGTCTCTCTGCATTTCCTCTTGAGTTAGCGTGGGCAGTCAGTGTGTTAATGAGTGGGTGGGCAGGCAGGAGGACACCACTCACTGCAGCAGCACAAGCTGAGTTGTTATGAGTAGTGAGCAGTGTTGGGACTAACGCGTTACTGTAACGGCGTTATTTTTGGCAGTAACGAGTACTCTAACGCGTTATTTTTTAAATTCAGTAACTCC
>JAPZDY010000022.1:1228110-1239805 GCA_029783645.1 Ctenochaetus hawaiiensis
AAAAAAAAAAAAAAAAAAAAAAATTCAGGTTTTTAAAAGAGACACACTGCTTGCCAGTTGAGTTTGGCTTAAGAAGCAGTCCTGTTTCCACAACTGGGACAGGCCTTCTGCTGCATCATGTCTGTTAAATGTGAATTTTCATGCTAGTTAAGAGCTGAATTTTAAAGTTATTTAATGTCATTTACTTTAATACAGTACTTTACTTGTTGTCTATAGAACTAAGTTTATGTTTAGTGTTTCTGCTGTCAGTATCAACTGTGAGTGAGTTCACAAGTTCAAATCCAGCTCAACAATAAGGTTTATGTATCTTCCTACTTTCGCCTAAACCCCGTTTGTTTAAAAGTTTCTGTATATTGCGGAAATTTTCTTGTGCTATTCCATAAAATTCCTACATCAAATCCTTTTTCTCCCAGGACATGATCGAGGATTTTTTGCCACTTGCAACTGTATTTGTAATTGTTTTAGCTTTTACTCCAGGAATAATAACAGCCACTTCATGGGAGGTGAAGTTGCATTGGCATTTAGTGGATTTTCTTTTTTTATTTGATCTGAGATTACTTAATACATTTGTACAGATATGGAAAATAAAAAAGTAACCTGAAAGAGCAATATGTCTTTTTTGGGAAGCAGCTGTATTTGAACTTTTTCAGGGGTTAGGATTATTTAATTAAGCTAATCTTGAATGTTGTAATCTATAATTTTATATTTATATCAGTTTCTTTAACAGTCTGTGGCCTTACTTACTTTCGTATTGAATAATATCTCTG
The DNA here is from genome assembly GCA_029783645.1 of Ctenochaetus hawaiiensis. Taxonomy (NCBI): domain Eukaryota; kingdom Metazoa; phylum Chordata; class Actinopteri; order Acanthuriformes; family Acanthuridae; genus Ctenochaetus; species Ctenochaetus hawaiiensis. The sequence goes on from JAPZDY010000022.1 coordinate 1,228,878, forward strand.
CAAAGATTAGATTACTTCTATTTTAAAAAGAAGAATTTTAGCAAACAAAAGAGCAAGTTCTGAATTGGAAATTTCACTTCGACTGTGTACCAAATGTAACCACATCACAGAGAAGTGGAAACTCTAAAAACTGGAAATGACTGTGATCATTTCGAGGCAGAACTTGCCTCCTGGACATACGTGGTTTAGCATTTGTTTTGTAATCGATCATGACAGACGTTGTGAAATGTGAGCGGGAACAACATGCTGTTTGAGATCTTTAACAGCCTAGTATGTAAAGTTAAAAGCTACAGTACGTGTCCAAGGTTAAAAGTTGGCCAAGCGCTCTTCGTCTAAAACCAGCACTCTGCCAAAAATCTGTCTTGGGTCAGGTCTCCCATCCAGAGTGTGGGCTGTGTTAGTGCACAGAGTCAATGTTTTACTCAGTGAGTCTGCTAAGTCAGGGCCTCGGGCCTTGGCACTCCTGATGGCTGCTGGCCGCTAGTAACCCCTCCTCCTCCTCCTCCTGCTCTTCCTCCTCCTGTTCTTTTGCGAGTGCATGGCGAGGATCTGGCAGAGTAGAAGGACCCCGGCCTTGCAGACTTTGCTTCTTTCTCTTAGTGCTCGCTGTGTTCCCCCCTGCCCCGCCACCTCCTCCTTCTGCTCTTCCAACATACCTCCTATCTCCTCTGTTAAAGCAATGCTAATGCAGAGGTCAGCAAACCAGCACATGGTTTTCGGAGGCCAACAGCTCCCGAGGAGGTGCTTTTGATTTTCAACTCCATTGAGCTGCACTTATTCAATATTTACTCTCCAAGACCTCTGCATTAATTTTACACCATACTTCTAAGAGGGCCCATCTTAAAAAAAAAAACCTGCAAAGGGCCTTATGCAGCACTCCTAACAACCCCACCACACACACACACACACCCCTAAACCTCCCTCTCTGTGCGCTCCACCAAAGGCTCCATTCTCTACTCGTCTCTGACTCCTTCCTCTCCACCAGTGGGAAGGCCAATCCTGGACTAGTTATTGTTGGTGTGCCGTTCTATCATTACCACTAACCTTGACTCCTGGCTGCTTGCTGTAATCACGTGGAGCCACCAGGGAGGAAGTCTGGCCTGGGGTGAATTATTAATTAGCAAGGCTGGTCCTCCCCCTCAGTGCTCCCTGGGAGAGGAGGGGGGGGGGGGGGGCTGTGTGTGCACTCCACACAGGCGGTAGGGGTTACCCACCATGCAGATGGTATTAACACACCTATCAAGGTAAGACGGATCAACACTGTGGGCTACTTGTGGAATTGTTAAACAACATGGAATCAATAGCCAACAGTGCATTGCTTCCTGCAATGTAGGATGTGTGTCTCCTACTTTCCTACTTTCCATCCCTGCGAAAGCCAGCACATCTTGATTCGGGGTGGGGGGGGGTTCATTAAGATGAACTTCACAGGCTTCCTCACTGGGGACATGCTGGAGGTTGATGAATTCCAGTTTTCAACTAATGATCAACTTCCATATGAAGTCAAAAACAAAGCAAAGCTTCCTAATACTTGTTATCCCTTCTGACCTTTCTACACCTTGCCCCAAGCGCGTGCACACAAACACACACACTCACACGCATACATGCACACATAATAAAGTTAATGCATTCATACACACATTTCTAAGGTACAGTAGATAATATGAGGTTGACACAAGTCCTGTTGTACAACAACACCACACCCACAGACAGCAGATGACAGACAGCAGGACTACAGACGTACAGTTACCTTTACAGTATGTTTTGGAGAGCCTCAGTTCACTTGTTTGCTGGTCCCCTGGGGTCACCCATTTCCCAGCACCCCTGACTTTCCCCCCTAAACATTGGAGACTACAGGGACCAGGACCGAGGCTTTGATCTTCGCACAACTCCCTTAAATCACAAAAAGGAAGCAGGGATTTTCTCCAAAGGGTGTCTCTGTGCTCCTATTCCCCAGGAGGACTGAGCCAAGTCATCTATGAAAGTGAGTGAATTGCAGAGCAAAACACTTCTCCCCAGGGTGCAGAAACAGATACTCCACCAGTCACTTTGCTGCTTTGCAGAGAAACAGTGGTGATGAAAAATTTATAAGTGTGTGATGAGCAGTACCTGCAGCTGCTCTAACTGATGCACGACGTCACATATAATCAGTACAGTGTGGTAACGTGCTGACAAATTCTTGTTGGAGCTCAATTGTCACATTAATTTCAAACATTCGGTGGGTCCCATGTTATTTTAATCATCAGTAATGTACCAGTTGAACAACTCTGGATACATTTTTATCATCATATTGTTAGCTGCATGCATCTCATGAAAATGGGATGCAAATATTTTCAAGGTTTGCAAGATGTGCTGACTTTAGACTATGCAATACATTCATTTTTTTATATTTTTCCATTTATTTCCATTTTTTTAAATAAGGACTGGTCATTGGACATTGTGATTATTGTCACCCAGTGCACTTTATGCTCAATGGCTCAACTCATAAGAGGGAGTCCTGTAGGTGTGGCTTTTTGAAGCTTACATTGTTCAATATTTGTTGTATATTCAATTTTAATGTAATTCTATAGCCACTTTTTACCGTATACAATCGGTGACACTTTTAAACTCTGATCAGCAAGTTTAGGTGCATAACCATTTTTAATTCCTCTTACTAAAGGCAAAATATTCCAACATGTGGATTGAGCTACTCAGAGGCTGAGGAAGCTCCCAGGCTGTTCCAAACTAAATGACAAATAGCTAAACCTACTAAGACATCTGCTCAACATGAACATGTGCTACTGATATTATTAGCTTCAGCACCCTTTCTGCAGTTATATAACTCTTTACCGAGTCACAGATTACACAAATCCACAGGAGATTCACAGGTATCCTCTAAATATTAGGACATGATTACGGAGCCAAATTAAAACATTAATAGAAAGATGAGGTACTGAAGGCAAACCCTTCTTTAAATCTGCTTCTGTTAAAGTATTTGGAAATTCATCCATATTTCTATTATTAAAGATAAAGAGAAATTCTGTGGCACTGTGTTTCAAGGATATACAATTTGCACATGAATGTGTGTGTATGTGTGAGTGTGTGTGTGTGTGTGTGTGTGTGTGTATAATTTTCCATTTTTTTTATATTTTCAAATGTTCGCTTTATAAATGCAAAAATCTGCTTTAGATTTAGAATGTAAATTTATTTAGAGTGAAGATATATAGAGAATCAGCCTTTACTCTAAGTGATTGGTATTATGTTACAATAGAGCTGTGTTCACTTTTTGTAATGTGTGGTTCTTGAAGAAATTGTAAACAGATGGGGGGAGCAATATAATATTGCACTTAAGCAACATGAGAGGCTGCAATGCATTAAATGTCAATAGCAGTGAGCCCTGAGCGCTGATGTTCAAACTGACAACAAATTGAATTTGTGTAGACAGACTTTGCATATCACTGATTATCAATTCCAAATACACATTTTCCATACTGTGTATAGTTTCAGTACAATTTACCATTTAAGAGACAAAACTTAGAAAATTCAACACAAATGACCAACAGTAAATAAAAAGACACTGGAATCTGCAGTGGATGCAACAAGCAATTTTAGGCCGCCAAAATTCAATATCTGCTAAAAGAATAAAACATCACCAAAGCAGACAACACAGAGATGTATAAACAGTACAAAGTCCACAGCAGCTGCTACCACAGACAGACACATATGCAATACAAATACAACCCAATCACCTGTCTGAACATCATTATGTGCATCTAGCACATCCAGAATCCTCAACACTCTGCTGCTTGGGTGAACTCCTTTTCTTGACTGGTACAGTTAATATCATGAACAGTCCAGTTAGCTTCTTTGTCCCAGTATCAGTCCCTTCAGCGTGCATCTGTTGTCATGTGCACTTTGTTGTTTCATGTGTGATTTGTGTCACTCAGTGTCCAGTTGATGAATTAAATCAATGAATTTTAAAAGTAGATGTGACACTTTTTCATCTTAAACAAACTGATTTAAAGAAACATAGACAATAAGCTGGCACATAGACATGTCAGACAAGGGGCTGATATTTTTTCCAAAAAATCTTGAGTAAAGTCTGGTAGTCAAAATATTTGTTTCCATCGTGTTATTTGTGATATCTGATCTGATCTGTGGTCAGATTTAAAGTCATCTTTCAAAAGGCCTGAAACTTCCACGCCTGCTTACGGAAACACTTTATGGACATTACGAGGATCTTCTTGTCTATCAATCTCTACTCTTTTTCCATCTCCTCCTGCAGCTAAAACCAGTTTTTTAAATCAATAATTCCCTCTTCCCTCTCCAAACCTGTGAAACTGGGAGTCTTAGGCTTTGCACTCTCTGCATTCATATCCTACCTCAATGACCATGCTCACGAGGTAACTTGGAAAGAATCTGTGTCTGAGCCAGAGTTTTGTTCTTTGTCTACTCCTTTTATCTCTCTTCTCCAAGTTACTACCCTCTCTGTTACACTCATGGATTTTCCTGACACATTTTTGCAGATGACACTCAACTAATTATTTCTTTCTCCCTGTCCAAAACCCAGGTAGCACAAAACTCTTTGCCTCCGGCAGATTTCTTCCAGTGGCATCCTGTTTGTGATTTCCTCATTCAGAACTCTGTGGTGTGGCCATCTGCAAGACTGCAAGAAACATGGGTGTGAGATGACTGGCTGTTTTATCAAGTGAAGATCAGCTGGTCTGCCTGCATGTGCCTCTCAACCTCTACAGCTCATCCAGAATGCAGCTGCCCAGCTGATGTTCAATATGTCCAAGTTCTTCTTAACTACACCTCTTCTCTGCACCATGCAAAGGCTTCTAGTCACCACTCTAGCATGAGATGTTAGGGTGTTATGTCTCTGAAGGTGGTGTCTTTTCTTCTCTGCTCTTCTACCTGTGCATCAACATCTGCACCTTCATACATTAGTCCATCAATCTCTCATTGAACTCATCTCTGGTGGAGACTGCACTGTGTGACTCTCCAGTCAACTAAGAAGTCCATCAGCTTACTAGGCGTCATCACCCAAGACACCAAGTGGGAGCTGAACATCAAGAACGATGCTAGCAGGAAAGATTGCTGCCTCTAACCCTGGACAAAGCTTTTTGGGACACCCACATCCCACAGGAGCATCATTCTGTAACATGAATACTTTTGCACATTCCCTGGCCAAATCTTACAACATATATAACTTTGCATAATACTTATTTAAACAAGAGTACTATGGTACATACTTTTCATGTTTTGTTTTCAAATTTCTATTTTCTATTTTATCTTTTGTAATTTGTGGTGCTTTCTTTTTTTAAAATCTTTCTTTGTATTTAATTTTCTGTGATTATAGTAATGCTGCAAAACACCAAGTCTATTTCCTTGTAGGTGAAAAGGGACCAGTGCAGCATTTGATGAAGCTGGTGTACCTTCATAAATCTTGCAATTTTACATTGTATTTACATGGTTGTAAATTCCTTTGGGCAAATGTGTCAGCTAAATTAATTAATGTACTGTAATGATCTCTAATTATGCTCTGTCCTTTCTGATTCTTACTGTCATTTGGATATACAGACAGTTTTTCCCTGACACTTCATTCTTACCATGTGATCCAGCTGTCTATTTCATTTTTTCTCCTCTTTTAGTGTGTCCTTTCTGATTCATCCCAAAATATTCTACCTTTTGTCCAGCGGATAATCACACCTCGCAAAATCACAGGGTTTCCTCATTATTTGAATTCTTGAACTGGATATTCAGCCTGTGCTTTTGATGAGAAAAAAAAAAACTAGCTTTATGAGGGTAATTCATCACCTTTATAAACGTGTTCTTCCACAGAGGCCGAGTGTTTCTGAAAAGAATTATGCCTCAGAAATCAAGAATGTAAGGATGGCTGCGGCGGCAGGTCCATGGGGAGTCGTTTGTGGTCCTACTGTAACTGTGCAGTGCTGCGGTGGTGCAATAAAACACAGGGTTTTTAAGGGTTTCAAAGTGGCTTTCCTGCTCTTGCTTCTGTCAGCCATAAATTGAGAATAAACATGGCTATATATGGGGCGCCCATAAATGCCTTCATAATTCATACCTTTGGGGAGAAGCTCAGGTAGATTAAGTCGTTTCTGTGATACAATGTTTTCACGTGAATAATATACCCACAACCCTCCACCCCTCTTCTGTTCCTGCACTTCCCTCCCTTAGCTAATAGCTCGATCTGGACAATAAAGGGACACATAACATATTGCATATGATTAGACTCATGGGTATATAAAAGGTGTAGGTGTAAAGCCTCCCATATAGGCATACGTTACATTAGGGCTTTTTTGTTCATCTCATCAAAAAAGGTTTATATACTTTAATTACCTTTTAGTTGTGTCTTTATGAAAAGGTGGATATCATTATTTGCTACAAAAACCTTTTTTTTCTCCTTAATGTTTGCTCAACAGTTTTCATCACCTTACATGTTTATTTCCCTTCCTTGCCTGCATTTGAAATAGAATTAGGCTTTATGTAATTAATACAGCTAAAACCTTCACATCTCTGTCATCTGACATGATTTTTATCCACGGCATATTCCTATCAATGGTGTGTGACTGACATATGGCAAAGCCTTAAAATACAACAACACAAACATAAGGCCTACAGAGCTCTGTGAATCTGATGCTCATAAGCCAACAGAAGATAAAGTCGTAAAAGACATAATACACCTCAGAAAAGAGAATCCAAGAGAGCTGGGTGCCAGATTTCTGATCAAAGCACCTTTTGAAGTTTTCACAGGAGGTTCATGGTGTGTGTGTGTGTGTGTGTGTGTGTGAGTGTGTGTGCAAGTGTGTGTACATGTGTGTGAGTGTGTGTGTATGTGAGTATGTTAGAGGCAGAGAGTGAGAGACAGACTGAGAGAGTGTGTTTGTGTGTTTTCTATAGATATTTTTCCGGTTGTCTGTCTTTGTTAGTGTTACAACATACACTGAGCAAACATATGATTTTACAATGAAATACAAAATATAACAAGACGAATTTGAGAACAAAGATTACATGATTACTACTAAATCCTTTATCTTCTAAAGTCAACTTGTATTGTGAATACATATTTTTGTATCCTCTCAAGCATTTCTCTTTTATTCTTGATGTATTTGAAGGTATCAAGTCTGAGCTGTCAAAGTTTAGGCACAAAGAAAAGCAATGTTTCTAGCTTTCTGACTTTGACATTGACATTGTAAATTGATTCAGTCAGCTTTAAAGGCAAAGGGGTCAAAAGATTCTCTCAAATGTGACCTCAATATAATTAATGTTCATTCTAACGTATATTTCTTCCTAAAGAGCTACAGTTTAATATGGAGCCCTGAAGGGATTTGGAGACAAAAATGGGCAATGGTTATAGTTGGTTTGGTTATTGTACCAAAAACATTTCAGGACTGAAAAGAACCTAGTCTGCGAGGGTTTAGAAAACTAAAATAGTTAAATGACTTGGATATACCGGTCAATTACAAAACACATCCAAGGTTTTGTGGCATCATTAACCTGATGGGAAAAATTTGCGTATGAGTATCACATTCTGCAAATGGATATCGGACTTTCTGAAAAATAGACCCAAGACAGTCAGGGTTGGTGGTTGCACCTTCTTCTTTCTCAACACAGGAACCCCCCAGAGGTTTGTGCTCAGTCCTCTCCTGCTTACTCTGTACCCCATTACTGCAACCCCATGAAGACAACTCCATTCCAATATATGTAGACAATACAACCATCATCTGTAGGGTTTCTAGCACTAATGAGAGTTCCTATTGGAAGAAAACCAACAGTCTTGCATAGTGGTGCAACACAAGTGGTGCACTTGTCTTTAGTGGAGAACAAATCATGACTGAACATTAACAAAATTAATGAGCTGATTGTTGATTCAAAGAGGTAAAGATATCTTCCATCTACATCAAAGGAGCTTTGGAAAAACAGGTGAACAGTTTACCGCTCCTAGGAATCACTATCACAGAAAGGTTCAAGCTATACCGTTTGTGAGTCATCGTTTCAAGTTGTTTTTCTTGAACATCACCGCTACCTCAGTTACATGTGCTTTTGTGACTACTAGTATGTGCATTTGCAGTTTTACCAAGGATCTGAACCTTGGTTATGTGGCTAAAACTCAGAAACCAGACTTTATTTGGGGTAACACAAGCAGAGGAGGCGAGAAGGCCGAAGCGGGTGGGTTATCATTTAGGAAAACCCAGCTGCCATGGTGCCACAGTTTAGGTCATTTGTTCTATTAAAGATGCCTCAAAAGAAAGTCTTGGAAAGCTTGGGCTTTCTATTAAGAAGATTTCCATGTGGTTCTTGGGTCATAGCCATGGACACCACTGATGATCCTCAACATGAAGTTTCAGTCATCCAGGACCAGTTGATGGAAGAAATTAATTGATGTGACTAAGCTATTATATCTTGTGAGTTATGCTTTGTTTTATCAGTGTATGGTACAATGTTTTGCTCATATTATCTTTACATTTTTATTTTTATCTTCCTTTTGTGCGCTTCACATCCTCGGTTAGTACCATCATGCTACTGCCAAAACTTCATTTCAGTTTAGCAACCACTGCATAACCATCTTATTCAAGACATTTGCGACACCTTTGTTTTGCTTCCCATTGGTTTGCCACATACCCAGTTCTTTGACATTTAAACAGAGAACAGACAAGCTAGTTACTACTTATGTATAGCTGGAAAGCTCTTGAGTATAGTCACTCTAGAACCTTTGATTCTTTTGAAGAGATTTTCCAAACCAATATCTAAAGGAATTCCACAAACCATGTGTGACAGTTGATAGGTCTTGTCACCAGAAATGCCTCCTAACAAATACATGTGCTGGCTACTTGCCAATGAGCCTGGTTCTTTAGCGATGTGGTCAGCGCACGGTTCTCTTACTCAGGACCATGGGGTCCAAACCCTGCCTGGGCCCTCCTTTGGCCTGCCACACATGTGTATTGCAAAATGCTCTCAGATATGACTTTTGACTCAAACTCTATTCTATGTCTTTGTCTTTGTTTTTTTCTTGTCTTGTCGGGCAATATTATGTTTCTACCAACAACCCTTCTTTCCTCACAAATCTTATTTGTTTAATCGAAACACTTACATAATTGTTAACCTTTGTGAGCTTTACTGGATGCAGCTTTTAAGTTACTTTCCCTTCTTCACTTTCATTCCCTTTGTTTGTTTTTCAGTTTAACCTTGATTTCCAAATCACTGTGGCTAGAACTCTCCATCCTTGCATTTTTTCAGTCTTACTTAAGTCTATTACCCCTGATCATTGTCGTATTTTACTTGTCATAGATTCAGTTTTCAATGTTTATGGCTCTGAGGCTCAACACATCATTCTCCTTCCTTCTTCTAGCTCCTGTTTGATGCTTCTCCTAAATACACCCTTAGATCAAGGGAATCTAAGAAAGATATATGTGATGAGTCAGCTGTCACTGGGGCTGATCAACCATTAAAAGAGCAGCTGCGTTTGAGTAGACAAAATGACACAGCATTATTTTAGTATGAACATAGTGTACAGTTTACATTAGTGGTTTGCACTAACACAAAATGCCATTATATTATTCAGGATGCTGGGCTGCATTACAAAACTTTCTAGTGGTTAAAGGAGCTATGACAGAGTAAAGAAGGAAGTCAGGTGGCCACAAAGGCGGTGCAGGGAGGAGGTTGGGTTGATCGAACGGGTCAACAGGATCACATGGTTTCCTCTCCATAACTACAACTTTAATATTGTAAAATGAAAATAAGGGTCCCATAACCTTAAAAAAGTACATATTTTAACCCAACATGTGCCCTTTCTCTAAAACTAAACCTAACCATGCTGTTTTTGTTCCCCAACCTACAGAATCTATTTTCTAGCAGTTTTGGAAGCAGTAGAACAAATGATGTGATTGCTTCTTGAAGGGCGTCAGGTTAGAGAATGGTTCATGTGTTGTTCTGCAAAGTATGGACAAACAACATATTTTTTTAATTTGGAAGGCTTGTTGTTATTAATAATTGAGACTACAATACAGGAAGTTCCTGATGTCAATCAAGAACATTAACAGGAACTTGAAACCATTACATAATATCATTCTGCTTGCTTGTTTACCTGCTTATAACCACTGGTCTAATACTCTCTGTATGTAGACCCAACATGAAGCATATGGGACAGCGCATGTAAAAATGTCTCTTGTGTCATATTAGACTCAGAGCAGACACCTTTCTCTATGAAAATGTCTCAGATGATTACTTGAGAAGAATCGTGAGGAAGCCAGAATTTAACGAGCAGACGGACTCCTTCAGACCTGGAACAAGTACTCTCTGTGGTGCTTGTGTTTAATGGCCCCAGAGAGGATATTGCCCCCTACCTCTGTGAGAGGAGCTCTCCTGAGTCAAGTGACTTTGATGGGCTGCCCCCTGAGCCCAGTGCTTCTCTGGCATGGGAATGGAAGGCAGAGGCCCTTGTGAGGTGAGGAGAGGGATTTGTGTGCAGCCTATTGTTCCCAGGCTCTCTTCCGGTGCACCAAAGACCCCAAGCCTCCCAATGTGCAGCGCACAGAACAATACAACCCAGTTCCCCAGTCTGTCTGGGACAAAAGAGATGTTCTGTAGTTCCCTCCATTCTGTTGATGTTGTCTATCTGATGTTTTAATCCCTTCTGATAAACCGGGAAACACCTTTATTCCCGACAGGCATGCATTTTGTGACAATGAAGGTAAATTGAGTGCTGTACGAGTCAATCAGTGTTGTCAGGCCTTTGCTGCAGTGGTTAAAAAAGTGCTGGAAGCCCTACCAAGATGCCTTATTCAAAAGTAGGTATAAATACCTCTTAACATTATTTACAAGAATATACAAGATAAGAATAGAGACAAATTAAAAATTGGCCGGAATTAGCAACAGTGGTTTTAGTCTCAGCTTAGACTCTCAAAGACAGAGACAAAGGTTTAAATTAG
>JAPZDY010000022.1:1239905-1253678 GCA_029783645.1 Ctenochaetus hawaiiensis
TTAAATTAGACATGTTTTGTTGCATTAAGTGTGGAAAATGAGTGCTATGACTAAAGTATCAACCATGAGTTAAACTTTCACTAAACTGAGACTGCTGATAATTGAAACTTTCTTTGATCTACACTAATAAAAGATCAGCCTTTATCTGTGTGCCTCTTTTTTTTGCTGAGTGAACAGAGAATGTTCTGCAGAAGTCTCACTCCGTAAACATGTGCATCATTATCCATTCATCAGGACGTATTGTTTGTTTACTGTGGCCCCATTTCCAGAGAGCCCAAAAGCAGGCCGGTGGAGTGGGAAGCCCTGAACAAAGGCCTTTCTTCCCCACCCGCCTGGGCCTCAGAAATGCTCACCACTCAGCCGGCGCAGAGCCTTTCACCGGGCTTTTTGGCCGCCCATGAGTGACAGTTGAATCGTCGAGAACTTTTCCCAAGTACAGGAGCCGGTTGACTACACTGTAAAAATGTTTTACAAACTGTGTATATTGATTAGTGGGAAGACTGTTAGAAAGCTGATAACAAAAGTTTTGTATCCATTGATGTTAAAAGATATAAAAAATGTTGAAAGAAATGAAAGAATGCAATGAAGTCAGAGGCATTTTTGATTTGAGATTCCAGAGATGTGAAAGCTGAGTCTGATTTGTTATTCTTGAAATTCTGAATTGCAGGTACAGTATTTCAACATAGTGAAACTTATGGTAAACGATGCATACAGAGTCAGATGGATTTTCAAAATAAAGGCTTTTATTTACAAAGAAAAAGAAGAAAGTAATTAAAAACATGCAACAGTGCGAAAATGAACCATAAAGACCAGCTGAACATAACTCCACTCAGGCAGTGCTGACATACCAAAAACTGAATATAACTGAAAAAAGGAAAGAAAAAAGACATGGTGAACTGAAAGGGTAATCAAAAACAAGGGGGGAGCACACACACAAATATGATTGGTGCTTAGTGGTTTCTCATTGGTCATTGGCCACTTCCTATTTCCAACAGTAACTAGAACTTAACGTAACTAGAAATTTAAACAACTTAATTAAAGTTATACCTTAAAGTCTGGAGTTTTAAAGCATCATTTATAGCAATGACATTCCAATTCTAAAACAACAGTTGAAAGACGATAAGATTGTGATGTTTAGTGCAACGTGAGAAAAACAACTCTGCTCACCTCATTCTGCTCATGTTTTCTGTGACACATTAACCCTCAGCGTTTAGAGTCTGTGACTCATGATGTTCAACCAATAATATAGTGCTATGTAAGGCTAAAGACTGATCACTACTGACATCGAGGGCAGCTGTATTAGAGCTTTATAATAAACACAGTACATAGTATTTAGATGTATTTATATTTATTTATAATGACAAACTAATTAAATATAATCATTAAGGAAAACTGATTAAAAATTGATTTAATACAAATGGTTTGAATTATTTTATGAATCATTTTTTATATTAAGGATTTGTTTTTGTACATAAAGTCATCTGTCATAAAGAAGAAGAATGTCTTGTTTTAATGTGCTGTATTCAGCAGTGTTTAAATTATCTGTCACATAATGTTGATTTTACTGAAATCATCTGTGTGATATCTCTCATATCTGCCTGTGTTAAAAAAATGAATTATTATGCATATAGGCTACAGACTTTTGCATTTGAAAAGGCCACAAAATAAATATAATGTTTTATAGGGTTATTAGTACTCAAACTTATGCTTAGTTCAGTTTTCAGGATAAACATGGATTCGCTTTAACACCTTTTTTGGAGGAGACTGACTTTTTCAGGATGTTTGGATGTCCTATCCAGAGGATAAATAATATTTTTGCTGATTGTTTGCTTTTTCTTCAGTGCCACCAGAGGCTGTCTGTATGCTCAAGATATGTCATTAATGCTGGATTGGCCTTCAACTTTCTAAGCTCATCCATTATACATTAAATAAACATATTCCAAATGTGACAAGGTTGAAATAAAAGTATAAATATTGATAATTGTTAGTCGAGTACTTTCTTAGTCTGGTTTAATTCAGTCTACTCTCAAGGAGCCATTACACAGCTTTAAACTTGTGCTCTTGTTCCCCAGAGGAACCACTGAAACATAACAGCTACGAGATCATTTCTTCATCTTTTTATGGAACAACACTGTGTGTCTCTGACAAGAAAACAAACACACAATGGCCGACAAGTAAAATTTACTCTTGGCAAAGTTTTACAGTGTATGGACAAGTGTTGTTGTATGGAAGGCAAGGCCCAGCTGCTTTGCTGGGAGGTCTGCCTATTGTCTGGGCCGCATAAAGGCGGGACGAGCAAGAGACAAGGCAGCCCAACAAGCTCCTGCAAAGCACACACACACTCTCACTGAACGTGTCATTGATGCATCAAGAGATGTAGTGTGATGATCTTCAGGTAAATGAGAAAAAGGCGCGCACACAAACACACAAACACAACCTTAACATGTGCAATCAAACATGCACAGTGTTAATACCTAAATAACTGTGTCACACATGAACACCACATCAACATATGAACTGATATGATTATCAGTCTTATATTTATATGGATTTTGTTAGGCATTTCTTGTCATTTTTGTCTATTACTGTCTGTCTCCAAACAACAGCGTTACATCACTTTGCTTTGTTTGTGTTGATGTCTGAGTACAGGAGAGAACTGTCAATCATCTATTGAACAGTCTGGTTATAATGACGCCTCGCTAAACAAATGACCAGTGAGCCTTGTGAGAGCACAAAGACTGAAATGAAACCTGTTGTTCTGCAACACATTGCCTTTCTATGGGTGGGGAAAGTGTGGCCATCCTTAGTTCTTACTAAACCCTTTCAAAAGCTTCAATATACTGCATACCTAAACTTAGGCATCTCCCATTCAAGAGGGGCTGTTAAAAGACTGAGAGAATGTCTACAAATGAAAGGTGTCACGCTAAAGAGACCCAGCAGGTGTCAGAAGTAAATGTGATTCTCTTACACATGTCTTCATTATTTGTGCTCTAACGTAACTTGCATACAAGGTAAAGTTAAATTACAGTATTGTATTCTCTGTGTGAAGTCTATGTATTTTGGGTGTATAATAATCAACAACAACAACCATGAAATGACCAAAACAAACAACTGATGTGTTCAACTAAGTGTTTCTTGTACTCCTTAAGTCTGACATATCATAGAACTATTCCTCTGTGACAACCTATTGTTGTCCAAAAGCTGTTTATAATATTGCAGATGCCACATTTGCCTCATCTGAGATGTTCATGAGTCTGCAGATGCACAAGAGGTTGAACAACTGGACATCTAATATGGTCAAAACATACTGGAGCTGAAGTGCTTGAGAGTGTGTATATGACAATGGATTTAGGACAAATCCCTCCAACACTGCCCCCCATCACCATATTCAACAACTCTGAAAGACTTCAGGTTTATGTGATACACTTTCTCTTAGAACATAAAATAAGTGCCTAACTGAGGCAAGTAATGACGTTTAAGTTGCTTCGGGAGCTGCTGATCAGTCATGCAGTGTCAAAAACCTTCTACCACCAAAACACCTAATTGTATGTTCATTTATTATTATGCATATTTTTGTAATCCAAAATGCAATAACATGCATCATGTACATGTGACACTAACTGCATGCAGTGCATAATCTATTAAGACATATACATATATATACTGTAACAATCATCCATCTAATGACATAACATTCAGTGTTTACTTCTTGGCACTCTTTGTATAGTTACCAACTTACAATTATAATAATAATGACAATAAGGTTACTTATGAAATATCTTTCAAGAACAGACCTCACAAGGTGCTTAAAAATAAAAAAGGAGAAAAACACAGGAAGAAGAAACAAGGTATTGGGCATTAAAAGTCAAAAATGAGTCTTGAGTTTTTTGTGGTTGATACCCAATTATCAAGCAAAATACAGATAATTTATTTTACTGTATCTATATGTTTTCAAAGACAAATGTTTAAAATACAGCTGAAAACCTATCTGTAAACTGTGAGGGAAAGTATTTAGGGAAAAAATAGATCACAGAATTTGTAAGACAAATTTTGTGGAAAGTTCTGTGCCTTATTCTCAGCTGTCTCAATATTGGTACTGAGGTCTTTGTGCACTGAAGAAACAGCTTTCATCTTTCATCTTTGTCAGAAGCTCAGAAAAATGCTCTCAAGTTTCTCCAAACTCAAAGCACTTTGACCTCCAAACTGTACCAAACTGAAGCACTTAAGATTATTTACTGTAAACCTGTTGATTTGTTAGATTAAAATGCTGTCCTACATGCCATGTTCCCATGAACAGAAACTCATTCTGTTTGGCTCAAATACGATAAAAAAAAATTCCAGACTGAGACACAATTTGTCTCTGGCCCCTTCTAGCTATGGCATGTGGTGGCATGTAAAGAAACTGTCTCCAGTGTGTTGCATAGTCTGAGTCTCGCATGTGATTGGCCTTTAAAGAACCACCAATCAAACTATTAAGAACAAATATTAGCCGATAACAATCGGTGGGTGGTCAATAGCAATACCATTTGAAACAACGAGAAAGCCCATCAGCCCTGCTAGAATTTGATCATCAGCTGTTTAAAGTATTGATATATTAGGGCACAGCTCAGTCAGGGGGGGTTAACCATGTTCCTCTGCAAGGTTTCAGTCACAAAGGTTTAACTAAGTCACCCAATACAAAAGTTTTGTTAGATATGGGTCAAACATTCACCAGCATCATCCTGAGAGGAACAGAAACATTATAGCAACATCAGGACACAAGAGTTATGTGAATATAATTATTTGGGTTCCTGCTATGATTGAAAATATTAAATGTGGGAGATGTTTTTTGTCAGATCTGTCAATGATTCTGACTGGAGTGACAGTGGATGTGGGAGTTGGAGGCTTTTACCTGCTAAAAGACACATTTAATGAACTGAAAGCTGAATATATGTAAACACTGGCAGACTGTAGTGCAGTGGATAATTAATTTTAGGCTCACATTTGCCCAGTGTTGTGATGGTGTGCACATTCCTAACCATAGGGTGGAGCTAGTGTGGTTTGTAGGGGACGAAGAGGTTAGTGACTAGTGGTGACCAACAGAGGACAGTCAATGTGAGGGAGAGTCCCAGACTGATTAGGATAAACTGTCAGTTAAAGTGTGTGAGCCGAAGCCATTTGGATGAATGCCATTATGACAAAAGAAAGGTGAACATTTCCAGAAGTAAAAGAAAAAGTCATTTGTCGTTTTATGTGCAGTGTGCTCAGGTGAACTGCAGTCAGGAGTGGAGACGAGAGTGCAGCTAAAATGACTCATTCTGTGGATTAATGGAGGTAAGAACTGAGCTTAAACTTTATTTTTACTGAGGACCATGAGGGAGCCAAGGATTTTGAGAGAGTCAAGTTTTAGCAGTTCAGAGGACTGATGGATTCGTCATTGCTGCGGAAAAAGAGAACAACACCCTGCAAACATTCCCCAGCCAAGAAAGGATATTTTTACACCTCTAGAATAAGAACTTATCAGTGTTTTATGTCGTGTTTTATTTAATGCTGTTTGTTTTATTTTTTATGTATTAATTTTGTGACAAATAAAATGATAAAAACATAATATTTAGAGACTGATGACATACTGTGTACTTAAAACAAATGCATATAATGAAGCTGTGTTCACTAATTTTTAAAATCTACTCTAAATATTTCAATCTTTCTTTTTTAAAGATTATAAAACCCTCTTGGCTCGTATCATTCATTCTCTATGCCGTTTTCTCTCTTGTCATGTTATTGTCTCTGCGCTCACAAAGCTCAGGCAATGCATGCAGTGTGTATCTCGTGCCCTGTTTTCTGACCTGAATGCACACACAATGGATCAGCCTGCCGCTAATAGCGAGAGCCTGCGCCTGTGGCCTTTACAGTGTGCACAGAATAAAGTTCAGATGTCAGTAGTTCAACTGATTTATAATGGTGAACGCGCTGTGATTAAGTGCTGATGTCATGGGATTCCTCACCACTCATTTGGGGAATCAAGTAGTTTGTATCCAAACAAGACAAATGGGCCACTGGCTGGTTGTAACCTTTCTCATGTGCATGTTCCCCCAATCATATGCCACTGCTCCTCGGCTCTGTGAGCTGACTTTATTTATAGCCATGCTCCTCCTGAGTGTGTTTGTGCATTTTGTGCATGCTGCATTTCTGTATTATATAGAGAGGACACATAGTTGTTCATACTTAATTTCTTTTTTTGCATTTTCTCATATGCTAACCCTTATCTTTTCATCTGGAAGAACGTGTGCAAGACAATTATTATGGATATATTTTTGTTAGGAATGCATAAGTTAGGACTTTAATGTAATCAAAGCAAAGAGGAAAATCTTGACTGCATTAATTGAGATGCTGTACAGTCTTGCTTTTGGGAGAATCTTAATTCTGACAGTGACTCAAACATTCAGAAGAAGTGAAAATTGTTCCATCTGGAAAAAGCTGGATTCATCAACTTGGAATCGTTTTGAAATAGCTACAAAAAGAACCTTCAACAAAAGGAAGAATATAAAATCTCCTTCCTCTCTTGTCCCTCTAGTTGCACTTCAGCAGTTTACAAATGTCACCTTAAAGGATTTAAAAACTTTTGAAAATTATCATTAGATTATTTCAGCAAATCCTCTTGCAGGGATGTGGGGCTTCAAATGAGCAAAGCTGCCTACAGTGCAGCTTTAAAAAACAGTGAAATAAAAAAAACATTTTCTCAAACTCATGAAGTGTAACAGTTTAACATTAAAAAGAATCAAATATAAAAACAATTTCTTTCATGCTATATTTGTGTCCAAATGAAACAGTTGTATATTCACCCATCCAAAGCTGACATGTGATGATCAAACAAACTAAAACCAGTGGATCTGGACACTGAAGCTGCATTTCATAATTTACACTCAGATGTGTTTTGATCTCACATAGGATCCTGTTAAAATCTTTTTTTGTTGCAGCTGTATCACTAAGTCAGCTTCAAAGCATAGCTCTGCTGTCTAAATGCTGGTTGGCAGTGCTGTTGTCCCACTGAGGATACTGAGGTCATGTCTCCAAAGGCAGCAGATTGTTGCCACAATGACAAAATATCTGCTTAAGTTATGAAAAACATGTGGGATCCTTAGACAAAATCTTAAGAAAATAAAAACATAAAACACAACTAAGTTTTGCAAAAGTTTGTGATGTATGTTATTAATATTGTTATTAGTAGCAGTAGTATAGCAGTTATCAGGAATATTCAGGCTATGGACAAGCTGGTTAAGACCTGAACTGCACATTAGTAGTAAGTACATAATAATCTGGCTCCAAAAGCAGAATCTATTCTATAATCCCTGCTCCTCTGTTTTGGTTGAAAGTGTCTATTTTTGGTATATTTTTTTAGCTTACCATGGCAGGTGTTCCACTTCAGCTCTGTTTGTAAGGATGTTCCAATAAACAGGTGAATTGGTCACTGTGCAGGTGATTATTCTTGTTATTGTAATACCTGATCATTGCTCACTCTCTGTAACATGATATTAACAAATGAAAGGAAGAAGAGGAAGTGTCTGATCAAATGTTTGGATTCAAGAAAACATGACAGATATTAAAACACCTCAAGGTCTTGCTAGCTAATCATATCAGAGTAATTTTTGTTGGAATTCATTCTTTTTGAAATATCCAGATTTTAGGTTGGGCTAAATACCATCAAATTGTACCAAACTTTTATTTGCACACTTTCAAATGTGTGAGTTTTCAAACTGACGGGTTGTTGAAACATGGTTCTTAAAGGAGGGTTTGGAGATGTTAAGGGAATCAGATTAAAACAGAAGACCTAATGTCTAGGATACCTAAACATATGCAGGTACCTCAGAGCATACAGGATCACCAGGGACTGCTGTTGGTGGCAGATCACCAAAACATAGTTTCTGCCACAGACAAACAGGCAGCAAATGGAGCTCAAATCTTTTAAGTGACCTATGACCTTTCGAGAAGATAGAGTTCCTGACAACTGATAAAAAAATCAAAGAAATTTAAATACAATGAGGCTGAAAAAATGTGTTTATTTATATAATTATAATTATATAATTATCATGTTTTTTTGGATAAATTATGTATAAAAGCATCAGTTCACATCATTAAGATGTTAGATGTGATGTCTTCACCCACACCACTAACTACAAAACTTATTTTTTTGATTTCATAGCTCTGCTTTTTAATTAACCTAAACCTGAACTGGTGAAACTGATAATTGACATATAGATACAACTCTGAGGTGTACTGTAAGCTTTATTCTACCATAGAATTTATTCTGAAAGCTTTGTGGGCTCTATTTTTTTGCCTGACTCAGTGGCTTATCCAAAAATGGCCTTGATACTGAGGTGGATCCCGTCTCACAGTCATATATTGTCTAGATGCTGTTATATATTCAACCAATCTGTGATTCTTATGTTTATACAAAATATCATCTGACCTCAGTCTAAAAATATTGCATGTGTGTGGACATAAAGTCCTCTCCTAGTGTATATAGAAATGGTCATTAACAATTGCCAATATTACGAAAGTCTGGTAGATGTATATAGTTTGGTGATTGGCCTTTTTTTATTGCCAGTGGCAACACTAACCCGTAATAACAGCACGTCAAAGGATTATTATGATCTGGAAACTGACCACTAAAAAAAACCTGACACAACCACCAGGTTAGACAAATTTACTTGACAGAGAAAATGAAGAGGATATTTTTGACACAACTATTATGTAACAACTGTCTGTTTAAACATCCATAACATACTACACTCCCATCCGGCTTCACCTTTGATCTCCTGTTCGAGGGCTGGCTAATAAGTTCATGGCCTAAGGCAGATGTGTTCTACAGCTTTCATTACATGCACATGCATTTCAACTCTCTAGGTGATTGTATAAAGTTTAAAGTTTAAAGTTTATACCTGCTACATCTCCCCCTCTACAGCATGGTGAAGAACTGGGATGCTGAACTTAACCAAGTGACTGCATAAAAGCAGATGTTGTCCATTTTCAGATTTTGCTGACCTGCAATTTTCAAGAAACAGAAACAGAAACAACACAAACGTTATTAACCATAAATTTTCTGCATAATCACTCAGAGTGGAATTGCATTTGCATTTGCATGGAAGCTGCATAACTCATCTCTTTCTTTTATATCCAGATGAAGTGTTTTGGATTATCTGAACCTACTATTGTTTGTGTGTCTCAGCAGTTACTTTGAAGGATACAATAATACTGTAATCCAGAGAAATTCTGTGACAAAACCATGAAATTGAGACCCATGATGTAACAAACCAGAGTTATCATTTATAGTCCAAACTATTTCAATGAGGTAACGGTTGATTATGTTGTAGGTTTTCTTAATAAAAAAGAAAACTGAAGATGACATTGAAACAATAATATGCACATAAAATAGAGAGGGAAACCAAATTTGTTTCACCCTGCTGTGTATTCCTAAACTTAAGTCTCGCACATTCTCATTGGCTGCCATGATAATTTTGCCTGACACTGACAGGTGTTAGACAGGCCATGTGAGTAGGTGGGTATCTTATTTCCAGGATATGCTACATTCATGATATCTACAGCTTTTAAGAGAAAATCGTGGTCTCCACTTGTACTTTTTGGGGGCAGCAAATCTGGGACAGATTTTACATTGAATGTGTGGGTGGAACTATGTGAGAAAATGTGTTCTCTTTCTGTGCATATGTGTATGTGTGTGTGTTTGTGCATGCATGTTACTTCCATGTTCGTTCCACTCGCAGCCGGGTACTGGCGATGATGGAGCCCACACATGCCGGAGCTCCTCAATTATTCCGGTTATGTGTGCTCTACAAAGACTTCATCACACGGTGTTTCGGGGAAGTTTTCACATAGCTAGGTGAATCAAAATGCCAGTGACACTCATCCCCGGCCTGGATGTCATCTGAGAATAAACAGGGTGTCAGTCTAGCTGTGCTCCTACTGCCTGCAGACAGCCTCTGTCAGCGTCAGACCAGGAAATGCCACCTCTGCGCTGACAGCTGCCTGTGCCGCACTCACACTGGCACCCGCAGGGAGAGCCCAGCAGCTCCCCACCCAGCTCCATGCTCCACCACACTAAGTGCAGATCCCCAAACTTGCCGCGCGTTGCCCTGACAGCACTTCACTGTATATCTAAATAGAGCAGAAGCCCGGTGTGTCCCAGGGAAACTTTTACATTCTGCTCCATTCAGGGAGGATTTGTCACCCGGGAAGGAGGATAATGAAGCAGTGTTTCTTCTCTGGTTTTTCAAGGCATACCTTTCCCGTAGACAAGGTAATGGCTGGATTGGATTAAATGAGCTCTCCTCCTTGTCTATCAAGGTGAGGATGGTTGAGATCTGTGAAACGTTTAGGTTTTGTTTTAAGCTGCAAGGGTATTAAATGAATATGATAAAGGCACAAAATGAAAACAGTGGGTGTTTGACTGAAGGCACTAGCTAAAGATAGTTGTAGTCATAGCCAATCCCACTGCCAAAGAAAATCTTAAAAGGATATGTAAAGTCTATTGGAAAGTAAAGTAAAGTAAGCCGTTCTCCCATTTGCCTGGAATCCCAGTGGTAATGTGCCTCGCCCTTTCCCCTACTTTGCTCTTATTTTGGTAGTTTTCCCCATATTACCTATCAGTTTGATAAAACTGTGCCCACCTAGGTAATTGCAAGCAGTTTAAGCTGGTAACTATTTACAAGTAACAGAGTTACATTGCTAAATTACAGAATGAATGTCATTTTAACCTGTTAGGTAGGGGCAGATAAACTAAGAAAGTGTAATTCCCAAAATGACCTGTAAAAGATAAGCTAAATTTATATGACAAGACAGTTTTACCCAAAAGGTTATCGTGAAGATGTGCTAAGCCTGCTTCTTGGCATTAGGAGGAATCAGTTTAAGGTCCTGAGACACTTTAAATGACTTAAACTTTATCTAGGTGTTGTTGCCCTAAGTTGCTTTCATTCTTCAATCACCTGGAAGAAAATCAGAAAATCCCCGTGGCTCCACTGATCTCTGTGCTTTGATGGAAGAGACTTATTTTGGCATAGAGCGTGTTGGTTCTTTGCCTAATGGCAATACCACTTATTTTCCTGAAACTACTCATTTGAAAAAATCAAAGCAGAATACCTTCGTAGACAGGCTAGTAGGCGTATTATCTAGGTTTGGGTGGCCAAAATAGGTGATATATGACCCAGGAACTAATTTGGTGTCTGTTGCCTTTCAAGATGTTACATGTGAGAGAAGTATTTCACGGGCAGTTATCTCTGCAAATCATCCCCAGTCCTAAAGAGCTCTGGAGTTGGGGCATTGGCTGAAAATGATAAACCTATAGTATTCGATTTCCTGAAGATCTGGATATTTCTATTAGAGTCTGGAGCGAACATACTGGATTCACCCACTTTAAACTGGTTTTCAGCAATGAAAGCTATTCAAGGAACAGTTACTTAACATACTCTCTTTTGATGACATACATAAACTGAGAAAAATATCTTATTAAATTACATTTACTAATTAAAATGTTGATGATAACAAAAGGATAAAGAGATAAAGATAAACAAAATAAATTACATCTTTATGGTTATCAATAAAAAAGTGTTTTATTAGAATCCAAACACTATTCGTTGCATCTCTTTGCTGTGCAATGATGGCATCTTTTCACATATTTATGGACGACACAAGTCAGCAAAGCTGTGGGAACAAAACTTGAATGTAAAGGCATCAGTAATGGGCTTACAAGTGGCTGTCTCCACACAAGACAGCCTCCATTCACTAAACAGTAATTTTTTTTTCAAAAACTCTCAGTGCTTTTAAGAGCAGAATTACCTAAAGTTTAAAAAATCCCATGTTGATTGGTTTTTAATGCAGACATTTTTGCCTGCATTTCTGTTCTTATTCTTCTTTCAGTGGATGACCATAATGAATTGCACTTGTTAAGAAGCTTTTACTACACTGTCTGTCCTCTGCTCAATTTTGCGTGTGTGGACTGTCCAGGGTCCTGCATCAGTGAACACATTAAGGGGAGAGGGGAGAAAGTAGAGCAACCATTAATGACTGCACTGTTAATGCAGAGCCACAATGAAACAAGTGCACTTGTTAAGTAGCTTAAATAACACATTGTTTTTCATTCAGATAAATATTGAGATTTTTTTTTTTACCTAAACCACCATGTTTAAGTAAGAGAGTGAGGCCAGATTGTTGTTACCTGACTGCATTGCCCGCAGCAACTCAGTATTTTGGAAAACTTTTGAAATCGGTATTTGGAACTAAGCCCCCCTTAAAGGTCTGATTCTCGAATTACCCCTGCTCCTAAGAGATTTTGCAACAATAAAATGTCTGCTAAAAATAATTGTTGCCATCAATGACCATGTTGTTTTTATTACAGAAAGATAACCATCGCATATGGCGGTTGCATGTCAGGAAATCTAGGCTGTTTCAACTGACAATCATTTGTGATATGGGCAGACTTATTTCCTTGTATTACTGCACTCATAACCCCAGAGTGCAAGCATTAAATTAGCTGTGTTAGCTTAGCTTTAATTATTAGATTTGTTAGCTTAGCTTTAACTATTGACTATTGACTAAGAACTTTTTACAGACACAGAATGTGAGGGATATCTTCTATATGACAATATCAACACTTTGAATATTCAGTACATAATTAGTTCAGACAGCCATGTGTTACTGTATTGCCCTCTAGTCCTGTCAATCAGTGCAGCTTTGCTAATGTTGTTAAACAAGTCCATCAGTTGCATTGCTAACAGGGTGCTATGTCAACTTATCTAAGATCACCAAATCATTTTGCCTGTATCTAACAACAACTTGACCCTTGGATCAGAACTGGCATGAAATGACTGAAAAACACAATCTGCATGAGCAAAAATAGCAATTATAACATTTCAGTGGTGCTATAGTATTTTTTTAGGGCAGATAATGAATTGGTAGCTTAAGCAGGCTACTTTGTTATCAGGCTAACTTTCTAAGTGCTCTGTCGTGTTTATGTATGTCTTCAAATTGGAGGGTTGCTCATACTAATTGGTCTTAATTGTTGGTAATACCCCCACATCGTTTTCCTTTAGATAGCCTCGGCGTGTGGCTGAGGAGATGCCTTTTTTATTGATGTGACAGCGCTAAATTGAGAACCTTTGGCGGAGTGTCAAAGCCTAATTAATCACTCTAATTTCATCTCTACATGCGTCCTCAGCCATTGAGTGAATGTGATCAGAGGGAGAACCGTCTCCACATTAGCTGAGGCTCCTCATGCTAATTAGCTGCTAGCCCTGAGATGGAGAGGCCCTCAGGGTGAGAGGCAAGGGGCTAAAGCCAGCCTAAATGGCCACATAATGACCAAGGAAAAGGAAATCTGAACCCAGCTCATTTTCATTCTATATTACATTCAAGTTCTCCACTCCACCACCACCCAACTGAATCTGGTTTCTCCTGGGAATCAGGGCTAAAGCTGGTCTTGTCCACTGTTTGTCAGACACTCTACTGTCTGCCAGACAGTATAACCTCATCCCAAAAAGAGGGATAAAAATTGTGGGTGATTCATCAGTCTCATTTGCTCTGAAGACAAAAGGAGCAATCTTCCTGAATATACAAATATAATATTTGTTTGCTATGTCTGAAATGAAGCTGACCGAGTGGATTTAATGTGGGTTTTTTATGCACTATAAGGTTAGCAGAAAAAATGACCAGAATGACAAAAAAAGCACATTTTCCACATTTCCACTCTTGTAGCACCCCTAACTGAAATGGCTGATATTCCATTCC
>JAPZDY010000022.1:1263656-1292902 GCA_029783645.1 Ctenochaetus hawaiiensis
TCAGAGTGAAATGAAATCTTTTTTTTTCTTTTTATGTTTCTGTTACCTTCTCTTTACTAATCAGTTTAGTGTCCGAAGGAGTCAGCAGTGCTCAGTTTAAGATCCAGGAGGGTAGAGTTGAGGTTGGGGGGGGGGAAGAAGCGGTGGTGTGTCCGTCCATCAGAAGAGACTAGTCAGCGTGGTCTGTGACGGGCTCCGGCACTCGTGGACGTCCATGCCGCCCGGCACTGAGGTAAGAACAGAGGTGACGGTGGGCATAGTGGGGTTGGTCAAGTCTGTCAGGGTGGTGGGGGTGCTGGAGGGGCTCATGGAGGCGTTCGAGATCTCCGAGGCCGGGCCTGATGGCGTCCCACCTTGCAGTGTGGAGCCGTCGGATGCCTTGTCCACCCCGGTGCTCTCCTGCCGCAGCAGGTTTCTCCTGAACTTGGCCCGCGCGTTTTGGAACCAGACCTGTTGAAATAAAATGACAAAATAATCCCGTTAGTACAGAGGAGCTGATCCACTAAAGTTACCTGATGATTGGAGCCCAGGCTTCCACATCTCCATGACATCCATGACATTTTTTTTACAATTTTTTTAATCTTAGGCTTAGAGTAGCTCAATAAACCAACATACAAACTACATTTAGTTCGCCTATATTGTACTGAGGGCTAAATGTATTATTCTATTTCAGTTGAACCAAGCCTGTAAATAGATCTTTAGCACATTAATACCACCAACCTAATTAACTAGTTATATACTTGTTGGTTAACCAAACACCACACTTTAGCTTCCAAAGCATACTGTTAGATTTTATTTTCATACAGAATTAGCACTATGTGAAAATTAGGTTTCACATAGTGAAGGAACTTTGTCACGATGAGCACACAGAGCATCACGTCTGCTTTAACTCTTGTTTTTGCAGCATGCTAGTATTGTGCGGGTTTGTCACATCAGCCCTCACATACCACTACATCACCACACAACCGTAATAAGAGTGACACTAACAAAGGTGCACAGGATGCCTACTGATGGATTACCTGCTGAGTGTGTCTGTTCTCAGTGTCTGTAAGTTTGATACTGTGGTAAAATAGATGGAGACTTATGACTGTGTGAGAAGTGGGAAAACCACGTTGAAAAATCTCAGACTCATTCTTTTATATTAGAGAATAGTTTTGTTTAAAGTAAAGATAGCTAAAAAATGTCTTCACGCAATGTTTGTTTAAAATCCCCAATAAGATGCATCTTTATGTTTCCCTGACAAGGACATTTAGCGGCTGCGTCAGAAGCAAAGACAGGAGTTATGTTGTCAGAGACAGACCCTCACAACCTCATTGGGAGGTGGATGAGGTGGATGAATGGCTCCAGTTTGACACAGATCAGTGTTTATATTCTTTAATCTACCTGCAGTCAACATTGGTACATTTTAACCATGACCAGGGTCAATCCCTGACCTGAAAGATGCACTTATCAATATTTTATATGAGCAATAGATTTAACTAGTTGCTTGTATTGACAAAACCCACAGAGAATCATGATCCCAGATGTGCTGTTCACCTCAGTTCTGCAGAACCTTCAAGTATCTTTTACCTCTCATAACTTCATAGCTAAGGTTCACTCTCACTGCTCCCTTATCAGGGCCGCTCTCAAAGAAAGAGCTCTATGAACTCAGTCTGCTCAGCACCAAACAGGTTAGAAGAAAAATAAGTCAACTAGCTGGTAAACATAGTGAACTATTTAGCTGCTAAGGAGACGGGTAAGTTTCTCAAGATTTGGTCGAGACCAAACCAGAGCTACAAACAGGGGACTTCAGACATCAGAAATATAGCCTCTAATAAATGTTAATTGTGCTCTGTTTATACTAAATATGTAAATAAGCAGTTGTTTGATAATCAGACTGATCTGATTTAAAATTAAAATAGGCCATAATTTATCACATGTGTGAATTCTATCGTTAAATCAAGCAACAGGTCAATTTTGATGCATTTGAACCCAAAACCAGGATGTTTTTGGTCTGAACTTAACCAACCTTAACTCAAGCCGTAACAATTGAGAGAAAGCTAGTAAGATTTAATTTTGTAGGCTTAACAGCTGTGGAAGGATCTGACAAACATTGCTGTTATTCTGTTTCAGGGACATCAAACCTGAAAAAGCTCATATTGGATATTTTTAAAGGCAAAGATCATCTATGCATTTTGCTTTGGAGTTCCTCAGTGTGGAGGAACTGAAGAATTGTGAAGTAAAGAGGCCAAAACATACAAGGAGAAGAAAAATAATATGGTCCTTGAGACATTTTGGTGACACAAAATCCTAAGCAGACCCACAATATCTCCACCTCCATCAGCCTCGGCCCCTAACCCCTCCCTCCTTTTGCTGTTAGTTAGGAGCATCTCCTTGTGTCTGTTTAAAGTCTGTTTGCAGATGCTCAGACTGGAGTCAGGGATAAAAGAACACTTAAAAACACAAAGCCAGGCTGCTTTTCTACTGTGTACAAAAGTTATGAAAGTCTATACTCACACACGAAGGATAAAAGCAGTGGTATCCACAGGAAAAAAAAAATCTTTAATGTTTGCTTATGAGAAATAAAGGGCTTTGGCTTCCTGCTTAATTGATGCTGAGAAAGGATAATAATGAGCCTACTAATGCTGTGTATGGATTTAAAGGCAGCTAAAGCCATTATTCTCATATTAAAATGGCAATGAAAGTTATGCCTTTTTATTCTACATTTTGTTGATGATCCCGCAGACCCTTCAAGAAGGCCCTGCACCCTGCAATCTGAAAGCAGCATCCTGTACCTCAATTCTTCTGAAATTCATTTATATTAACATGTGACTCAAAATTCTTCACACTTAATTTTGGCCCTCTTTTTTTTACCACAGCAAAAGTATCTGAGATGCAGTGAGTGAGGCGACGATCTGTGTTGGAGCGTGTTAGCGTTGGAATCATGACGGAGCCATGGGAAACAGGCGGAGGCAGAAGCGCTTCAGCTGGAATAACAGGCACCAAGACTCGAATGCATCAAAGCAAAACGACTGCTTTGTTTTCTACGAGCGTTAATTAAAGCAGCGGGGTGATTTTTTTTTTTCCTTCTCAGAAAATTTTGATTCAGAAACCTTTTTGTCTCATTTTTCTTCTTCTCAGTCCCCCAGATAATTTGCTGTCGTCTTTTGTGAGAATCAAACGCTCTGTTGTGCCTTCTCTTTCTTCGTGTGTGCTACAGAGCTTTGTGTTTTTCATCCCTCAGTCCTCACTATAACATCACATCATCCCCTGAAATAGATTACACTTTGTTTATTTAATGGCCTTCTTTTTTATTTTCAGGTAATTTTTGCTTTCCAGTGTGTTTATTTCTTTGCAGGTAATTAGGAACTTTTCCTTTCAATTAATTTCTTATTTTTGATTGTATTTTTACAGTAAAGAAAAGAAAAGAAAAGAAAAGAAAAGAAAAGAAAAGAAAAGAAAAGAAAAGAAAAGAAAAGAAATCATTTCTGATTTTGTTTAACTTGTATGCAGTTTCCTGAAAGTCTTCCAAAAATGTCCCTATAATGAAAAACAGCACTATCTTATAATAAAGCAGCTGATTTGGCTCTCTTTAAGAAAACCTCACTTCATATATTTCATACTTGGAAGCAAGCTGATTTGCATTGGAAACAAGTGAAATTCCTTCACCTCTGTTTGCATTTGTTTCTTTCTCCTCTAAGCAAAGGAAACCATGGACGTATCTTAAGAGAAAAGGCTGTTGTGGTTACCTGTAACACCCGTTTGGTGAGGCCAGTCTTCTGTGCGAGCTGCTTGAGGTCCTTGGCGTCTGGGTTGTGGTTGATGGCGAAGTAGGACTTCATGGTCCGAAGCTGGTGGTGCTTGAAAGATGTCCGCATGCGCTTGGTCTTCTGACTGGAGCTGTACTGGGAGTCCCGGTCCATGGACTCACCATCGTTCTCATTGCAGCTCAGTGCTGTGGGCCAACGGGACAGAAGAGCTTTGTTAGACTCTGATTAAATCACTAAACATATTGATTTGTTTGGTTCTATACTTCTGATTGGCTGTTTAGATTGAGCACTGCTGCTTCTCCTTCTTTTTTAAACCCCTTTTTTAAGGAGCTAAAATTTTCATGATTCCGCTAATCACAAAGAACTTGATCTTTAAGAGCAAAGATGCACCTTAAAATACATTGCATATAAATTTAATTTCCTATGTTGAACTCACTAAGTGTACTTATTTTCAATGTATGTAAGAAAAGTCAATATTAAAAGAAATAAAGAAATGCACATTAAACAGCCTTAAATACAGCGCTCTAAAGAACAGCAACACATTAGTAAGAGACAAGAGCAATGCAGTGTTTAAGTTCACTTTACTGCTCTGAATGTGGAGCAAAACACAAGGGAAAACAATCTCTATTTAGAAGAAAGAAAGAAAGAAAGAAAGAAAGAAAGAAAGAAAGAAAGAAAGAAAGAAAGAAAGAAGGAGAGACAGAAAGAAAGAAAAATTTGAGCATATTTATAGATTTTGTTGTTATCGTCCATCTTGCTTTTCAACTTGTTCAAAGTAAATCTCGATTCATTTGGTCATTTAAATCCATACGATCAATCTGATCCCAGGTGACTCTGTGACCTGACAGCTGTTTCCTCCAGCTGCACATCATCTTCCTCTATGCACCTCATCTGTCTGTCCCTCTCTACATGTCTTTCTTTCCTGGGAGGATGTGCTAGTATGGCTTCAGCAAACACACACACACACACACACACACACAGACACACGCACTACAACAACAACAACAACACACATGTATTTGTCCCAGCCTGCAAATTTCTTGGCAACATTCAAAGTGTTGCTGCATGCATAACAGTTCGTGTTCAATATCAGAACGCTGCAAATGATGAATATGAAGTGAGTGAAAACCATCAGAATAACACTTCACTTAATTAGACCATACACACCAGGCAGAACAAATGCTGCTTTCGGTCCAAAGCATATGCTGCAGCATTTTAACAAAAAGCAGCCTGCTTCTTGCTCGTCTCTTCGTCCTCATGCTGAATGTCTTATTTGCAGTGTTAATGCCTCAGAGCTGCAGGCTGCTGCAGGTCACCACATGTTCTCATGTGATTGCTCAGGTGAAGCTTTGATGTTGTTTCTGGCTGGAAACAGAAGAGGGCGCACTGCCTCTTTACTCTCTTCCTGATTGAGCTTCACATTCATTTTTCTCTGTTTATTTATGAAATGCAATGAAAAAAGCTGGGTTATGCCTGCTTTGTTCTTCAGAAGTAAGGCTCTTTGTCTTATTTTTAACTTTAAGAAGAAATTTTGAAATTGTTGAGGAAATTTTAGAAATTGTTTTTTTTTTATAAAGCATCATTCATCTTTAAAGTTTATCACTTGGAGGTGAAATAATTTAGCCTTTTTCTTACAGCAGCTTCAAATCTAAAATGAGTTCCACTGATTTTTAAAAGACGTGGCAGCATCTTAAAATAAAGAAGCTGAGGCACTGAAGAAGAATCACCTATGTCATGTTCAAATAAAAGGAGAGAAGCTTATTTGCATGGGAAGCCGGATGGGATATAATTATTTCACTTGTTGCAGCTTGTTTAAACTTAACTGACTAATCTGCTAAAAAGTTTAGAGTGAAAGAATAAGCAAAACTAACAGATATAATTTTTTTTAAAAATCATCCTGGTTTTGTTTCTGAGACTGTTCTTCTGGTAAAACATTTTTCCTATATGACTTTTTTATGTTTACAATTTTAAAGTTATTAACTGGAGTTAACATTTCAAAAAATGAGATTCCAGCCTGAAAGCTCTGGACTAAGAAAGTTCTTGTATTCCCTGCTCTCTCTTCCAGTGAATAACTCATCAAATCACATTGATCTCGCTGGTACACACCCAGTTTGGCCTGGTCCCAATGCAAAAAGGCTCCAGCAGTGTGTTGTGTGTGTGTGGTGGTGGTTGGGGGGAGTGTTAGGATTTGTAGATGTCTATGGAGCCTGACAAGTGGAAAAGGGCAAAAGCAAGAGCCGGAACATCAAAAAACTTTTCTTTTTATACCCCAAAGAGGACATGTAGGGATTATTTTTCTCTTTTTTTTTCTTTTTGACTAAGCTAAAACATTACGAAAAAACCACCAAGTAGCAAAAGAGATTATTTTTTTGGAATATATTTGGAAAAATCTTGACTACATGCAAGTATTTGTTAAGAATAATTAGACTGCTGCAGCTTATTGGCCTAATTAAATCTGAAGCTGTATTAAAAAATTCAATCCACACATTCAAGCTTAAAGTTATTTGCAATGAAAGTAACTTTGACCTAAATGAAATACTCTTTACAAAATGATGTTAGAGGTCTGACTTTACTGACAAACCTCCCACTGTAGTAGTTTGTTAGTTAGTATTCAGACTTACTCATGCACACTGTTTTGCTTCAAAATGAACATGCTGTTATTTCTGATAAAAGTCATAACTCAGTGGAAACTACATAAACTATTATATATGACTGAGTCTTCTAAGGACAAAAAAAACCCAAAATACACAAAACCAATGACAAAAGCCCTAAAAAAAACAAATAACAAGAAGATTACAGGGACTTTGAACAAAATAAAGCCATACAATAGGGTCTCTGCAAACTTAATATTTAGCACTATAATTGTTCAAAAATTGATCATGACACCGTGGTGTGTTTTAAACAAAGCCACCGTTTTGCCTCTGTGATTAAGTTATGATAAACTCTTTCTGAACTCCCTCCTTAAATGGAATAATATTAAAATACATAGATATAAAAATACTGCACAGTTTTTAGTGATAAAGTTATGATAAACTCATTACCGCGAATAGCACAGGCACAATAAGCCCCTATGGGAATGTTAACAAGATTTTTCATTAATGACGCCTGTCACTTTTAATCAGCACTTCTTCATGCTGTGTGGCTGTTCAACTGTGAGGAGAGATTAAGTTTACAACAGACAGCGATTATTCCCTTTTTTTATGTAAAATTTTACTATTTCTTCATTTTAGATTTTAAAATGGTTATTGGGGTAAAAATATTCAAATAAAATAAAACAAAGCACAGCTGCACATTAACTACATGACTTTGCGTCTCATAAAAAATAATATTATTTTAACTTGTCAATGATGAAACTTTCTTGTGTTGAACATCTGTACAATATTTCCCTCTTACCTGCGTTATAGGCAGCCAGCTCGGCTCCCGGCCCGGGACTTTTCCTCTTCCTGGGCCGGCCTTTCTGCACTGTCCCCACGCCGTTGAAGTAGGATAGTCCGAGCGTGTTGGCCGGGCCTAGGCCTTTGTGCGGAACTACGTCCGCGTGGTTAAAATGTGTCTGATATTCTCCCTGGATGAGAGTTTCAAAGTGCAGCCGACAGTACACCAGACTGTCCTTCATGCCAAAGTGGTCCCCGGTGGTCAGCATCTTGCTACAGGTGGTGCAGGTGAAGCAGTTGAGGTGGTAGACCAGATCTCGGGCCCGCATCACCATCTCCGAGGCTGAGATCCCCAGGTGGCACCGAGCGCATCTCTGCACCGAAAATCTTCTGCGGACAACACAGAAACCTCATCAGTGGCTGCACGGAGCGTGTGTCAGTGTGGGACAGACAGGATACACTCACTGTGAGGAGCTCACTCACGCAAACTCCCCAACTTTCAGCTGAAAACAGTGCAGAAACTTTCCCTGCGCACTAAATAAGTGGACTGACATGAAGCCCGAAAGTTACTTATGCCTGTTATTAGGAGGGTGAACGAAGTCTAACATGGATTTAGTACTTTCGCGTTTCTTATTGAATAATAACTCGTTATTAAAAAAGTTGATGTTTCCCTGTCGGTGATTGGTGGGGGTTGTGGGGGTGTGTTTGTCCTGCTCCCTGCTAGAGGTAAAAGTAGCTATTTCCTTATCTACATTTTTTGAGTTTTAGCAACACACTATAAAAGATCTCCCCTTTTTCTTTCTTTCTTTCTTTCTTTCTTTTAGAACCATACAGGGCTTTGCTAGGAGAAAAGCGTGAGTGTAATCAAACTATCCAACATGAAAACGGTGAAATATTATTTTGTCACAAAATAATAGCTGTCATCGGTTCAAAAAAGACACTGTGTGTTATTAAAGTCATATTATCAGGGCAGAAGCATTGAAAAATAAATAATAATGCATAAGTCGCATTTTTTCGTGAAAAACTAAATTTTACGAATCAAATCCAGAAAATATGATTTTATTGCGTTGAGAATACGTATATATTCCATCCATGATAATCTGTCGTTTTACTTTAAGAGAGTTCGTCTTCCCTAATCACAATTACCACAATCTGAAACGCACATTTAGCTCTATGAATCCTAGAAATACTATACACCGGTTCATGGCCGACACTTTTGGCTGCAGTGTGGAGCTCCAGGCCCCTGTGCGCCCTCCTACCTGTAGTAGTCCTCCTTGCAGAAGATGCTACCGTCCTTGCTGAAGCAGGTGAGCTCAGACTCCAGGTTGAGTTTACACTCGCAGCACTTGAGGCAGCGCATGTGCCACTGTTTGTCCACGGCCAGCAGGTAGTAGCGGTCCGCGATCTTCCTGCCGCAGCCCGCGCACAGAGCCACGCGCTCGCTGGTCATACACGGCATGGACTGCAGGTCAGCAGGGAGAGAGGCACGAGGACACAGCGTCAGAACATGGTACTGGGGAAAAGGGGATCTGCATGGCATCCTGACAGTTTAACATAAATTCATCCTAACATGAAAGAAGACAGATAATTCTAATAAATCCTCGAAAGTCGCGTCTATTTTTCTTTATCTTCAGAATGTTGTGAGAGTATCTTTGGATACAACCTCACAACAGAAGGCCACAGCCACCAGTCACTCAAGGGAAGATTATGCAGATTTAATACAGATAGTCTAAAGAAATAATGCAGCAGTCGACTACAGTAATGTTGTATAAAACTCAATAATCTGGGCTATACATGGGCATTATGACAATATAAAATTACAATATATGTTTAAAGATGCAATTCGGTAAGAAAAGGACCATGCAAACGCCTTTTATCCCCGCAAACTAAGAAATTAAAAACATTAGTCCATCGGAATATTTTTCTTACCTCTAAAGGAAATTGCAGGCAATAAATAATCTGCTCTTTACTGCTTTGAATAATATAAATTGCTCTGCTACAGAAACGATAAGGCCATTATTACAATAGTCCTTTTAATGCAAGCCTACAGCAGCATATTAAAAGAAAAATATACACATGTATACATTATAGATTTTTTTTCTTAAAGCTAGTATTAAAAAAACATTAACATGTATATGGATTTATGGGATTATTTATATGACGTTGTTTTTGGTGGAGGACACAAAATCTGTTAATTTCATAATAATATAGTAGGCTGTAATAATGGTAATCAATTGTAAATCAACAAACAAAGGTTTCTGATGTGGGACTGTCATTAAATGTTATTTTCAAAGGGTCTGCAGAATGGACACATACACACCTACACGTACACACGCACGTATGCCTCTCACAAATAATTTGCAAATAAAGACGAAAGCTATTTTAAAATGACAATCAAATCGTATTCATTCCATGTTCCCTTGTTCTTTTTTCGTACCAACATATTTAAGTATTTTAACTGAACTTATAAATAATTTGATTTATGATTTTTTTATTGAATATTAACAACTGCTTTGCAGAATAAAAAATAAAAACAGGGTCTAACGCTACTTCTCCTTTTTTTAAAGTGGAATACAAACTTGTAATTGTGTTTCTCCCTTGAGTTAATTTACATGTAGAAAAAAAAGTCCTTTCCTTTTGTTTGTGAACTATTCCAAATCTAGTTTGAATGTGTGTTTCCTATGTTTTTAACGAGTCACAGGAGGATCATCAAAAGAATTAAACTGTTGAATTTTAAGAACAAATGTAATAATTTTCCTTGTAGATAATTGCGCTGCTTTTTCAGCTCTGGTTTCGATTAGTTGAATCTCTGATGGAACTAAAATAAGTTTAAAATTTTAAGCTGAGGAAGTCACATTGTTTAGGCCTTTTGGATGAAGTTTGGCGACCTAAGAGGGGTATAAAAGAAGAAAGCAATAAGCTGGAGCGTTACTGAACAGCTTTTTTTGTGTGATTTGAAGGTAAAAAGTATTTAGAACTGAATGAAAGTGCTTGGAGCTGTAAGAGTGCAGACAGTGTCACATGTTTCCAGGCTGCCATGCTGCCTGCGCTAACAAGCCAAGAGGGCAAAATTAATCTCTCCTACCGTCTCTGATTCCCCCATATCGATGGCTGAGCTGATGGCTGCTGACTCGCTCTTTCCTCTCCGGTCCATTTCTTCCACCACACCGTGCACGTCGCCTCCAGGGAGGCCATGGAAAAGCATCGTTGCCGCAGAAGGGAGGATGTTATAACTGTTCTCTTCGGATCTGCAAGCCAAGATGTCCATCAGAGGCAAAACCCTGCGCAATAATGCCACTCAAAATTATCGCTTTTTTAGGTTTTCCTTTTTTGTCGTGACAAGTGAGAAATCCAGACCAGGGAGGAAAAAATATGAGGGAAAAATTGGACACGTGTTCTCCACACTACGTCTCATCTGCCAATGGAAACCGTCATCCGAATCTCTGCAGCTCTCATTATTAATAAGCTATGATTAATTCATAAATAACCGCACAGATTCCGCTTCGCTTACTGGAATCTGTTTTTCTCTCAGGTGTGATATTATTTCTGTGTCATTACCAATTACACTTTCTTTATTTTCTTTTCCATTTACGGTGAATAAACATACCAACTATGGAAGCCCCCGCTGCATGGGTCTCAGCACCGATGCCTCCTCCTTGCCGGGAGTAATATTTCAGGATTTCGATAGTCTGCAAGGCATTGGCAAAATTTTCCCCCTTTTTTTGCAAAACAGCAAGTAACTCTATTCAACTGGCACTGCCAAAGCTGGGCAGCAGTCTTCTACTGCATCACAGAGTCAGGACGAACAAAAAAGATATGTCCAAAAAAGCTGACAGGGAGCCTGTGAGAAAGGCTTCCTCCCCTCCTCCAGGTTCAACAGTCCAAGTTGATGCTTACAGCAGCTGATTTATGTCGCGCAAACTACTTTTGCTTTGCAGTAAAAAAATATATATAAAAATAAAAGAATCACAGCCTTTGCTTTATAAAATCCCGCCGGCCGTCTGGAAGAAGCAGTTTTCCTTTACAGTAGTCAGTTAAGTTAATGTTTTGTCTTTTGCCAACGAGGCTGCATACATGTGCGTAACAGCAGAAGAGGAGGAGTTGGCTTTACGTTGACTGGTGATAGGAGAGTGTTTGCTGGCCCCCCAAAACCGCCGTTCCTCCTTCTCAGGTCCCGGTTGGACTCTCCGCTCCTTATCAACGGGGCCCTGTTGCGTCACGACGCACCATTTATGTTCATTGGCTGTTCCACCGTCACCGAACTGTTCGCTTACACTTTTATCGACCGGTCTGAAAAGGCAGCAGCCCCTCTGCCTCCGTTATGCACCGGACACTGTCCCCCCTTATCTGTCTGTCCGGAGCGGCAGTTGAAAAAGGTCCGTTTTAAAGAAAGAGCAGAGGACTCAGAGCAGGAGAGAGTGTCAGTCTTCTGAGGTGTTGGAGCTGTCTGTCTGCGCGCACCATGCAGGTCTGCTGGGACCTTTACCCAAGTGACGCGCAGAGAGAGTTCCTCACAGCACCACACTGTTGCTGCTCACAGCCTCTCCATGACACCAAAGAGCTCTGCTCAGAACCTGCAAGGCTGTGCAAAACAGGAGAAGGAGCTCAAAGCAGGCATCAAATAAGGAACCATACAGCTCTTCATTTTTACTCAGTTGTTTTGTCCTCATTTGTTTTATTTTATAATAAAGAAAAAAATGAAAAGAACCACAAAAGGGCCATATAAAAACACAACACAGTTTTGTTTGCTTTTGTTTTTTTTATTAAATGCTAATTTAGCTTCTCATAAACTATATTCACAACTTTGACTTATTCGTGTCATTTCACATTTGGCCTACATTGCATCTGGAAGGTGATAAATGGGGCTAATTTCAACTCAGAGCTCATTTAAAACGCTTTATGTTGCGAAAATAATAAATAAACATTGCACAATCTCAAGGGCCTTAAAATGTCAGCAAATGCCACCTTCCTCTAGAGATACTAAACTCAAGGAAATCAAGGAATCAATCAAGGCAAATTTCAAGCACCAAAAATGAATGGACAACTTTATTGATAAGATGGTAAAGTGTATTTTAACACTTAGAGCAGCACAGTGTGACTGTAAACTCAGCGTTAAGGGGCCTACGTAAAATTATTTTGGCACAATGGGTGTCATCTCGACATGTTAGCATTCTTAATCATATATTTATGTATTTCAGTTGGGGTTTATGTTTTTCCTAGAAAGATCTCCATCTCCTGAACTCCTCTCCGTCATTTGATGTCATTTGTAAGCCAGCGGCTCTAGTCTTGCATTTCTACCACAGACAGTGTGAGCAGTTTGGTTCAGCAGCGGGGGCTGCAGCATGAGGCTGAACTGATCCCGGATCCGCTCATTCTAATTAGCTCTCTGCTCTTAATTGGGAGGGGAAAGTGGACTTCGTCATCAGAGGACGTGTTTGAGGACCGGAGGAGAGGTTTGATCTCGCACAAAAGACGGTAGTTACAGCGGTGTGGGAGAAAATTACACGTTATCACATCACCGCTCTGGCTTTTGTTTGAAACTGAAGTCAATTCAAGCAGTTAGTAAAATGATTAGAAACGAAATCCATGCAGCCATCCAACCTCCTGGCTTTTGATACAGAAGAACACGCAACATTTTTTTTCACGCGCCAAAGCGATATCAGAATTAAAAATGTTCTGTTTCCTTGATTTTTTCTAATTTCTCCCCCTTTTCTCGCTTCTCTTAGAAATACCTGTCCTGCCCCCTCCCGCTCATAACAGCTCGCGTTTAGGCTATTGTGAAGTTTTAAAGCACAAATATGATGTTAAGCTTCTAAATCCTTATGCAAATCAGCCCCTCTGTAATACCCTTAATTGAATACATGCATATTTATCATCTGCGTTTTCTATCTGCTATAAGGCTGGGTTTATACATTAAACATAGCGGGAGCGAGCATGTCTGCGGGCGTGTATGAAATATGATATTAGGTGGTAGTGTAAGATTAAGAAAAAAATATCAGTTTGTGTGTATTTGTATCAGAGGAGCCAGACTGGCTTGTTTCTCTGATTTGATTTAAGTCACCTCGCAGAAGAAGAACACGATTTGGCAACACTGGATTTAGAGCTGATTTATGCAAATGTAGGCCGGGGTCTGGGCTATATGTTGGAATATTCTTAGAAATGTGTGTCCACAATATTCACAGAAGGGGAGGAGAAAACTCACAATATGATAATTAACAACAGTATCAAGCGTGTAAAGGCAGAGCTGCGCTGGTTAAAGTAGTCCAATATTTAATTCATCTATGGTACATTTATTTAAAAAGGTAAAACTGAATTAATTGCAGTTCACCCAACACATCCTGCATATCTCTCCCTCTCCTCTCTCTCTCACTCACACACACAAACAGACACCAGACACACACACGCACACACACACACACACACACTTTTTCTTTTTTTAACATGGGGGCAGTAGACTCACATCTTCAATGCTGGAAGATAAAAAGATGCAAGAAAGAGGATCAAAAGGCAAACTATCACCAACACCAGTCACTGGTCTATTGTTGGGAAAGCCTTATTCATGCTTCATACACAGGCTACTTCCATCAGTGTGTTTCTACTCATATGACATACCAGTGGACACAGTATTTTACCAAAAGCCATCCACACTCTGCTTTAAATAAACTCTAAAAAAGGAGGTTAGACTACCCTCCTGTACATGCTCAGTGCTGAGCAGATGCCAGATTGAAACAACTGATTCTGGATCATTTCAGAGTATTTCACTATGAAAAAGATTAATCATTTTAAAACAAATACTAATGATGAAATTACAAGTAAGGGCTGCTGTATGGGCTTATTCTAATGCAAATTACTCTGAAATATTAATGTTAGAACTAAAATTATAATTTTTCTCAATGAGGTTTGTTTGGAAAAAACAGGAAAACTATAGTTTCGGTTGTCATTTAAGTATTTTATTCTGTGATGTTGAAGGATTTATATTAGGCTTGAACAAATACGTTGTTATAATGAAATGATACATTTCTTCCC
Source organism: Ctenochaetus hawaiiensis (assembly GCA_029783645.1). NCBI lineage: Eukaryota > Metazoa > Chordata > Actinopteri > Acanthuriformes > Acanthuridae > Ctenochaetus > Ctenochaetus hawaiiensis. Next base: position 1,277,806 of record JAPZDY010000022.1, read on the forward strand.
CATCAGGTATTTTGTCCTTAAGTTCATATGTGTCTATATTTTTTGGATAAATGTGAAGAAGTATCTTACTTCAAGTCAAGTATTTCATAAATTGCTTCCACAAACAGCTCTTTGATATTTCTAAAAAAAAAAAAAAAAAAAAAAAAACGTATTACAAGAGGTTGATATCAAGATCAGGCAGGAAACAGCACATTAGAGATACAGGGGGAATGAATATATCAGTGTGACTCGACCTAACAACCCAAGACATATTTTGTCCTACAATTACAATTAAATAATTGAATTGTGTCCATTTTTTTCCATTTTTTCTTTCTTGAATTAAATAATCTACTTGAGTTTATCTTCCGTCAGTTTTGTTTCTGGAGGCGACAGCTTAAATGCTGTTTGAAAGGTGTCAAAAATGCCATATATATAATTCAGCTGAAGAAATACCAGTTATATGTTTGTGTATTTTCTGGCTTAAAAAAAGTCAAATCCAAATAAATTTACTTTGAAATGCATTGTGTTTCGGTGTGTGTAAAAATAAATTCCTTTCAGTCTGACACAACCCACTAATTGTCATTAGTGTGACTGAGGTCATGAATCAAAAGTTGCTTCAATCACAATATGAAAAAATATTCAGTGGGATTCTTCCTTAAGCTGTCACTACACATTCAAATGGCATATTTTATTCTGAGGTTTTATACATAAATGAATAAATTAAATAAATGGTTGCCAACCTAAATGTCAGAAATATTACCAAGATTCCATCTCAACCTTTAAGGTGACTTAGACTGACCAAAGTTTAACTCTTATTTCTATCCCTGTGTGAGTACATTTAGAGCAATAAAAAAACATTAAAGACTTTGCATTGTTTACACACACTTTGTAAAAACAGGTAATTCTAAAAACACTGTTTCAGGACCCATAAACTGACTTATGCTCTGCTCTACACAGAGGAAATACACCCTGATGTCACCTTTCACTGACATGATATTTAATGGAAGGAAATAATGAAAAGAATGATATCAGGCTCATGTTAAGGTTACGACTGATTTAAGTGGGTAAATACAAAAACTAACAAGAACTTTAGAGTGCAATAATCCTAATAACTACTATGAAACTAATAAAGTAATAGTGAAAGCAGCTAACTTGAATACTTTATGGAAAGCACATGTCCTTGTATATGTGTGTGTGCGTATGTATTTGTGTATTTGTGTTAGAGGGGGTGGTGTTACTGCTTGTCGACGACTAAAATGCTGATGCAGCTCCACTGATTACTCCTTGTCCCGTAATGATTTCCAAGCGGGGCAGCCATCAATAACACAAATCTGCATTTCTCAGAAAAACATCACCCTCATCAGGCTCCTGGCATCTTTTTGATCTCACCCCATTTTTTAATTGTATTCTGCATTAAGGTAGAGGGGAGGCATCGGGTGCGTGGCTTTAATGGGATGCTGCTGTGGAAGTGGGGAGTGGGTTACATGCTTTCTGAGGAGAGCTCGGCTGTAATTAAGAAAGAGAACAAAGCCGAGGAGACTAAAAACACATGAAAGGGAGGAAGCAGATCACCTAATCACTGTATGTGCACCATCCACGCCATTTCCTGCATGTAAACACACACACCTTTAATACAAGAAAGAATCAGGACTGAGTACAAACACAGAGCGGTTCAGACTGCACACCTGAGCCTCTCAGATGTCGGCCTCATTCATGCAGAGCATGCGACTATGGCTGTTTTTTTAAGGGAGTACTCTATGAACACATCGCATATAAACAGAACCATTAGATTAGTTCTCTTCAAATGCCGTTTTAAACTGTCTTTACTAGTGGGTCTCAACCTGAGGCTGAAGACCTCAAAGAGAGCGCAGGATAAAACTTATTCACCAAGAGATTCACAAGAGAAGGGAGATAAAATTCTGTTGATCGAGAAACTCTTCGCTTTGTGACATGATGTGATTTTTTAAAAAGTGGTTCATTTAGCTTTTCAATCACATCTTAGTCTTCCTCAGTTAAAAAGTGGGCCTTGAGTCAATGTTTTTTTTCTATATTATTTTACACGTTATAGTGCTTATCTTCTGCTAACCTTTTGTCACTGTCTGTAAAAAAGCCTGCATCTCTGTGACCCCAGACCCCTGTGGTCTAGGGGTTAAGGGTCTGTCCATAAACTACAATGTCCCAGGTTCAAGTCTGCCAACCTTTTCTGCATCTCATCCCCCATCTCTTGACCCCTGTTCCTTCCCATCTCTAAATTTTAGCTATCTAGTAAAGACATGAATTCCCATTAAGATTAAAAAAAAAAAAACTAAAAATCAGCTAATCTGGAGGGTTATGTAAGAGATTTTTTCCTTTTTTAAGTCCTCTGAACAACTCAAATGGAAGTCACTTTTGCATTGATTCAAACTGGTAACAAAGGGTTGCAAGTCTCAACCACTATTATAAGTCAGCCTGTATTCAGATTTGTTTTACCCTTCATTTATACTCTGCCCCTCTCCATCTACTGTTTCCTAGCAGGACTAACTTGGAGAAGGTGAAAAAGCAAGCTAGGGAAGTGAGGGAGGGAGGTGAGGGAGAGAAGAGAGAGAGAGAGAGAGTTGGGACACTTGTTTATGATATTTCAGCATCCATCCATTCAGCAGTCAATCTTAAAAATAGACAGGTTACTCAAATCCTTCAATTTTCTTGTTGTATTCAAAAAGGCACAAAATAGCCAACACTGAATCAGATATGAAGTTTGAACTGCTTGTGTGATATAAAATTCCATACATCTGCCTCCATATACACATAACTTAAACATTTGTCTCTCAGTTTTAATAACAGTTTAGGTTTATGCGATCAGGAAACTCTTACATACAACAAAGCTTCCTACAGAGGGAGACATCTGAGTTACTTAATATATTTAATGCAGTGATATAGAAAAGGCAAGTGGGATGTTAGAGAAGGAAATTAGGAAGAGGGGAAGTATTTTAAATGTAACTGCACAAATGTGGATAGCTGGAAAACTCAAGCTCTACTTAGTGAAGGAAAAATCTGTCACAGCATCATATTGTTCGATTGACAGGTGATCTCCAGGAAGTGCTGTGGAAAAACACCAATGAGTGAAAGGATCCAAAAATACACAGCAGACAGTGATGTGAAGGAGGACCCAACAGGAATACCACTGTAATGACCCGTCCAAAAATTACAGGTAGTCACAGTAATGGCAGAAGGAGAGAGCAGCCAACGTAGGAGGGCAGCAGTGAAGTACACAAGCACTCTGAGCTAAAATGTCCCGATGCCTCTTCATCGTCCACTAGTCAGCACAACATATCTCTGCAGTCACTGCTTTCACTGAGACAGCACATGCTCATACTGACATGCTGCTGTAAAATGACAGGAATGGCATGATGTTCCCTATTTTGGCAAGGAGATGGAGCGGGAAATTATTCTATGTGGATATACATTTGATGGATACAAAGGATATATTGTATACATTGTATACAAGCATGCATGGCTGTGCTAAGATGTTGAAACAAATGCTTATTCAAAGAATAACTGTCAAGTCCACATAAAAAAAAGTTTTAGATGGGGAGACAATAGTCAGCACATTTAAGAGGCAGTTCAGATCTCTTAAATCAGGGCTGAATAAAGAGGTTGAAAGTCTGTCCGTCCACCTAAAATAATGTGATAGAGTGAAGACGCATCATGTTTTGACATACTCACTGCATTTTAATCTGATTTTATTGAAGGTGGAAGACACAGAGTGGGAGTACTAGCAGGATGAATTCTTAAACTTTTTTTATCCAAGTAAAAAAATTGCAAAAACAAATGTCTTTAATTCTGATTGCTGATGTTCTGCCTGTATTGTCTGTCTTATTATAGCATAACTTCATATAATTGGATTGTTCTTACTGGTGTATTGACATGTTAGCAGCATTTTATTTATCTGATTCAAATTCTGTCGTGTGGTTTAAATGACAATGATGCAATATTCTGTAAATGATCATATAAAATTTTAATCTGCAAAGTCAGGTATCAGAAGTAAAAAGTTAAAACTGTATAAGGCAAATTAACATGATAACACTAAGGTGGAGTACGTTAAAAGTTTTTTTCCACAAACTAAGATGCTGCATAGTGAAATGGATATCATAGAATGTGGAAAATGCAAATAAAAAGACAACAGATCAGGGCTATCCACTAAAACTAAAATCCTCATCTGTAGTACAAATGTTAATTATCATAGATATTTGCAAGTCAGTGTAAAAATCTCTGAAAAAATATAATACTCCTGCAGGTAGTCTCTGCAAATACAATTTTCTATACCTCATATAATATTTTATTCCATATAACGAGTTCCTGGAAAATGCATCGTATCTTACGTGAAATACTTGATGACTAATAGAAATTTTAATGTATTATTCAGCAGGTTTGGAAAATATTATATGTAACGGTGATTTTAAATTCTAATCAGGGTATGATTTCTTCATTGAGCTTCATGCATAAATTGTACACAACACAGAAATGATGTCCCTCAAAATACAGGGGAAAGGCTTCAAACTCAGAAGAGCTCAAGGTTGAAGCTTGAAATGGACATAGCAATCAGTGTATTAGGCACAGTGTTGTCAGTCTGAGGCCCAGTTTACTGTCCTGTTTATCTAATAGGCCTGTTTAAAGTGGTGGTTCAATCCACCTCTTAGTGAGGTACATCGGTTGATGCTGACCCACCTCACAAAAACTGTGTGTACATCTGATTAACAATGTGTTTCATGGCTTTTAGCGGGTTTTAATGGTATTAAAGTGAGTGAGGCTGCATGTGAAGCTGTATTTTTTATGTTGATAAAGTGAAAATCTTGATCATCCAAAGTGATTTAGGAGATAAGAAATCTTCATCATTTGTTTTGCATTCTGAGAGCAGGACTGTGAAAGCTTTTAATTTTAGTTTAAGAAAAATCATTAAAATTGACAAGATTACCAGTTTTTTCCCTGACTACAGCTGAATCATGGATGGAGATAATCAATTATTAACATTGTCCATTTGTCTTCTTTCTCATGACAGGGTTGAGGTACTGTTTTTCTCCTGGTTTTGTGTAGTGCCGTGCTCCCACCCGAGCCCCTGTCAATCAGGCCCAGACTGCAAGGATTACAAAAGGAGCTCATTCTGCCCCAGGAGCCCCTCTTTGGAGAGCAATTCTAAAACTTACATGCCTCTTATTTGTTGGGTCAAAGGTTAAATTGCTGACCCTCCCCTCCATTCCTCCCTCTCGCTCTCCCCACCGTGGCCAAGCTGGACTCGGAGTCTTATATTTACATGGATTAGAGTCCTTTCACGCTGAAGAAAAGAGCTGGTTCACAGTCAAAGCCCAAGGAGCAGTCCATGCTGCCCGAGTGGCCACATTATTCACTGGCAGACAATGACCATATTGTAGTTATGTGGAAATGGAGGGGGCAGGAGGAAAGAGAAATCCCCCCTTTGCCATGGCAAAGTCCTACACTTGTGCCACGGAGAGGGGAGGGCCGAGCCCCATCCACTTTTTCAAGCAGAGCAAACAAAGCCTGCCCACTGTGAACAAGATGAAGATGTCAAAAGCTTTTAGGCAGGGGGGTGAGACGGGGTTTAGGGGATAAACCAACAAAACAAGTGAAAAGGTCTTTTCTCAAATGGATAAATCCTACTAAGTCTACATTTCCACATCAGATTTACTCTCTCCTCTAACATCCTCTCTCCTCCCCCTCTCAATAACCTTTCCAAATCAGACCATATAGAAAAAAAGAAGGAAGGGTTGCTTTAAGGAAAGAGGAGAGAAACACTGCTTGTTAATCAGCTTTGTCTTGATTTGTATCATAGTTGATAAAAAAAAATAAAAAGAAATCTTTTTTGTTATATTTAATGCACTCACACTAACCATATGACAAAGAGCTGCAATAATAAAGTGGCCAGGCATCAATAAGAAACAAAAAAGTTTCACATGATGGATCTTATGAAAAAAAAACTTAAAATGATATTAAGATCACAAGCTCCTGACTGCATAACATGCACCTTTAAAAAGCGCTGAATTTTCTCGGTGCAGACTAGAACTCAAGTCCCCTCTCTGGGTGATTCTGGCTCCATTAATGATAGATTTCCTTGCAGTATGAAAGGACGTACAGATATTCCTCCCCAACATGCACTATGGCAGTGTGATGTCCCAGAGGACAGAAGCCCGAGGCATTGGGGAGTGAATGACATAAAGAGGCCTGGTATACAGCCACAGCCAATTCACATGCAAATAACCAGCCTTACACTGACTCTGATTAACTCCCTGTGAGTTCATAGTTTCCCTGTTAACAAAGATTTAGTCGCTTTTGAGCGAGCGGTACATTAAGTGGGGAGAGACAGAGGGAGAGAGAACTGGTGGCGAACCTTACAGTAAAGCCCCCTCAGGACATAATGCAACCTTCGTCTTGTTGGCCTAATCCGCCTTGCAGATGCAGGACAGAGCCGGCGCTGGTACAAGGAACGAGAAAATGGAGACAAAAGAAAGCAGCGCTCTCGTTTCTCGTTCCATCTTAGCAGCAAAAGTCCTCCAAAGCTTCATGACTGAACTCAGTGAATGACTTGAGATTGAGCCAGTCAAGAGCTGTGTGCCAAGTGGACCATATGAATAAGAATGGATCATGCTATAGCACTGCCTGTATTTACTTATCAACTACATACAGTATTGCATACACTGACTGAATGTTGACTGAAAAAGCAGCCTCATCAGATAAGAGTTTGTGAAGGAAGCAGAATGTCTTTAAATGGAAATTGAATATTCACAAAAACTTAGAGGAACCCCACCAAAATGACAGGAAGTAATTTTTCATTTAAAAGGTGCTGGTTCCAGTTTGGAAGTGATGTATTTCCACCATCAACCACTAGATGGTGGCTCCAAAAAACTCTATACATCTTACCTATATTAAATTGCAAACACCTCTTTAACTTCTTTCTTGTTGCATGGATTATATGATATATGTTAGTCTCAAATAATGTTTGGGGGTTTTTTTGCATTGTTATTGAGAATGATTGTTCATGAAGGAGAGAGTATTGCTCATAACAGAGCTCCCTTTAACTATGCATGTGTATCCCACGTATCCTGCATTCCTTCAGTATGTAGGTTGTATATGATACTACCACCAGGAGTGGTTTCAGTGATCTGGAGGCCCCAGGCAAAGACTGATGTAAGGCTGTTCTCCATTTCGCTTCATGCAATCACAGCTAGTGAATTAATAACTATTTGGAGGCAGGTTTTTCCGCTGAACAAAGCCACAGGACTGAAGAACTGATCTATTAGAGATTCCTAAATATTCTAGCTTAAGAACCTCAAATGACCCTCAGTCTTGAAAAAGCAGTCAGCTCGAGGAACAGGTGGCAATGACCCCACCTGTGCAAGAGCAGATACCAACTTTATCTGACTATCTGTGTGAGGTGACTTTTAATGACTTTTGACTCTGAGCAGATTTTTTTCTGTTCTCACAGTGCCTTACCAGTTCATAACATTAATGTTCACATCATTGTGTATATGAAAATGCTGCATTTTTATTTATGTTTTCAGGAAAATCTGCTGTATAGGAATATAAGCTGATAATCTTATTAAGTTATTTTGAGAACACAACTTATGCCATGTGTGTAAACAATACAGTCACATGTTTTGTATACTCGGACTGATGAGGGTCTTGTTATACCAGCTTTGTCTTATGACTGAGATAAATTATATAGAGGTTTGAAAGATGGGAATATCACAACATTATTATCCAAAAAGTCCGAGTGAATGTACCCGTGTAAAAATGCACTCTGATAAAAATAAAAAGTAAGTTGGTTAAATGTTCACCGAATAAATGTTACATTTTTGACATTGCTGTATTTGGGTGTGTCCACTGAAATATGATATGCTACCGTTAAATTAAAGGACATATTTGTGCCACAGTTTCATTTAATGTTAACAGAGCCAGTAGAGCAAATCAGGCCGTGAAGCCATTTTATTGAAATTTAAAAAATATCCAGAATTATTACAAAAAGCAAAAAAAAAGTCAGACAGTAAAACATGCATGATTAACAACATACTTGTACAGCTGCAACAAGTACATCTATGTTAAAGGTTCCAGCCACAAACACACAAGTTAAAGCCACAATAGCTGTGTAGGGCACACAATGCTAGGACAGCAGTTGGTGACGTCCATCTCTGTAGCTGCTGTACAAACCCATCTGAACATCGTTTTCAGTCTTGTGAATTGCAAAGTACTCAACAGAATGCTTTTAATTAAACACCTTTGCTTGATCATTCTCAGTGCATTCAATAACCAGTTCTCATAGCTTCTCTACCCCACTGTGCTCCAAAAAATGTAAGGCAGGATGACCGCAGAAAACAGCAGCAGCTAACAAGAGAAACATTGTAAGACCTGTGAAGAGTTCCACCATTTAAAAGCTCACAAAAACCTCACAATTTTAAGCCAGAATCAAAAGGCCAGATTAGAAAAATGGTAAAGAGATTAGTCAGAAAAGTTGTTAGACAAAGTTATATGGAGATAGGACCAAGACAAAGCTTATCAAAGCAATAGAAAGACCAAAGTGTAGGACAGAAGAATCTGCACATGATCCAGAGCAGACCAGCTCATCCTTGAAGTATGGTTGAGGTAATGTTATTGCTTTGGTTTAATGGCTGCATCTGGAATGGTCACATTTATCCTTAATCTATGATTTTATTCATGATGATAGCAGCAGAACCAAGTCAGAAGTCTACTGACTTAGTTCTGCTGCAATTGTGCAGTGATTGTGTACTTTCATTACATAAATTAAACAGAGAACCTCTTACATCTAGAAGTGCTCCATAGCACTCCAAGTGGTAAAAAGCTCCATGTGCTAACTGTCAGTGGCAGACTTTGAACAAACACCAGTTACATACATCTTTAAAGTGAAACTAAATCAACTTGTTGCTGCTGCCTTTTCTGTCATGATCGAAATGTAATGACATCCTGAGCAGTCTCCGCAATCTGTTATGTTTACTCTGTGTAAGATTAGAGACTCTCAAAAAAGATATTCCAGTGTCATCCAGATATGACTCTGTCCTTATCTGCCCCAGGGGTAGTACTCTTTAATCATACACATCAAGCATGCGTCATCAAAATAGAGTATATCATTAGCCTTTATGAGACGAGGATCCTGAGGTGGGTTTGTTCGATGAGCAGGTGTCTTAGCTGACCTGGTGTGGCATTTGCCTTTAAATGTCCTTTGACAATTTTTTCCTAAGGTCTTCCTAAGCATTAGCAAGCTTTTTTTTTTTATCCACAAGCACGTTCTTTGTACAATTCTTAATCTTGTCACAAAGTCAAACTCATGGACAAAGATACAATTTTCACAGGACTTGACTCACTTTGCAACATTTTTTTTATTACTGTTATTAAAAATACCTACCAGTCATGTGTGTTGGACTATATGGCATGTTTTGCAATGTTAAGAATGAGCATAAGAGGTGTAAAAGTTGAGTGACTCTCCATGAATGGGACTTTTTTTGTGTGCAGCTTTGATTAATATCTGGTGGCTGCACCACCCTTAGCCACAGCAGCAGCACCCTGCATGGTACTGCTCTGCTGGTGTGAAACCAAGAGAATAGCCTTTGTCAAGGTGTACTCGCTTCAATTCTCACTCATCTCCCCTGGCATAGGTGTGTTAAATTATATGCTCCAGAGGACTCCACATTCATATTTTTACAAGACCCAGGTTATTAGGCAAACAGGCTCTGCACATGTCCCCTGCTATGACAGTTTTCACAGTCAAGGATTTCGACCTTTATTTCCATCCAAGTACCGCCTGCACTCCCCTTCGCACCCCCTGTGACACACACACGCACGCACACACAGATACACACACGCACACACACACACACACAGACACACACACACACGTACAACCACTACCACCCCTCACAAATTCCCTCTCCCTCTAACTAGGCGAGAGCCCCTAAGTCTGTAGAGGGTGTGATCACAGTATAGTTGCTGTGGGTGTAAGACTCCAGGCAGAATGGCTGTAGATCTGAACCTCCCAATCTACTCCATGGATTGACAGCACAGCCTTCAGCCCCCTCACCTCTCATTTTGCAGCTTTATTTATAGTCCCCCACTGCATAGTTCATAGGGGGAAAAAAAACTGTTTCTGATGACCATTTGTTCCTGAAGAGAAGACAAATTACAAATGTGAGCTTCCCCTTTGTACTTTGAAAATGCCTTTTTCATAACCAAAAACGAGCGTGATGAAAAGACCAAGGAACATCAAAGTGGTTCGCCCTCCGACAGAAAGGTTAAAAGTTGAGCTTGAACACTGATTCTCTCGCATTCTTCCCGGCTCGATTCTCATTAGCCACTCATTTTAATCAGATGCACCATCAATTAGCATGACTTTTCGGAGCGTTTGATGCTTAAAAGTTGGATCTCAAGGACGCAGAACTTTCAGTGTACTCAGATGGGAGGCAGGGTTAGTGAAACATCCAGTGATCACTTTACTGATGGTTGTGTTTTTTATTGGAACCACAGAGGAAATGGTTAATTCTGAGAAAGCCAGGAGTTCAAGCTAAGAGATCAGGTATGTTTCAGTGCTTACATGTCACTGTTTTGGAAGGTTGCCTGTACTAACATTTTAGGTGAAGGATAAAGGTATAGTGTTGGTTGGGAATAGACCAGTTTTTGACTATGGGCTACTTTTGCTTTCATATCAGATATTACTCAGTGATTTAATTTATAAATACCTATAGGTCAGTGAACTGGTCTTCCCATTGTGACAAGATTACTATTTCAAGATAAAACACATAACGCCTTGGGTTTTTTTTTTTATATGAAAACAGTCAGATGTATGGATACTGGCTGTGAGCTGAAATATTAACTATCATCAGCTACATTTCAAAAATATCCACATCTACTCTGGCCTTCAAACACCCAGGAGCTAAGCCCTGGTATGGGTTAACTATGGAAAGTGTTATACTGTAAATAGATATTGCCCGTTTGGGGACTTGCAGTAGGCTGCGTGTTGCCAGAATGCCAACAGCTGAGAGATCCACACATGTAAAAGCTGATCTGACTTTTACATGCACGCAAGAAAATATAATGTTGATGAGTAGAAACAGCCAAAATTGAATGTTTTGTAATGTTTATATTTTGGAGAGTTTAAGCTTTTCTCTTTCCTGCAAAATTTGGGTTATCTGACACAAATTTAAGCTTATTGTGAATTTTATGTCATAATAAGAACCACTGTATAAATACAAGTGTATACTGTGGACATATTACACCCCCTCTTAAAACTAATACAAAAAAAGATGCAGTAAATTGTTATTAAATACAATAACCAATTATCAGTGTTGCTCAAATCTGTATATTTTAATGAATGTCAATCAGTATGAGAAGGTTTAAGTAAAATAAATGTTTTTTTTCTCTCACAAAATAAGTTCAATAGAGATTAAATAAGTTACATAGAGATTTATAGCAGAGATTAGCTCTGGGAGAATGATAAGAAGATGTCAGAGTCGGGCAGACAGACCAAAGCAGTGGGGATACAGCAGGTCAGAGGAACATGACACCCAGTCTATCACAGTCTGCCTAAACAGCACTGAGGAAGAAAAGGGAATAATACGGTTGAGTGCAGAGAGCGAGCAAAGCCAACATCAAAGTTGATAGAGGACTTACGCCAACATATGGGGCCAGTATAGATCTTTAAAAGAAATACAGCTACTGACTGGTTAGGGTTAGCCTGTGTGACATGGTGAACAAGATACAGTTTGACTAAATACATCGTAATTTTTTTATGGTGTTAAATGTATGTATATTAAAGAAAACAACAAAGCTAAAGCCCCACCTGCATCCTCTGAGGGATCAACAACAAACATAAAATTGTGATATTTATGCTGTTGATATGCTAAAAGGATTTTCTTTTCCCCGCATGACATTTTATCTTGAGACATTTTAAGGTAAAAAACTCAGTTTATTAATAATTCTTGTTGTCAGAGGCTAGATTCGATGAATCAAACAATTACCTAACAAGACTACGCCCACACTGCATGCCTTAGTGCTCCATTCAGATTTTTTCCTACATCAGAGTTTTTTCTGCAGCTGTTTATATTATTTTTCAAAAAGGTGGTCAATGTCAGATTCCAATGTGAACTGGTAACAGACCTGAAGTGACCAGCATGTGCAGGAAAACAAGATCTCACATGCAACATGCTGTGTAGAGAAGTAAACAAGTAGAAGAAGATGATAGTTAACATGGAGGCAAGTAAGTTAGCCTAATTTTTATGTTTTACAAGTAAAAAAGCATAAAGCTTCAGTGCTTCACTCAGACAACATAAAGCTCAAAAAGCTGACACAGAGAAGACTTTGCCTCCTACCATTTTTCAAGAGAAATGATTGGTCAGTAGCTAATAATTTTAAGCCAACTGATCTTATCTCAAACATAACCTGGTCTTGAGCAGCTTAAATGTGTAGCATAAGTAAGAAGAAGGCCAGTAGGAAGTTAACCACTGTCATTACCCTGAAAACTGAGAAGAAAACCTGAAGTTACCTTGCAAGCTGCAAGCCCCGCTTTGTAGTACAGACCTCTGTTTTTGTTGCTATAAGTGTCCCCACATCGATTTGAAAGTGGAAACAGGAGGCGAATGGTGGTCTTAAACTGTACAAGGAGTTGCCTCTTGGAAGTTGTCTTACCCAGCAATTACAGCACCAGCAGCACCCCCTTCATGAGAAAATCACCTCATATAAGTGTAATATGAGCTATATGTGTGAAAGAATGTTGTAAAAATTTTGATATGATATGTGTTGTATGTAAAAATGTAATTATTTATTGGTTTATGTAGAATTCTAACATCTCATTCTATAATCTTGGTAAACTACAGCAGGAGAATTTAAAAGCTCATGCTGTTGTTATTGTCCACCTGCAGGCCATTACTTTAGCATTGTTGGTGTTTTAATGTTTCCAAAAATGGACACTACCTGGTATTTTAATAATGAATACGTTGAAATATCCTTTAAAAGCTTCGATTTTTGTGATGTGATTGAAAATATCTCTTGAATGCATTGTATTCTGATGATGAAATGATGACAAATTATGAATTGAACAACTGCTCCTTTCACAATGTAAATCTGTGCAAAAAATGTTTCTTTGGTTCATGTGCATCACGTGACATTGTGGTTACAGGGATTGGCCACTATGTAAAACTGACTTCAAAGCCTGGTGCACTTCCTGAGGGCTTGTGTTGGAGGCAGAGGGCCTGTCTCGACAGAGGTGTTGGAACAGGGATCTGCTGGTGAAAGGCAGGTAGCTGAACAGAGTCGAAGGAGTTAACACTCAGCTGTGGTTAATCTCCTCAGGGGGACTTTGGGGCAATATCCAGTTAGACTGGAATGTGTATGTGTGTGATTCTGACCAGGGGCTGGCACAACTGTTTCTCACTCCTCCTGCAGAGAGCCTATGGTCGCTCCTCTCAGCAGTGTTATTTCTCCCCAGCACCCTATTAAAACTGCTCTCAACACATGGAACCGACTTCGACCATAGTAGACAAGCAACTCCCTAGAGCCTAACCACTGATGCTTAAATCCAAGCCACACAAGACCTCAGAGTACACAAGTGTTATACTAAAGATTTAACTTTACTTTCTACTAAGCTGGAAATTCAGTGATTCAAACTTTGTAAAAGGAAAACACAGCGAGTCAGGATTCTAAGAGAAAAAATTTGACAAGATCTGTCAATCAAAAAATTTCTATAATTCTGCTGATATACTGACACACTGAGATGGTCATAGCCTGTTTACAACTGTACTGTAAATACATCACATTTTTAATTCAAACATGTTAACTTTGCATTTCTAGTTTAACATGCTTGAATACCTCTAGCAAATCAGTTGCATTTATGGTTGCTCAAATGTTAGGCTAACAATTAGCTTAAACTGGGAAGTAACACTGAGAAACAATGCCTGTTGTGTAGTTTCCCTGGTTATTTCTTTTCAATGACATCATATGACTACTACAATGGCTGCAAAAGTGAATGAACAAAAAACCCTGACCCTTAATCTGCTCTAATCTTCTCTAATGGTCACTGGACTCCTTGAATTCAGTGGAAAATCACTCAACCTCTCTCTTGATAAATGTCAATATGTATTTTTTTTGTATCTTGGGTCACAGAAGCTAATTTTACTCTGTAAGTCTGAAGAGCTATATCTGTTAAAAAATTATAAGGCTCATAGTTAAAGTGGGATATTTGTTGAGTTTGCAGAATAACAACACATTCTCACTCCCAAGTCATCAAACACGGGTGATTGGTCGAGACCCCTTCGGTAGAACCTTTTAACTTAGGATATATTTGTGTGCATTACACAAAGTGTTCCTGACAGATAGCTTTTCTGTTTGTGTCTTATGTAGTGAAACAGTCCCATTTTGGTTAGGTTTAGGCAACAAAGCTATTCAACTCAGTTTAAGAAAACAGTTGACTTGTGCTTTCACTGGCACTCACATCTCAGTCTTTTGGCCATGGGTCCTGTGTTTGACCCAAAAGTCAACCCGGACTTTCACTCTGCAAGAATTTTTACAGTCTTTCTACTTTGTTGCGGTGGAGCTGTTGCAATTAGTGCCCAGTATTGCAAGACAAGTTTACTTTGGAGCTAGATGAACTGAGAGCATAGAACACAGAAAAAAGGGGTTTCCTGTGTGTTTAAGGCTACATTCACAATCTCAGAACAAGAGGCCCAAATCAAATTTTGTCCCCTCCTGTGTGACTCAGAACATGACATTAATGACAGTGTGAACAGCATATATCACATGGAGTCTAATCTTTTTGATTCTGATTCAGGCCACTTCTTTATGTGGTTCTATATCACATACTATCCTAATGTTTTGGAATGGGACCTAAATCTGACCAGCCACGTGACTTGAATTGGAATTCATGCGACTTTTACATCCTCCCAATGGTCATCTCCTTGGGTAGCTTGATGTAGTCAGACATGAAGATGTGGAACAAGACCTTGTAAAACTTGTGGATGATCCAGCCAATGGGGGACTTTGTGATGCCATAGAGGTTAGACAGTGTGGGGAAACCTGCCCCTGTTGCCAGCCAATACAACCCAACATCAACACCCTTTTGCAGGCAAAATAA
>JAPZDY010000022.1:1296620-1321438 GCA_029783645.1 Ctenochaetus hawaiiensis
TTTACAGGGTTGGGATTATGGGGAGAATTTCTATGGTTGCTGACTCCAATATGATGAATACTGTATTGTATTCAGCCCCTTTCCTTTCATAAGTTTAAAAAAACAAAAAAAACTACTATTATTTAGAATGACAGCAATATTTTGTATCTCTGTGGACCCAAACGCAGATAGCAGGCACCGACCAGCAAGAACAAAAACAAGTTTCTTTATTGTATAAACCAGAAACAGGGCACATGCAAACCAAATGCTATGTCTTGACAAAGAAACTAAGAACTGGAATTAAATACGAACTGAACTGACAAGACCATGAATGGCAGTTCTGATGATGAAGATGAAACAGAAAAGGAAATGACTGGTTAATGGAAGTTCTGATAACTGGCTAATGACATTTATGCAGAGCAGGTGAGAAGGGTAAACAGGCTTGGAAGGAGCACAAAAGAAATATAAAGAAACACAACAAAAACCCCAAAAATTAAAAAAGGCAGGACCCTGACAGGTTCTGTTTTTGGCTTGACTTCTCTGTGGCACCTTCCCACAAGATTTCAATACAGAGAGGATGACTTTAAAACAAAAAATTCCTTCAGTTTCATATTTAGGGTCCTGCAAAGCTAATAATTGAAAAGAAACAGAAGTGTAACTGTTTTTTACATTCATAATTTGAATTATTAAAAATATAAATTATAACAATAACTTGTGAGAATCTTATATGCCAACCCATCTTCAAAATAACACACTGCAATTCATTATTTCTTAAGCTTCATAAGTGTTGACCTGGTGTAGTCTGCGCTGCAACAAAGCCACTCTGTCTCTTGAAGCTAGCTAGCTAACTTTCTTGCTTGCATTTAGCTAGCTAACTTTAAGAAACTAACTTACAAAAATGTCATGTTTTTCAAAAGAGACAGACCTGAGCAGTGTACCAACAGCCTAGCAGACAAAATCCTGTAACACTCAAAAGTGTGAACAGTATACATAAAGAACAGATATATTTTTTTTAACATTTCCTGAACACTGGCAACGGCGGTGCTTAATTTGAAAATCATGAGGTTCCCAAACACAGCGAGGATGTTGATCCATCAGGGCAGAGAAAGAGAAAAGGCTTTGTAATGCAACAAAAAATCCACAGTGCCTGGATGACGTTGAGGTATTTACTGTTAAAACTCCTTTCTTTTTTAAAAAAAGGAAAATGGTCAAAAACACAACCTTATTTATAGCATTAACCAGAGCATTTAAAATATTCCCTCAAAACCTGCTGGAGAAAGTGCAGCTCTCTCTCTCTCTCTGTCTGTTTATCAGTCTCTGTGTTTCAGTGAAGTGTCACACCTACACACACCTCTTAATTGATCCATACTCATTTCACATTTCACGGCACAAGCACTTGCTTGCTTAGTTTTGTGGCTACCAGTAATTGTAACAGACATTTTTCCAATTTCTTCCTTGTTGCTGACAGTCAGTCAGTAATGTTATTCCTAATTTGAATCACAGCTGCTTAAATTAGCCCATGTGAAATGTATGGGCAAAAGTTACAGATTTATCAGAGTTAAACTGAATACAAAATAGGCAAATGAGATATTTTTGAGTAATTTTGAAGGGAATAAAAATACAGGCAACAGAATAGATAACGAGATGAAGTGTTGGATCAAATCAGAGTGATGTTCATCCTGTTTTGGAAGGTTCTGGAGCTTGCTCCAGCGTGTACTGGCCCAGATTGAGCCCTGGTCAATGGGTTTTAGAGACATCTTGTAAAAAATGGGCCTTGAATATAAGCTACTGTTATCCTTGGGGGACTTGGAATGGAAAATTTTGGAAACCTCTGCTTCAGATTATTTGCCATTTCCTTTCTTTCTTATTCTCCTACTTTTAAAATAATTCTAGTTATCTCTCAACAAGCACATATGGTTTTGTTGTGCCTTTCTCCAGTCAGTTTTGAAAAAAACATTCATTCTGTTCATTGATTTGTTACATATTCAGAAAACTAAACAATAACAGCGTCCACTAGAATCTGCTGAAACACTCAAATGAAGAGATGTGGCATATAGCCTTAAATCCACCTGACCCACTGCATAGTTAAATATAATGTTAGCAGGCCAATGGGTTAACCTTCCAGGCTTTTCTAATTTCATCTCTTTACTTGTAGATTTAATTAGAGAACAGCATGGAACTCAGTAGTCCTCCTTAGGAACTTTCCCATCAGTCTCCTGCTTTTTCTCAGTCTGGTTCCCATCCTACCAAGTGGAATATGTGAGGGGTTAGATGCTGGGGATAAGCTCTTCTGGGTAAAACTCCATGAAATGGAGCAATGGGATTACAGGGTCCATGCACAAGTCTCAGGCAATCCTTTCTGAGACAGATTGCCCCTTTTCACATCTGCTTTTCATCCTTTTGTGTTCACTTATTTTTCCCCTAAATCTATTGGTTTCAATCATTATTTGTCAATAGCGTCCAACTTTGATTAAGAGGTCTGTCTATAGGCGGATTGTCTCACCTGTGCATTGATGGTAGATCACAACAGAACATGTCATGTTAAGATTTTTAAGTTCCATAAGAACCTGATTCAAAAACACACCTAGTTCAAGTCAAAAACTTCCATCTGTTCGATTGATCTTATTAAACCGTAATCATATAGATGCAGATCATGCACAGTTGGTGCATATTGTCATTGTAGCTTATGTGAGTAAAAACAACAGGAAAAAAATGTCAGTATGCGTAACTGTGGTACTGTTGATGTCCTGCGGCAATAGTGTGATTAGATTCATGATTAAGTTTAGAAGGGCCATGCCCGCTGAAGATGGATTAAGTTGTAGAAATTACTCCATTGTTTAATTATTAGTGATGCAACAATTAAGTATGCATTTAAAAAGGCTTCACCTGTCTTCCTCTTCACCTGTGTGGAAGTGTCCGTGAGCGAGACACTGAACCCTGAGGGCAGACCAGCACCTTACATGGCACCTCTGTCATCATCAGTGTGTGCATGTGCATGTGAAGAGTGGATGTTGTACAGTGCTTTGTTTGTCTGGATAGAAAAGAAAAGTCTGAATTTCAGTCAGTTTACCTCTTACACGCAGTCAGTTTAGCTACAATGGGCTCGTATGAATGGAATGGTTTATTGTTGACAGGAGGGACTTTAACTCAAGCTTCTGGTATATAACATGTACTCTGATGCAGGTCTACGCTTGAGTTTTTGGTTTGTTATCTTAAATGTGATCTGACAACTAACAGCACAAACTCAAGTTTTATAGTCTGCATCAATACCTTTCTCAAAGATGTCTGCAAATTTATTCCAATAAAAGTTTCTCACTCTGAATTTTTTAGACCTCTGTATTTTTTAACTTATTAAGCATTACAATTCATCTTAAGCGGGCCAACTTACTTACTCTCTTTTTGTACAGAAACAAAGCACTGCATAACAAATAACTTAATAGTAATTATTGGACCAAAATGCTCTGATAGTAATCATATAATGTTCTTTCTATGTTTTTCTGATGTTTAAAAAATTACTTGGGATCAGACCAATGATCACAAATAGAAATAACAGTTTGACACTTTACTCAAAAGGAACTATTAACTGCATTGCAAATAATAAAACAAAAGCATTCCATTATATATTTTTGTCACAGTGGCAGCTTACCTGTGCAAGAAAATAAAATATAGTCTCCATATGAATTCATTCATCATCCTGTCTTTCTTTGATCCCCAATCAGTTTACATGTGTATGTGCATGTGCAGCAGAAATACCTGGGTCTGTTTTTGATTCCCTGGTGTATACACACATTAGCTGTAGTTGTGTTGCATAAGCATTCTGCCTCACCTGCAGAGGTGACCTCCTCCTTAGGAGTCATGCTGCCTTGTTGTTGTTTTTTTTTTAATCACTACTGTCAAGTCAAGGGATTCTATTCAAATGGCAAAAGTTAGATATAATGAAAATATCACCACAGAAGTCTGAGCCTCACTACATGCTTGCAGCAAACTGTACAGAGGCTACTGAATTCAGTATGAGGTGCTTAGGTTTGTATTTTTTTCTCTCATTAAACATTTACAATCCTCTCGAGGTACAAAATATTTTAGTTTTGATTTTGAAATCCAGTTTTATGCATTTAGCTTTTTTTTTTTGCTTTTTTAGAGGTGCTGTCACTTCCTCTTTCGTTTTTTTTTTTTTTTTTTTACTTTTTTAAAAATGAAAATCAATCATGTCTTGTACTGAACGTGATTTTCATGGTCATGTTATTTCTAAGCAAGGTATGACCATATACTGTGCTGGTAATGTACATTAACATCTCAGAATACAATGTACAGAGGGGAAATAGAATAGCTTTTTACAGAAATGAAAAAAAATTAACAAGCATTCAGTTTTAGAGGAAATATTTTGTAATCTCTCTCCTTTAAGTTTATTTGGCAGTATTATTCAAAAGCTGTCCATAGTGCACATATATTTGGTATATATATATTGGTTTTTGCTATAGATTAATAAAGCTGTGTGTAGTGCATGTAAACCTGTATATATCTCTATATATTGAGTTTTAAGCTTATATAAGATATGAGAAATGATTGTTGGACAAATATAAGCAACTAAAATTGCCTGATTTTTGACTCAGGTGTTAGAAAAGGACACACCAGAAATGAAACAGCTGACAGCCGTATTTTCTCAGTGGTGGTGCCACAGCTCCAATTACTTGACAAAAAAAAATCTAACCTCAAGATTGGAATAATAACTTGTTTCAGTGGCTTAAAAAAACATTTCAGTTTTCATCAATAAATGGATGCGAGAAAGTGAAGGACTGATGATTGTTGATTCACTGATGTTTCTTATAGATTCCTATTATGTCGTTACTATTTTGTTAAAATACATTCAAATACCAGAAGGGGTAGTTTTAAGACTAGGAGCCTGAGACAGACACATGTTTTGAATAAAAAAAATAAATATGATCTATTATTGACATACTTCATAGTGAATATATATCATGACACTGGGAGAGGTGCCAGGTGTTAAACATCAGTAAATAATTTAATGAAGTAGACAGGGCATTTTGACCAAGATCTTCTGCTAATGTTAAGCAGCCATTTGTGATCTATAACCCGTCTAATCAGGACCCTCTTCACAGCATGGTGCAGAAACAATCTCCAAGCCATACTAGCCCTTTTTTCTCTCTCCCCTGCTATCTTTATATTGAAATATTGTGATTATTCCCCTGGTTCAGGGGAGGCTAGCTGTAATCGCCAGACAAATGATGTGGAAAAGCAATAAAAAGCTGCTCCCGTGGGACTCTTCTAGCTGGCCGAGTGACACGGCCATGAGGGATACGAGCTGCCGATGTGTCTATGGAGAGTGATCCAAGTTGTAGCAAAGCACTGCCTCAGAGCCATAGATCTGCACTGCTTAAAGGGGATTTGACTAAACAAATGGCAGCATATGGTAGATGAGAGAGAGGAGGCGATAGGAGAAAGGGAGAGGTGGCATTGTTTTCAGAGAGAAAGGAAGGGGGGGGGTGTAGTGGTGGGGGGGTCCATGTCTCTCCTCCCCTCTTCAATCTTTCATTATGTTGTCACACTCTAGCTGCGTGCTTCCAGTAACACTTTAATTAGCCTCCATGAGTTTAATTGTGCGTGTATGTCTTCCAGCTTGTTTTGCTGCGTAAATCTGTCTTGTTTGTTTTTTCCCACTCTATCACTGCCGCTGCCTTTGTGCTGTTGCTGCAGGAAACACCACACACCTTCAAGTTCACTCCGATTTCTAAAATTTGTATTTATTTATTTTATTTTATTTATTGCAATTCCAAAGGTTTTGCCTGGCTGGCACACCTTAATATGAGCAGAAAATGTCTCACAGTTCCTTTGCATTTGTATTGGAAAAATTCTCTCCAAATCTTGTCATTATAACTACAAAATTTCTAATCTTAAACAATCACAATTTACATGAAAAAGGGCTGAATTGAGATTTTTTTTATGGTATCATTTCTTTTTTTTTTTGTCCTAATTTTTTTCTTCTTCCCAAATCCTTCTGTCAGTATTTAATAATTTTACACATTTTTAATAGCAAAAGGGAGGTTTGATTCACCATATATTTTATGCGTATGTCCATATCTGTTGCATATTTTTAATTGGAAAAAATTTAAAAGAATGAAAATAAAAGACCTCTTCACATTTTACCTTAAAAAAGATACAACATGTTTGCATATGTAGGGGTTAGGGTGTCAGAGACTGTAAAGCTATTTGAGCCCTCTACAATAGGTTAACTTTACTCGATTTATGGGCAAATTTTAAATTATTATAAACAGACAAAAAAAGCAAAAACTCTTTACTTTTAAAAAAATATTTGGTTTAACTTATTATTTTATTGATGGTAGAGTGGTAACTCCTATGAGTCAGCATTTACATCATCATGGGACATTTGAACTCTTTTAAAAATTTTCAATTAAAGTGAAAAATATAGCAATTTTACTAAGTGGCCAATTTTGGCACAGTGCATGTTAAACACTTTTATACTCTTAGCTGACTATCAGACCATACTTCCTAATAGAAAGCAATCAAAGCAGCTCCGGAAGTCCTCCTCTGTTTTCTTTTTTTTTTTCTTCCCTTAGTCTTTGTGGCGAAACAAGGAGCAGGCAGTTTGCTGGCAGTAGGAGGTTTAGCAGCCTGGAGCTAACGGGAGCATCAAACCACGGCTGTGTGTTTCCATCTGTGTGTGTGTGTGTGTGTGTGTGTGTGTCTGGAGCTGCTGTTGTTGCTGTTGCTGCTGCTACCACTTGCCTCCATCTCCTCCCGTCTCTGGCCTAATCAACAAAACAGCCTCAGCTGCCCCTTCGGATCCCCTGCCAGGGTCCCTATCATCCTCTGATCAAATATTAATGTGTGATACTGAGCTTGCTCACTAATCCAAAGCCAATTAATATTATCTGTCAATTATTTACAGATCCTGAGGTGCGGAGGCAGATCCCCGAGGACTACATCGGCCAGGTTCAGAATACGAAATTGACTTCCTTCCACCCCCCCCACCCTGGCCTCCCTTCATTCTTTCTTCCTCTCCCCCCTTGCTTTTTCTTCCTTTTTTTTCCTCTCTTTTCATCTACTCCTTCCTTTTTTGTTTATGTGTGTCTTTTAAAGCCTAAACGGTTGTCTTTTCAGTGGTTCAGGGTGAGCGGCGCAGGATGCTGCCTGGGCATTAGCATTGCTGATGTATCTGACATTGCGGGATGGGGTATGGTGAGGGGGGGGCTGCGCTCTGGTAGCGCTTTGTGTCTGACTCTCACTCATACAGTGCAGTCAGGGAATATTGTTATTAGTTTTTATCACTGATGCGCAACAACATGACATATGTTTCAAATCCCCGCGCCTAGTGATTCGGATTGTTAGCTCCAATCACTTCCATTGTTATTCCAATAGACAGTGAATTTGCTTTTTCCACACATTTTCCCCTTTGGAGGCGACCTTGTAAGTGTTAGTTTGGTTGACTAACGCTCACACATTCACACACACACAAACACACACACAAGCACACACATTTCAGTAATCAGTCAGTGCTGTTTGTAACTGGCTGTTTTTGTCCTTTACTTTCTTTCTCACTCATTTGATGGCTGAGAGAAGCGGCGGCTCTGTGGTAATGGAGTTTTCACCCTCTGAAGTCTTTATTCCACACAGCAAAGAGACTCTGCTGCAGCCTCTGCCTCTGCCTCTTGTAGCTCATGTAGCTGTCTGTGCAGGGGGTGGTGGGTGGGTGGGTGGCTGGGAGTCGGCGAGGCCTGGTGGTGGTGGTGGTGGTGTTTGGGGCGGGGGTGGAGAGAGGCTGGCATCTGAGAGGGAATAATGATGGCCAGTCGTTTGGATCCCTTGAGCCACAAAGCTAGCTCTTCTCCTTCTACAGAAGGGGAGAATAAAGGCCGCAGAAGAAAGGCAGGATAAAAGAAGGGGGGAGTCATTTCTGACAGTGTATTTGTGCTGCAACTAAACTCCCACTACCTCCCATAATGCACTTTGACCTGCCGGGACCTCTAATTGGCTGGCTCGGTGAGGAGTTGCAGGATGCTGAGGTTTCAGTCCACTCCTCTGTTCTCCAATTTTCCAAAATGTGTCGCGATGTGATGTGCCCCTGGTTTTTGTCGGCTCACTCACATGGTATATGTTGCACTAACTAGCTTTTCTGCTCCAAGTTCCTTCTTTATCAGGTCTTTGTACGCTGCTCTGTCTAATAAGTATAGATGAGTTGTTTTTGCCAGTGTTATTCCCCCCGCCAAATGTGAGCGGGAAGATGGCTTCCTCTCGTTAGCCGTGCCTTCACAGCTCAGATCTCACTGTTTGTGGGAGCGGTTTAATCTGATATGTAAATATAGCGTTTGATCCAAAGAGATACTCTAACGAGCAAAAATCTCTGCTTTTCTCCGCCTTTCCTGCACCAGTAATTAAAACAAAGCTTGTTTGGGCTTTTCTCTTCCGTCTCCTGTCTTTTTTGTCTGTCTCTTCCTCATCTTTCCTTCCTCTTGTTCTCTGCCTCTCTGTGTCTCCTCTTTGACACAAGGCAGTGCAGTCTTGATTTTTACACGTTTCATCCTTTACGTTAGGCAGCTGCTGCATATTTTGTCAGAGCTGTTGCTGTGAAGTACGTTTGTCATATTGGAAACGCGATGTTTGAAGCCGGGCTCTTTTGAAGTGGCTGATGTGGGGCTGTTTTAACTGGAAGGCAAAGGGACGGCGGTAGCCCGTAATGGGGGAGTATTCAAATGACTGACCTCTAGATGACAGACCCAACCAACTGCGCTATGAATAAACAGCAGCTTGATGTGGTGCTTTACGCTGCGCTTTGTTCAGGTGTTGATATCATGTTCCTATCATACTGCCTGCTAAATGACTGAAGGTCACTGGTGTCTGTGGGATGGCGCTGAGATCCATTTAGCTAAGAGCTGAACAGTGAAAAGACTTCGAGTGAGTTCACAGAGCCAGTCCTCCTGGTGAGGTGTGTGTGTGTTTGTGTGGGTGTGTGTGGGTGTGTGTAGATGGTGATGAGCAGATTGTCAATGAGTCCTCAAATCCATATGATTTATTTGCCTTGCATATAATAAAATGGAAGGTTTGTTATTTTATTCGTGGCTGATTTCAGTAAGGAGACTTGTTATCAAAAGTGAAAGCTCTTTTCATAGAAAGCTTTGTCGCGCTGTTTGACCATTTGTATTTTCTCTGCTCTGTGATTTCTGCTCTTCTAACTCAGGGTCACCTTTGTTACTCATACTCAGATTTTTGTGAGTGTATGTGGTGTCTTACACCCTTGACTACCAGGATGCAACATGGACTTTCTTTCTTTCTTTCTTTCTTTCTTTCTTTCTTTCCTTCCTTCCTTCCTTCCTTCCTTCCTTCCTTCCTTCCTTCCTTCCTTCCTTCCTTCCTTCCTTTGAGAGAGAGGTTGCATAGGCACTTGTCCAAATCTGCCAACACTACCTCATCTGGAAAATTTTACACAATTTTCAGTTTTCTATAAAACTAAACTTATTGAAATACAGTTAGATGGTAAACAAGTGATACTTTTGGCAAACTTCTTGTACAAAAGCATATGATTAGCCTGTTGCCAAACCAAAAGATTTGGCCCATGTCTGCTAGAACTGATAAACCCAGAGAGAGAATGATACTACGTGATGACTATGTTTGATTTAAAGGAAAAAAAGGGGAAAAAAATAATGAAATACTCCTGGTGTTGTGTGTGTGAGTGTGGAGTGAAAATACAATTGCAGGTACTCAAATGAATTGTTCAGAGGACAGAGCCTTTAAGAATTACAGGTTAACACATTCTCAAAATACACCAACAATTACTGACACACTTAAAACCTCTGGGTGTCTCTGAAGGATAAACCTGGATCCATTACGGTATTTTGCAAAGTGCAAATAATGGGGGTGGGGGTGTGGGGGTAGCAACATGTCTGCGCATCAGCTTCTGTGTGTCTTTACTGTAAATTGATTCATATCATTGTGGGTATAAATAAGTTTGCTCTGAAACTTGTGATGATCTTTGCAGCATTGGGACAGCAGAACCTCTACAAGCTCAAAATGTTTCACATATTTGTACAGGGCAGCGGGACAGAGAGGCAAATGGGACTCTAACTGGAACGATTAGTATATGAACTGAGAAAGATTCTTAAAAAAGTGAAACTTATGGTTTGTTCATAGCTCTTTTTATTTAATGATGTATGTTTGTGTTTAATTGTCTGACTTCTGTCTATTTTTTAGTTGGTTAATTTCTAGTTTTTCTAGTGATGTTATTTTGACATTTAATACCACTGCACACCCCATATTACATATTAGTTAATTATAATATTCCAATATCTCTTCTATCTCAGCATGTTTTCAGTGTTGTTACCATGTCAAGAATTGTGAATGCGGCCTCATTGGAATTTAAGATTATTCTCTTCATCTGATGGAGATTTTTCTATAAATCTTTACTGTAAATATGCAATGCAAATGAGAATCTTTTCATTTTTTCCAGTTTTGTTCAGCTTGTGATGGTTCAATGTCCCTCAGTAAAAAGACATCATTGGTGGGGTTCAGACAGTTCATGAAACTTAGTAAAGTTAAAAATTAAAGAGAAAGAGAAATAAAATGTGCAGTTTGGGGAAGCAGTGATACTTCAATAATTAATTTTATTTCAATATAAAATTAAATTGATACTTTGAAGGCATGACGATTGCATTGTAAATGAAAACAAGGTTAGAGAAAACATCATTTGTTTTATTTGATACAAACTTGGGAGAGAAACTAGGCCCCTTTTCTGTTTGTGCAAATACAGATAAATTGACCAAAAGGAAATTTAGATAATAATTTCTTTGTGCATCTCTAGTTTCTTGACACATCATAAACCAAAACCATGTAATAGTAGTATTAGTAACAAATGAAGTCATCTAAATTAAACAATTGTGTTCAGGTGAACCCACAATATACATGCACATTTGCATGTTCATTTGTTGGTTATACTGCCAACAACCCAACAGTTTAGATTTACTCTTACTGTTTTAATTTTGTTTACAGCTGTAGTAGGCAGCTGTTTTTATGACTCTTAGGCAAAAGTACAACTTCAAATTGCCATCATTTATTTGTAATGAGACACAGGTCATGTATACATAAATATGTCATATGTACAGATGAGGAATAATCAAAAACTGTGTAAAGTGATGGCTGCGTTTCAAGCAATCAAGAAAATAATTCAGACTGTGATTCCATG
This sequence comes from Ctenochaetus hawaiiensis, assembly GCA_029783645.1. Classification (NCBI taxonomy): domain Eukaryota; kingdom Metazoa; phylum Chordata; class Actinopteri; order Acanthuriformes; family Acanthuridae; genus Ctenochaetus; species Ctenochaetus hawaiiensis. Next base: position 1,307,809 of record JAPZDY010000022.1, read on the forward strand.
TGTCTATTTCCTAATTTTTAAACTCACAAAAGTTGTTGTAGTTAACTAACGTAATACCAAATTTTACACAAGTAAAACTTATTTGTAATCAAACCATGACCTCCTCTTAAACTTTACTGATCAAACCACAATGTTGAACAACACTGATCATGTTTGTCTGTTACATGGTGTCACTGGTTTTCTTCAGAAGGAACATAAACTGCGTTGAACAAACATCATATAATCTGTCATTTAGGTACAATGATAAATAGTTACACGTCTGATTTATAAAGAAAAAAAAAGTCATTGTTTTTTTTTGTAACCAAAATACTCCCAAATCATTTTAGTCTTTAGTCAGTTTATATAACTTTTGTGGGACTTTTGGAGCTCCATAGTACATCCAATGCATTCAACACTTCAGGAGGAGAAAATCTGCCACCCAGACCTTTGGGGGAGGATGGGATGGATGAGATTTCATAGGGAGACAGGTAAAGAAAGAGAAAGAAGCCAAGAAATCTGGCTTTTTGCTTTGATACACCACCTTCAACTTCTGTTGACTTGATATTCTCCTAATTAATTTGTCTGCAGTTGGGTTACCTTGATGAAAGATTACGTTTGGAGGGAGAGAACACCTGGTAGCATATGCTGCGGGGACTGATAGCAAGGCAACAGAGTGCCAGCTGCAGATAACAGACAGGACGATTCAGCAGATTGTATATTAGGAGTGAGAGGACACACACATGCACACATGCACGCATGCAGACACATGCACACACACACACACACACACACACAAAAACCCCTCTGAAATGCTCATTTACAACTCTGTCACCTTAATTTTATAGTGATCCAAAAAGTATTTCAAATAGAAAAAATATTACATGTAAAACATTATTAAATGTTGTTTAAATTTTAAAAAATGTAATAAGTGTTTAAATGTACATTTTAATGCAGAAAACTGTAGTTCACACACCTCCACAGGTCAAATACTGTAAGCTTGCTAAGCTTGATCTTTCCCTAACTTCTAATGTTTTAGTTGCCATAACAATACTTAGATCACATTTGATCTGCCATTATCACAATTTATTCCTGTCTGTATTAACTTTCCTGCCATTCACAGATCTGGTGTGAAGTGAGAACTGGAAACAGATAGAGTGACATTTTAATGTTATCTCAAGGTAGCTGTTGATTGGTTCATCTAAACCTGATAACCTGCCAAACTATCAGTGCAAATCTTAATATAAAACCAAAAGCATGATCTCTCCTGCACTGAAATGACATATTTTAGTCGAGGGTTGTAATGTCCCCTCAGGACAGACACTGAGGTGACCTCCACTCTTAAACTCAAATGTTGTAGGTTGTTGCTGGTCCTCATAGTGAGCTACTGTCTCTTTGTTGTGATTGAACTGGACTACATTTTGGTCATGTGACATGCAGTTGAAGGGGGTCACCGTGCCTGACTAACTGCCTGAACAGTCATCAGTCTGGCTCTCAGATGATCACACTGATTTCTGGCATGTCAGCATTTTTGTTTGCCTGTTTTGCAGTTTAAGGAGTTCCACAGTCTACTTTCCAACATTGTTAAAACTCTTTCTGTCAAAATAACCATTACGGAGTTTGTTTTAATTTTATTTGGTTGTGTTTTAAATTGTGTGGCTCATTATGTTAAACTAAATCTTGCTGCAGAGCACATAGACCATATTGTCTGCATCTTTCAGCAGTGTGAGTTATATTTCAGGATAATTAAAAAACACAGTTTCTGCCCACTTTCAGACTTTTTTCAGACAATCTGCGTTAAAGCTTAATAGTGGATGTTTTTTTTTTTTGGTGCAAACTCTCCTCCACTGCCAGCCTTCTTCCAGCAATGTCAGCAGCAGTATCGGCCTGGAATAACCCTCCATCAGCCGAACCCTGCTGCTCAACACTCAGGATCAGGTTTCTGTCGGGGCAGCAGGAAGGATGAGATGGAACTCGGCTGGGGTTTTGAAGATCGGCAGGTCCGCCGCTGAATACCACCTTGTGTTTTGGGGTCCTGTGAGGAGTGCCCCAGCAGCTGCCCTCCTTCATGCCTGTTTGTCAGGAGCTGTCGATAAGTCCCGCACTCGCTCCGCTTTAAAGGGGAGGGGAAGAAAAGGCTGAAATAGGATGCTTCCTGCCCTTTAACATGCCAGAGGCTTCGTTAAGGGAACCTGTGAAATCAGTTTAATAGGCTGACATCACCCCTGGGCCTCCGTGACCCGGCCCTCCTGAGACCCTCCTCTCCTTTATTTTCTCACTTTCTTCTTCCTCTTTCCTTTACTCCATCACCTCATCTTTCCTCCGCTGCTCTCCTTTTTCTGGTTATTGATTATCTTGTCTCCTTTGCTCTTCTATGAACATCTCTTGTTTTTTCCTTTTTATTCCCTCCTTTTCTTCTTATGCTTTTTTCCTTGTCTGTGTTCCATGACTTCCATCATTTTTTTTACTTAAACTCTTCTTTTAATTTGTTTTTTGCCATTTTCTGTAGTTTCATTCATGATTTCGTGTCTATTTTTTCTTTATGCATCATTCCTTCTTTACATCACTCACATTTAGACCATTCTGTTCTTCTTATTTCTTTTTCTCCTCTTTTCTCCTCACCTTTGCTTTACTGTCATTTCCTTCACAATCTTCTTCTCCTCTCCTCCAGTTTCCTGTCCTTCACTGTCCCTTCCTTTCCTTTTCTTTCTTCTTCTTAATTCTCCTGTCCTTCTCTTAAATCTTCCTCTCTGTGCGTTTTGCCTCAGCAGCAGTGTTTTGTAGTCGATCTAACCGGGGGATAGCTCTATTTTTCATCCAGCTGACCTTGATGAAAACAGCGGAGCAGGCTGGTCTGAGGACGACCCTGAGTGTGCCTGAACCCACCTGACATTAGTGAATAAAATATAGCGTGGGCCCCCTGTTGGGGACGGCTGCTGAAAGGGAGATCACTCCACCTCCTCTTATTTATTCTCTTTTCCTCCTTCTTCAGACGCTAACGCCGGGGATGTGACGTTAATGTGCATACCGGCTGTTTGAACCACCGACCACAGGTCAGCCACTTTAATAGAGAGGTTCAAGCCTCTCTCAAAGGGATAGCAGCCCGACGCCTCCATTAATGTAGAGCAGGAATGTAGCCGTAAAACAGCACTTCCTCATGTAAGGTTTCCCTGGGAAGCGCTGAGACCCTGTTGTTTTATACTCTCTCCAGCCAGGAACACTGCAACCAGAATGAAACAATCACTGTAATTCTTTTGCTGTTTTATTGTGTGTCAGATGGTTTCATGTTTGTTTTGGATTCTTGGTTTCTGACTTGGAAAACTCCTGCTGTATCTCTAGGTTACATCACAGGAGGCTTGTGATGGTTGAGGGTTGCATCTGCCTTCTCTTCATAGGGTTTTGCATGACTATTTATGTGCTGTGAATATTTTGTCTTCTGGATATGGTATAAGGAGTCTGTGTGTGTGTCTGTGTGTGTAAAAGTGTTATTGCATTTCTCTGTGCTGCATGTGTGTGTGTGTGTGTGTGTGTGTGTGTGTGTGTGTGTGTGCAGTATGGGTCCTGACACTGCCTGGATGGTTATGGCTGCCCATGGCTGTAGGCAGGCCTTGGGGGGTGCAGGCCCTCTCCTGGTGGGGATAAAAGCAGGAGGCATCTGGCTCCAGCGGAGCTCCAAAAACTCAAAGTAGCCTAAGATCCCCCTCTCCTAGTTTAGCCAAACAAGCTGGACTAATCCCAACTATCAGGGGATGCTCTGTCAAAACAAGCAGCAGGGCCCTAAGGCAAGCCGATCCACTGAGCAGTGAAGGGCCGCAGAGAGAGGGAGAGAGGGAAGGAGGCCCTCCCATTAGCATAATGCCTCTCGGTAGCGAGCTGGTGTGCTGGCCTGACAGCCTGAGCACAGGGGCACAGCGTCTCACAGGGGGTTTGGGCTCAGAAACGGGGCAGCAGGGGCAGAGGGGGCTGCAGTGAAAATGTGGGAGTTTTTCTGGCTTAAATCAGTAAGGGGGCAAAAAACCAGCCCAGCCTGCTGATGGCAGCTCCTCCTCTTTCTCTTTCTCTGATTTAAACTCTTCTGGCTTATTTTTAGCAGCCTTCGTCCTCCAAAAGGAGGTTGAGTCCTCTTCTCTCTGAATATGTAGGCCTATGCCCTGGGCTCACCGTCGTTCACCCAATTCACAGCTACATCACGGAGCTATTCTAGTGCTGCTGATCCTGTGTTGTGGCTACCTGCTGGAGAGCAACTCAGAATTTGTGTCAGGAAAAAAAAAAAGAACTGCTTGACACACAATACACTATAAATCTCACTCTTCACATATGAAATATTGATATAGCATGCTCATTATCCTCCACAGATCTCTTTTGATATTCAGATGACTCTCCTCTTAAAACCTGTGAAATGGCATCACGAGTTCAAAATGTGTGTGAATCAAGTGAATCCACTCTGTCTCCCTTTGTCACCTTCTGGTGTCATTTAATTTTGTATATGCAGAGTGGCTAAATGAAACAAATGAGTTAGCTGTATATGTTATTAGTCCTAATGGGAACATAATGGGGTTAGCTCAGGCCACGAAATAATGAATATCAATATCAGCAGCTTGGCCTTTTATTAAAGCCTTACATCATCTCTCAGACACTCAATTTGAGAGGGGACTAAGCATCCATGGGGAGGATATTTTTGGTATATGGTTGCTTTAGCAATTCTGGCCTAAGTGTGAAAGCAATGACATGACTCTCAAAGATATTTTCATTTTGGTATTTATATTTAAAGACTGATTAAAAGTTATCATAAAATTGCGAATTCTGTGAGATTTTTGGAAATACTGTCATATGATATGATAGCGGCATCATTTCAGTGGCCATAGATACAGTATTTATGATTCCTGAACAGTTGTTGGAGGCTACAGCTTAGCTTAAAGATCCTTTTAGAATAGGAAACCATGCCGTCTGCCTTAAGTCCAGCCAGTCCTGCTGGGATTGTACTTGGACTGGATCCAGTTGATTATCATTTCAGCCCACTGTCACTCATAAGGAGGCAGGTTTCTAGGCCCAATTATCTTTGAAAACCCAACCATGGAGGCTGGATGTGATCAATGAGGCCGATGCCAGTGTCGATGTGCTCTGAGTCAAGCCTATTGATCAGTGGACGCATATAGACAGACGTTGTGAGCTGTATAATGTCAGCAGGGCAGACGGGTGCGAGGCTTGAGGGGAGGAGGGCTGGAAGGGAGGTGAGGTGGGGAAGGGGGTGGTGGAGGTGGGGTGGAGGGGTGGAGGGGTGGCGGCAGCGCCGGGAGCCTCAGGTGTGCAGCGTCAGGAGGAAGAGGTGACAGTTTGCTGGGCCCCCGGGCCCCTGGGGAGGGGATCAGGACCTGCCCTGACTCCCAGCCTCCCAGCTCACGGCAGCAGGGTGACGAGGCACCCCAGCAGCCCCTCCCACCGCCACTACTGCAATTAAAAGTCTGGCTCAGTTGCGGACTGGAGCGCAATAAAACACAGAACACAACAACCCTCTCACCTTACGCTGAGGGACTGGGACACACACATATACACACACACAAGCTGGGACACTTCTGCCTCTGCTTGCTCTATTCTCAGAAAGACAAAGCCTAAAGATTGTGGGAAAATCATACTGATCGAAATTAAAAAAGGGTTTAAGATTGGTTAGGAATAGAGATCATAGTTGAGACAATAGTTCTATAGTTTCTCTTGGTGAATGTTAAACTAGAAGATCTAAAACACCTTTGTTAATTTGAATGCTAAGATAAGCTAATGTGAAGAAACATTAGCTTATCTTAGCATACAGCAAAAAAAAGAAGCTTTCACCCTGGCTCTGTCCAACAGCAAAGCCCTGTATCCACATAGATCAGTGTACATATGCAAGTAAATCAGAAGTCTTCATCTGCTCAGATTTTTTATTTGAAATTTATCTCCAGTACATTAATCAGTAAATTACCTTTGCTATGGTTTTAATAGAAGTTAAGTACTGTGCACAACAAGAAGCTAGCATAAAACAAATTTGCCAACAGAAAAGACAGCGTATAAGTTTATAGCGGAAGCAAGCTAGCCGTGTAACATATGCATCGAGGTTCAATGTCTTTTAACCAAATTTTACTAAGTTGGTTACACATCTGGCAAGTTGGCCTCCTCACTCTCTATTCATAGGTAGAGTAATGTAATTTATTGCATTAGTGCAATGCATTTATTGTACTAAATTAACAAAAAAATGCAAAACTATGTAAACAAAAGTTGAAAAGATGTGAAGAGACACTAAAAACAATGTTTTTTAAAGGAATTTATTCAAACTTATTTTTTTACATTTTATTTATTTCATTGATTAAATTATCTTTGTAAAAATTCTGAATTAAAAACTTTAATTTGCCTACAAAATATTTACTAGACATTTAATTGAAGCATGCACTCCCCTCAGGTGGCTAGAAACAGTTAACATGACCTCAGTGTCATCTGCTACAAAGAGACAGATGTTTCAGCTGAATACAACATAAAAATCTGCTTTGTCAAAGAGAAAGCTGACAAATTCCAGTTTAAATGTTCTGATTGCCTCTGGATCTGATTTTGTACATATCCATGTAGTTCAACTAAGAAAGAAAAGAGAGTGTGCAAAGTAAAGGTTTTTGCTGTTCACACTGATTAAAACATTACAGTTGTATCACATGTAGGTGTAAAAAATCAGATTTCATCCTCTGTCTGCCGCGGAGGGAGGAGAACCTCCAACACCTCTGCCCCAGCCTGAAGGAAATCTGTTTTCCATTCTGCCGCCACGTCCCCAAAGCAGTGCCGTCGTCTCAATAATGATGAACGATTATTGCCATCAGATTGCTTTATGATATATGCACTCGTTAAAAGTAAAGGGCCGATCGTTTCACTAAAGTAACCTTTCTGTACATCATTTTGAGTGTGAAACTAATAATGGCCTGTTTCATGTGACAGACTGGAAACGGAGATATCCTCTCTGTGGTGCGGAGGAATTGAATTCAATACATCTTAATGTGGATAAAGCAGTGGAGCAAGCTGAGCTGTGATGTAATGACCATAAAACTATTCAGCAGTGGCATAATGAGATCAATCACCTCGATGAATCAGTCTCTTTGCTCCTTTGAAGAAAAACAAGAAGAGCTCTAGTTGTTTATCTCCATCAGATGATAAAGACTAGATTTTAAAACTGCATATGGATGCTCCTTATACTCTGACAACTAATACAAGCAGGAGCCACACTCCTGCTACATCCTCATATTATTTTACCTCTTAATTCCTATGAATATAGTGGATTTAACATGAATTTTAATGAGTGAAATGTATGCATTTTGGTTCATATTGATGTATGAGGTCATTGGAGAGGGAGAGCGCCAAAGGCTAAAGTTGAGGAAAATACAGACAAGGAGGAGGTGAATGCGAATTAGAGATGTGTGAGTGTGTGTGTGTGTGTGTGTGTGTGTGTGTGTGAGGAAGAAGAGAGAGAGGAGAGGACAGCACACACTGAAGTCCACAGCCAGGACTCCTCATGCAAATACTACCAGGAGAAAAAAAACGAGCTTCATGAATTAATCTCACCACTTCCACTTTTTTTTTTGCTAAAGGCAGTCTTCCTCCCCAGCTTGAGCCTTGCTTTTCCTGGCGTCAGGGAAATTAATTAGCTGTTTGTCATCCCAAGCTGAACTGGGGGAATTGGGAGAAGACTCGAGACTCAATAGCAGACAGGCAACACAATGACTGAGGATGGATTGGAGGCTGACTGGCTGACTGGCTGGTTGGCTGGTTGGCTGGTTGGTTGGATGGATGGAGGGATGGATGGTTGGTTGACAGGCAGGCAGGGCTGTGACACTGCAGGTGCTACCACTGACTTCTTCCTCCCCCCCCTTTTCCTCCTTCTGAGCCTGAAGGAGGGTTTGCCCACCAGCCCGACCTCAATGCACGCTGTAAAAGAGGCAGCAGCTCATTGTCTTTGTGAAGATGGAAGGCAGAGAGGAGGGGAAAAGCTACTTTTTGTGTTATTAGAGGAGGACAGGTGGTACTCTGTTTCACTGAGCCCTAGGAAATGCAGCCTAATGTTAGCCAAGGCTGCTTTCATGGCCTCGGGCTACAGGAGGGACGGAGATAGCAGGCAGCAGGTACTCACTGCCATGGGGTAGATTTAGCAGAGGTGTGAAGCTTCCGATTTTGTCCCACACACACACACTACCCCACTCCCATATTTGATCAAGGCAGGTAACTTTCACCAGCTCGATCATAGGGTAGAGTTTTAGGGAAGAGTAGATTAAGTTGAAAGTTTGGTTGTGAGCTTGACAGGGACTTGGCAGCTCGCCAGAGCAGGTGGCTAAAACAGTATCTTCTCCTTGGTTTTCTTTTACACAATAGAGAGTTTTGTGGTGTTCTTACAGGCACATTTATCTTTTATGAAATAAGTGAATGGACGCTGGGATTCCTGACATCTGATGCCAGTTTGTCCATTATGAAGTGTGTAGTCCACCTCTGGACACATACACGAGACACACCTCAGTAACATTTTAAAAGAAAAGAAAAGAGGGAGAATTTGATAAATTAATGATCACAATACCTCTGTTTGACTTAGACTGTATTGTAGAAGCACCAATAGACAGCAAAAGAGTCAGTGCAGGAACACAGGATGACAGTCTGGAAAATGTATTACTTTACAGTTCAGTAGCCACTTGGTATGTGTCAAATACATGCCAAAAGAACATTTGTGGGGGTGACGTCCACTGGTGTTAAGATGCATATCATATGACCTCAACCATAAGTATCCATGATGAACTCTTTTTTTTAAAAAACAGTCATTAGAGTTTAATAGTTGTTTCATCATGTACTGTAGTCGCCATAGTTGTGGGCACACAGTTTCCTTAACAACAGCTTTTTTAAGTGCACTCACTTTCAGTTTGACTTCTACATAAAGTGCTTTAAAAATCTGAATGAAATGCTGCACTGTTGACAACCTGCTTACACATCTGACTTTTTATGACTTTTTTGATGTGACGTAATCAGCTTCCAGATATCAGCAATTCAAAATAATGCTACCATATCTGATTAAAGTGATAGCCAAACCCAGAATAATCTGAGGTGAACATGTGTGTAATTTTAACTTCATTGTACAACCTATTGTATAATGACCAATAAACTTCTTTGTATTCTTGTGTGTAGGTCTGTGTGTATGTCAACATGACATTCACACGTTTGTGTGTGTAAGCAGAGAGTATGTAACATCCCGCCATCACACCTTAACTGGCTTGCTTCCATATCCGCTGAGTAAGAGCTTACTTTGTATGAATGTGTGTGTGTGAAACATACAGTAATGTGTGTTTGTGTGTGTGTGTCTTTGTTGCAAGTGATAAGATGATGGACTCTGGGCTTTCTGCTTTATTTTGGCACAGCATCCACTTTGTGTGACTGAGCTTCTATATATATATGTGTGTGTGTGGACCAGTGTGTACCTGTCTTTGTTGTGCTGTAAGTGGATGGACTCCACCAGCTTTCACCCACTGTGCGTGTGTGTATGTGTGTTTGTGTGTTATGTGTTGTCTTTGTTGTGTGCCTCTAATCCCCAGGTCCCCGGGGCTCCAGGGGAACAGCTGAAGCAGGGGCAGCGGTGGCTTGTCAGCCCGGGGCTCCCGCTGCTCCTCTCCCTTTCACTGCTCCCCATATGGTCCTGCAGTGCTGGGTCCCCTGGGGCCTGTTAGCGCCGCACCACCCAGGCCCGGGCCCTGCCACCAGGCCCCTCTTGCCTCCTGTCTCACCCCAGCGCCGGGGCCTGCCATCACCTCTTAGTTCCTCCTACCCCTCTCCCTTTGCTGCACCCCCCCCCCCCCACCCCCCCCCACCCCCCCTTTTGATTGTCTGGATTACATCTCGATTTGAACCCAGATCTTTCCTCCCCGTTTTGTTGTCTTCTGTTAACGACACACACACCTCCCCATCCCCTTACTCTCTTCCTCCACCGTTTAATTGATGTTTCTTTTTTTTTTCCCCTGCCCTCATCTGTCTCTTATTTCTCCAGGCCGTGCCCTTCTTTGCGGTGCGGTGAAGTTAATACAGGGATTTATGGCTCCCATTAGATGTATGAATTATCTCCCTTTCTTTCCTGCAGGAAACTTTTTGGAGAAACTGTCTGTCCGCCGGCTGCAGACACCGCAGCATAGTGGACAGAGTATATTAAGATAATGCGGCACGGGCCTGGCCAGTGGCCCCACAATACTCATGGCCCCCAGTGACACCAAGACTCCCTGTCTCTTTAAAGAGTGATTTAGACTCTCTGGGCCCTATGCCGACCTCATTGCTTGAAAGTACCTCAGTTTATCTTCACCAACAGAGCCCAGAGCGTCTCTAAATCAGCTGTCACTACCTCTTGGGGATTACTAGGGATTTATAAATGAACAAGGAGTGCTGCTTCACACAAGTTATCAAACAGATCATAAAACACCATCTCTGGGATTTGACTGTTTGGTTACACATGTTGGAGCTGCGTCTTATGGTAATAGTACTGGTTTGCTGAGTGTTTGCACTAGAGGGAGGATGCCTGTCATCTTTTTTTTTCTTTTCTTTCTTTAAATTAGGATTTTTAGCTGCATCTCTGCAACTGCAACTCTTCCCTTGAACCAAAACATGATTGATCCACCTAAAGATAACCAAGGTAAACATGATGCTGTCTGGATGTCATACAAGTGGAAATCCACATGTCAACATCTTTGAAATTATTTAATACCATGTGATTTATCGCATTGATTTTTGTCTTTTTTGATAGAACATTTCACATCAAATATTAATCTTCCAAAACATGCCTTTCTTGCTCCATTAAGTGGATCCACAAATTGAGTCCTAGCGCCCTCTGTTGTTGGTAGAGGGACAATGTCCTGAGCTGACCACATCACACCTCTGGACCCTCAGAGGAACTAAAAGACCAGCTGCACATGATGAAAAGTGGAATCAGATCCAAGTCTATGACTTCAATAAACTGCATTTAGTTTGGTAGTAAATTATGCAAGAGCACAGAAAAAAATGAAATACTCATATTTACAATAAAAAAAAAAAATCACCATTTGCTGAGTGAATAATACAAAGAAACGGTACAAAATTGAGGACTCAGTGCTTTCCTGTTTTTATATCACTGTCAATTGAACCTTTGTGGTTTGGGGATTTTTGATTTCAACAATATGAATATCTTTACTTGGATTCTGGAAAATTGTGATGGATTTCAATGCCTTATGGACCATATGATTACTTAAAAAGATTATCATCATAAATCATTCATTTATTGTAAAAAAAGGAGTTTTTGCAGTTTAAAATCTGCAGCTGTTCCCAGAATTTAAAATCAGAATGATAAAGACAGGTTAAAAAACACTTGTCTTATTTAATCTGCTATATGCTAAAAATAATAGCACAGGATGCTACTGTAATGTAAAGACAAAAGTTATTAACGGGTTGGCAGGTTTTTAAAATCTCTTGACAGGTGTTTATTGACTTTCAGCATGGTTTTTCACAACCTGGGAACCCAGAAGTTATATAAATGGCTTATAACTGATCATATATGTAGAAATCATGTATCAAAAGCTAAAATTCATCATTTGTTATAAACCCCGCTTTGTAAAGCATGTTTTTACAGTTAGTGGTATCACATTGCGGTGTAATAATGTGCTACTGTGTAAATTTGGTGAATAACATCCCCGCTCGACCACTGCTGGCTGTTTTTGGACGGTCTGAGCTGCTGAAGTAGATCAGCCGGGAAATCCTCCGCTCTTTTTCCCGCTTTGAAACTCAATCTCTCAGGGTCCCAGAGTTGTGTCTTTGAGTGCGATATCCTCTGCTGCACTCATGCTGTCATCGGCTGCCTCTCTCCGCTTCTTTCTCTCTCCGTGTCTCTGCTTCCATCCACCAGAACACCCCCCCCCCCCTCCTCCTCCTCCTCCTCCTCCTCCTCCCCCCTCTCCTGTACCCCCTCCACCTCGGTGCGCAGGGCTCCAGTGAAGCCTGCAGCTGGCTGAGGCCTCCCCTCCTCTGGGCTAAAGACTTGGCAGGGGGGCAGGGCTCTGGATCCAGCTTAAAGAAAAGCAGGCAGATCAAGGACAAGAAATACTGAGGGAGAAAAAAGTAATGTATGATCCTCTCTGTGAACAACCCCCACCAACTATCCCCACCTCCCCACCAGCCTCACCCTCATCCCTGTTGCTATATATCTCTCCTCTCTCAATCTCTCTCTCCCCTCTTGGAGTTTCCCCCTGTCCAGTTTGGTTTACCGCTGCTGTTTGGGCTAACTGGTTTCAGATGCAGGACAAAGCAGACATCCCTCCTCCAAAAGCAGAGATAGATAGCGACTTTTTTATGTTGTGGGCAGAGACTCCATATTTATGAAGGGCAGAGACCGCAGACAGGAACATACGCTCATGTCAGTTTAGCCTTTGGGTGTTGAGGTGACACCCTTAACAAGAGCTACATAGTGTGAGGAGAAAAAATTCCAGTGAATAAAAATTATCAAAACATTTGTACAAGTACAAAAAGTTAAAAGATCAAGGCCAAATGGAAGCTCAGTGACCGAAAAAGCTGGTATGGGAATATTAGAAAAAGATCTTAAGATTAAGAAAGACAACAACATGAAGGGTCAACAGTGCATCTCATGTAAATTTATGTCACCACTGTCTGCAGTTTAACATATTTGTAAGTCATTAATAAACCTCTTTTGAGACAATTTATCATACAGGCAGCAAAAAATGTTAATAATTTGTTAATAAATGCATTTGGGTCCAGATGTTCTGTGGCTCTTCTAACAGGTCAAAGGTCAAATGTTCCATGGTGGTTGTCTTCCTCATGAATTAAGAAGCTAATAAGACAAAGCAAGTGTCGTCCTGAAGGAGAATAGACAGCAGACAAGAGATTATTTTACTTTGACAACCTAGAAACTCAAATGTTGTTCTCACTACTGGCTTATGAATTACTTTGATAAAGGATTTATTAACTTTTATTACAACCATTATTTACAACCCATTCCATCTTTATACAGTATGCATTATTGAAGATAGTAGAGTCAGTATTTTTTATGACATTCCCAGAGGGAAGTCAGGACATGTTGACATTTGGAGCTCGATGAAGTTTTGAGTAGAGACCAAACTCCTTCTCATTCTCAGGACATCAAGTGTAGATATTTTAAACTTCGGTGATACTGGTTAAGTTCTTTAAAGGTGTTTTATTGGCTTATTTTAACCTAAAGGTTATCCTCCAAGAGTAACTCTGTCTCCTTAGACTGTTCTCATCAAACCAACATTTCGTCATGCCCCGTGGTATCTCATATAGATGCATCAGTGTCGTGATCAGTGTCAGGAAAGAGTTGCAGTTTAGTAAAGTTTATGCACCACTCAGTTGGGTTTAGAAAAGATTGTTGTTTGGGTCAGTATTATAAGTCAGTACATGACCTTTGATATGACACAGACACAAACAGCCATGACTTTCCCATGATGAAAGTCCTGTGTTTTAACCATCCATCCAATCCATCCTCCTCCCTACACAGACTTTTTCACTGTCTATACTGTATGTCACCTTATCCTCAGAGTCTGTGGATGCATTTACACTGGGGTTCATTGAAAGCCTGGTGCGTCTCATATAAGTGTTACAGGTACTTTGTGCATCTGTATGAGGA
>JAPZDY010000022.1:1321538-1359170 GCA_029783645.1 Ctenochaetus hawaiiensis
CAAATTAACAATTAAAAAACTGTTTAAGGACCAAACCACCACTATAAAAGCATTAGGTCTTTAACTACAAGATATATATCAGAGTCGACAGTTCTAAATGAAAGATCTCAATCTTGCGTAGAGCTGGATTAATCCTTTAATTCTCACTTGGGGGCTCAGTCCCACAAAGAAATTGACGATCATACACAAGTTTGATATATTTGGCCTTGCAAAGTTGATGTAAAAAAAGTTATCTATTTCCATTTAAGGCACACAGAGAAACTTGTGTTCTTTCATTTGGATTCGTGTTTGGGTCCACCTGCTAAATGCAAGTCAAACATTCTCTTTCCTTTTGACTGGTTTTAGTCTTGACCCGTTACTTTAAGAAAACTTCCCAGGTATTTCTGTTAAATCTGGATTTAAATCTCAGCTTAGCTTTAAGATAATTGTGATGTGACTTTGATGACTTTCACTGGGATGGATTTCGTAATTCGAGCAAATTTTCAAGTGTTGGCAACTTCATCTTAAAATGTAAAGAAAATAATAAAAGCCACTTTCTGCGACAGTGTGAAGTAAACATTGGTATGATAAAATGGTTAGTTGTGATGTGATGAATGTGTGATATAAACTTAAAGCCATCAAAGCAGACCTTCTTATCATCTGACTTTTTAACACACAGGTGATGCAGTCATCTTAACCTTTGCTGAAGGAACACAAAAAAGAAATACACAGTTGGATTTCACATACACCTCATAGTTTGGCCAAAAAATCAAGCAGGTGTGTGAGTGTGTGTGAGTTTGTGTGTGTGAGTGTGTGCTGTGAGCTGTATGTGTGTATCAGTTTTACCACCATGCCAGTCATGTGTCCTCCATCAACTATTGAGCTTTTGCCTCCGGTGTTTCATCAGGTGCGCAGCCTCATGTGTTAGTGCCTTACACGAGCAGATTAATAATTCCATTATCCACTCTCTCTTTCACTCTCCATGCTCTATTCATTCGCTTTTCTCACTTTCTCCCCTCTGTTCGTCTTTGCGGCTGCACTCTGTCCTGCTTCCCTCTCTTTCCCTCCGTTCCATTTGCAAGGTGTGATATTGCTTTAATTGAGCAGAAACATGTGGAGAGATCAGACATATCTCGGGGGATTAGAGTAAAAGCTGGGAGTTTGTGCGACTGGCAGCCTGTGTTTGGAGCAAGGGGTCTGCTGGGAATGAATGTAGTTAGTGTGACCCCTGACCCTGCGAGCTGTTGACGTGGAAGCCGGCCAAAAGGGGTCCAACAGAACGCTTTTGTTAATCTCATTCAGGGCTCCCTGTGAACTGTGGGCAGGGGGAAAGCTGGCAGCTCAGACCTGTGGAATGCAGAGCTCTTTATTCCCATGCTTTGGAAACAGAGGTGGGCCCTGGAACTAGCAAGGCTCCTTTAGCAGGACCTCCTCCACTCAGCTCAATCGACACTGACAGTTTCCTGGCTTAGGGTTGCCAACTGGCAGGGCAGCGGTGCAGGGAGGACAAATGCGCCCCACCAAGGCTGCAAAGGCCACAGGCAGCAGGACAGCACTTCTAACAGGCAGCTACGGTAGTGTGCCACTGTTTGAGGCGTCCCAGTTAGACTCACTACATTAACTGTTGCTACACTAAGAGCCTCTCTGCTACAGCTTTGAATGCAAAAATGCAACAAAATAAGTATGTTTAAGATCACTGACTTGTCTTTCTGCAACCATAATTAGACTGAAACCTAAGGTAATATCATTAACCATATAAAAAAAGTAGATTTTTCTTGTTGTCTCTGAAAACAATCCACAATCTAACTGTCTCAAAAAGGACTTATGTGAGCAAAGTCTGATCTCAACTGTTAAGGTTTGGTTGAGTTGAACTGAAACTACCCGGATATATTTAGGAAAAGATCATTGTCATTGCGAAACTAAATCAACACTGATTGTTGTGGGGAAATGAGATGTGAAAAGCCTTTGTCGCTGCTAGTTTCTCCTTGACTCAACCCTCCACCATTATCTTCTCCTTACATGGCATCAAACATGGATGTTAAATGCTTCCTGAATTGGAACATCTCATCTCCATTAATTTGACCTTATCTGTCTGTTAAGCACATTTAGTGTGTCTGCTACAGGTCACAAGTGACACACATCAAATGAAGCAACAAATATTTAAACCCTTGATGTAGCCGTTTATATAAAAAACCTACAGTTAGTTACAACTTGCTCCAAGGGCAGAAGAAACAAACAATAAAAAAGTCTACAACCATGCTTAATTCAAAGAGATAACTGTGCATTGTAATCATTTAACAAGTTCATTGACCTATTTTTTAGGCTTTGACATGCTTGCCGTTGTGTGCACTCAGGGTTGTCTTGTGCAATGGAACCGTGTTGGTGCAATCCCTTTTCTTTGCCTTGTTGTCCTTTTTTTCAGCATGTCAGCAATTACCAAGATCTCAGCTGCTACTTTGGAGAGTACGATATTAGCATTCATCTGTTAGTGGGAGTACTAATAGTTAGAGTTATAGTTATAATAAACTGTAATCCTTCTGGCTCTCTCCCTCCACCTGACTACTCCCTAAAGCACAGACAGTAAAGCGAAATAGTAAAGTTGCTGAGGACCTATTGGAAAACCCTCAACCACCCGTGGGAGTCCTCCAACATCACGTTGGAAACCCCTTCTCTAAAGGGTGCAGCTGTGGGGATCAGAGGGGGCCCCCAGTACTCACTGGTTAGGCCAAATCAGTGGAGATTAAGTAAGTGTACCTCTCCACTCGTCTAAATGGAAAGCTGCTGGAGACTAAGTGGTAATCTCTTAGGCTGATGGCAAGTTAAGACTAAAAACAGCAAAACACCTACGCACTCATAGATTCTTTGACCTTGAAATTTGAATTTTTCAGAGTTGTGCGGTTTCAGATCAGTGTGACAAATAGCCCTGTCTTTATTATTCTGTGTATCATTAAGCACCTGGTTGATAGACAGGAAGTGAGGAATTCAGGCTTGGAGAAGGGAGAACTCCTCCTGCTCCCACAGTGCTGCCAGTCAGCTGAGTCCTCTGCTCAGCGGAGGCGGGGGAAATACCCGCCGGTACGCACAATGGTGCTGCTGGGATTACAGGCCCCCCTGCTGGTGAGCAGCCCGGCAACGGGGTGGAGGGAGGGAGGGGGACAGAGAGGGAGGAAGGGGAAGGGGAGGGGAGATGGAGGAGAGGTGTGCATAGCGTCCACAGCTTCCTAAACTCAAGCAGAAATCGTTGCTAGACTAGACTGTGTGTTTGAGTCACATTTAAGAGACCCTCACCCACAGCAACAGCATGTGAAAACAGCATGTGAAAAAACAAACAAGCTTTAATAAAAGAATCAAACTTTATTAAGGAACCCGGATCTAAAGGTTTTACTGTGGACATTTTTAGGCTATTTCACAGTGACACACTGCTAAAAGCTTTCTCTTATTTTATTGTGTAACTTAACAGTTTGTAGTCGACCACATTGCACCCTTCTCACCCTTTTTAGCAAAATCTAATGCAGTCCTGCCAATGACTATTTATTTCAGAATGACTTTCCCAAAAATTCAAATTCAAATTAATAGAATAAATATAGGCTGGTTGCCCAAACCAGCCTTATTGTCAAAACATGACCAGTACCTTTCCAACAGACACACACAAACACACACATACACCACCCAGCCCCCTTCACAGTGCTTCTCTTTCTACCTGACATTCTCTCTCTCTCTTTCTGGTGGCCACATCCTCTGTTGGTCTGTTGGTTGGAGTGTGTGCACAGCTCAGGCCTGTGATTTACCTGCTGTCCCTGGCTTTAACGCGCCCCATATGGTGAACAATGGCCCATAAAGACGCCTCTAAATGAGACAGGAGTTATAAAGGCAGCCTAGACCCCAGCTTCCGCCCTCATATTGCTGCTGCAGTGTAGCTCAGACAGTTTGTTTACACCCAGTTGCTGAGATATTTTACTTAACATACATGCGATGTGTAGAGTGCATATTAGCATTTGTGCTGCCTCCTAAAACTCAATGATCCAAGTCATCAGTCAAGAAGTTGTCAAAGAAGTTAGCTAGATGCTGAACGCAGTTGTGTGCTGTTTAACAAAAGTCATGAAATGTACTTGTAATAGTCTTCAGAGTTATTGAGAGAACACAACATGTCACAAACTACCAAGGTAACAGTGATGGAAACAGAGAAGGACAGTGTGAACCCAGACAGTGTAAGACGGGACAGTGTGACAGTGAAGACTGTCAGTGAAGGTCTTAACCAGACTGCTAAACTACACTGAACCAGATGCTGGAACAACCTCCTTTTTACTGTCCAGTATGATTGACTCTTTGGCTTACAGTGCTGTCAGCAGCCCTGCAGGAGAGGCGCTCTGCGGTACACTGGGAATTTATAACTTACCTCTGAGCACGACGCCTACCTTTACCACTTCAGACTGTACGGAAATCCACTGTTTTCACATCAAAGATGACAAAGAGAAGCATTAAAATTTGAGTCATACAGATAAAACATCTTAAACTCATTTAAGCTGGTATTGGAGTTTAGTGTGGTTGAACTTGAAAACAGTGATTCGAATGGTCGAATCTTTGTTTCGAACGGCCAAATCTGATTCAACTGACAAATTCTGAGCTCAGTACAGCCTGAGTTAGCATGGATTTACATGTAAGCAGTGCGTGAGTGTGTGTGCGTGTGTGTGCGTGTGTGTGTGTGTGTGTGTGTAGTTGCTGAGCTGTTGGCAGCTCTCAGTGCTGAGCAGATGGAGTGGAGAGGGATTCTGGCTGCAGTTCTTCATGTGATATAAAGATATGCTTTCTGTCAGAGCTGCTTCTACTTTTTGTGTCTACACATAATGAGTCAGTGTTTAACAAACAAATTTAGTCAATTCACTAAACCAGTTATTGTTGCAATGGGTTTATGTAGAGTTAATAAACCTGAATATCCCCTACAACGCTACATACAACCACAAGATGGTTTATCTTTTTTATTAACTAACACTTTAGGTGTTATAGAGAACACTAATCTAAAATCTACAGCTCGTGTTATTGTTATTATTATTATTATTATATTTTGATAACTCCAAAGAAAAGAGCAAGCTATCAGTCTTCCTTTTATTAAAATGATGCTCCAAGTTTTTCTTTTTGTTGTTGAACCTCATCCTATTCATCCACCCACAACCCCTAGTCATTGCCACTGCCCATTTCAAAAACTACATGAATTACTCCCACTAGTACCACTACTACTATAGAATCTCAGATTGCCTTTAAAAGCCAGGAAAACCAAGTTATTTGCCTTATGAAGACAACTCTGCAGCCAATGGCTCCAGGTCTGAGCCTTTGTTTATCATTTCATGTTCATTCTGAAGATTTTTTTTCCCATTATGATCAGAACATTTAAGGAATCATAATATATTTTCCTTCAATACCATAATCAGGCAAAATTGATCATACTTGCAAAAAAAAGCTTCCAAATACAAACTACTAATACAAGTAATTTAGTACTACATGAAAGAAATTGAACTGTCAAGGGGCTTAATGATTTCTCTGCATAATTTATAGATAAGTAAATTAAGGTAAATGGAATGGAATGCAATGAACAGACTAAAAGGTTGTATTTACATTTTTGTTTAAAATTGACTCACTTATGATTTATAGTCATCTATTATCTGTAAATCTGTATATGTATCTATATCTATGATATATAAATAGTTTATTCCAGAATTTATTAGTACATGTAAGGTATGACTGAAAAATGGCTTCTCTTCCCTGTGCTTTAGTTTAGATAAAATCTCCCATGCCGAGTCCACATTGTAGAATAGTTCTTTATAACATCCACACTGTCCACTTTGCTCACAATGATCGGGTCTTTATAAAGGACAGCAGTAAGCGCTGCGGGACATTCACACTAAATAAACTTATATGTTTATACACCACCGCACAGAGGTGGAAAGCTAGTGGGGCATGTAACTGCGTTTGGGCCCGCCCCTCAGGAGGTTTATGGCCAATGGGGCAGTAAAGATGTCATGGCCAACAACCAGGGGGACTTCTGCAAAGAGGGAGGACTAGGAGGCTACAACAGTTTATTTTCAGAAGTCTTGTATAAAAAGTAAAAGGCTCTGATTCCAACTCCCCGTCCATTTTAAGGTCTTTGCAGTGGTCCGGCCCTCCTGCCAGATATCACAGCTAAACCTTTAACCTTGACGTGTCTCACAGTCTGCTTTGGCCTCGGAGGTGGAGGTGACCCTGACACCCCCTCTGGCTCTAGCCCTTCAGCTGGCCAGCACTTTGTTTCCTTTGTTTAACCCCTGACCTGAGAAAACAAGACGTGTCCCAGAGTTCTGAGGAAACTGAGGGGAAGAGGAAGTGTTTGGTTACAAATTAAATATATGCGTGTCATGAGCCATAAATCGGTGGGACTGCTAGCAGCGCTGCTACTGAAATGGCATGTGGTACCAAGGCTCCTACCATAAAGTTTTAAGGCCTCACTTCCATCTCTGCTTTTCAAAGGGGATCTGGATGATGGCTGGACCCGAGGCAAGATGGATCCCAGGTGTCAGGAAAGGAAAGGGAAGGCATGGAAAAGACATAGAAAAGAAAAGATTAAAAGAAAGGAAATGAAAAAGAAAAATTAAGAGGGCAAAAGGAAAATAGAGTCTAACAGCTGTAGTAAAAAGAGCAATATAAAGATATTTAGAATGATGAGGGTGGAGAAAAATTGTGTGAATGGGATATAGATGACAGTTATATTGTAAAGAAGAAGGATCAAAGAAAACACTGTGTAGGATGTGTTTATAGAGTATTATGAAGATGGTTTGGATAATCTTGTTGTAAAAAGAACATGATTTTAAATTACCTTGAGAACAAAAAAACAGAAAGCTCAGTATGCTCCAAAAAAAAATTTAAAACAACCACAATAAAATGCATGTTTTTAGCCAAAAAGCCTTTTACCACAGAGACTTTACAAGCCATTATCTCTTTGTAAAAATTTCAGTAAGTTCCCCTGTGTGTTTTTATTGTATTTTGAAAATGTTTAGGTAAACTTCACCAAAAATGTGATAGCATGAGCTGACTCAACATTTTAATGTGCGGTGTGGTAAGCCAGTGTGCTAAGCTGTGGTAAAGCAGTCAACAAAAAAAGAGTTTTATCCTCCTTATTCATGAAAAAAAAATCCAGATACTGTGATGGAGGGATGATGCTAGTTGTATGCACTGATTCATTACCTCCATCTCTGGGCTGGATGGTGGACCATGGCACAGGAAGTGATTGGCATCACATGTGTTCTGGTACTTTGTTGACCCTCCCATCAACCTCCTCCTCTCTGTCACTCTATAATAACATCACCAGACTTCCTCCTATAGAACTAGTCACTTGACCTTTTAACATAAATGTTAACATATGAATTCTGGAGAAATTACGGTTTTTCTTTTGAGGGGCACAGTCCTTCATTCATAAAATGGTTTATCATTGAAAGACCTGTGACAACGGGTGTCAATAAAGTAGCTCTATAACAATAAAGTAGCTATATGCTCTGCTAAAGAGTCCTGTTAAAGACACTTCTTCTACCTGCTGAACTGAGGACTAAGGTTAAGGTCTAAAATGTGGGTGAATAATCCATTTTCTCTCCATCTGTGAGAGTTCAGGTTTCCTGTCTGTCTGACAGACAGCCATCAGCTCCTGTGTAATCCCAGGGCTTTGGGCAGAGTAAAGTGTTGACAGCTAGACAACACAGCCTGGACCGCACTCCAAAGAATGTGCTAAAAGATGCAGATGTAAACTGTGCACGCATTTGCCAGATGTAACTTAATCCTGAAACCCCCCTTATGTTTATTCTTACAAAACATACTTATAACACATGATTCGCTCACTTTCGTGATGGTTAATGAGCAGCACCATCCTTTGAATTTAGATTTAAAGATGCTGTGTGTTATCTTTGAGTCAGACATGAGTTAAACTCCTGTTCTACATCATGCTTGGAAAGTTTTGTGGGGTCTTTATATCACATCCCAGTTTTTGTCACATGTTTCTTTTTTATGCAGAATGCCTCACACCAGGAGATCCTGAACATTTGGGTTTTCACATTGCAAACACTTCTCTGCGCCGGTTTATGGCAGCGTGTGTGCATGTGTTGCTCGTGTTGAGTGAAACAGGTCAGGTGTGGGTTGTCCAGCCTGTAATGTGTTTGTCTGATGCAGGAAGGGGGGAGGAAAGCAAGGTCATTCCTGTGTTGATATGGCAGTCTCAATCTCCCCCCTGGGACATGCAGGCAGTGAGGAAATGATACACACAGGCTTGGATTACTCAGTAAAGAACTCTTGAGGGGGCACAAGAAATACACCAACTGCTCAGTTGCATTTCCACGATATTTTAATGCCACTATGACTTGTATTTTCTGCCAAAAAGTCCCGAATTTCAATCCACTTCTTATACTTGAACAACAATAATTAACCAATTTGCTTAAAAATTTCCCCCTTTTATAAGAGCAACAACTCGCTTTAACCAGACAGGCTTCACACACAGACACAGTGCTGGAATCAGAGACTTAAATCAGGAGCTTGGCATCAAAATGAAGTCTAGCTGAAACCTACAAAGTCTAGATAAGATCTCCCGCAAGATTGTTTTCACCAACTTACAAAGTTTTTTTATTTTATTTTATTTTAAAAACAGGCCCCAAAATGTAATTTTTCTGTGTACCTACATTTGTTCCTGTGGTTCTGTGTTCTTAGTTTCTTGTTTTGAGAGATCGTCATTCAAGGTCCCCGTTCCAAGCCAGCATTTAGCCGGTCGCAGTCAAATTGCCCATTTTATTGAAGATGCTGTGGGAGTTGACTTGTGTCAGTCTGCACACAAGTATCCCAGCATGCATTTTTAATCCACCAGCACTTGTTGTTGGAGGAGAGCAGCAACCATTATGATATTACAGCTGTTATCCTGTTACAAAATGTTCAGTAGAGAAATGGATTTTAAATATGTTGTCTGTTCATCAAACAGTGCCTTCTTGAATATATGCTGCGTGCAGGTCTGCTGCCGGGCAATGCAAGTTAGTCCACCTCACCAGGGAAAAGAGTTTTTTCTCTACAAGCCCTTCGGTGATTTACCAGTGGTACTAATGTCTCCATAGCATTCCAAATATTAGATATAATACTTTTTTGGAAGATACATTTAGGTCTCAGAGTCAAAATCTGTTGCTGCCAAACTATTTTGGCTAGAGGTTCATTGAAGGTGCATATTTGTGTTGGATCTTCAGCGTTGTAGAATATCATGCGCTCTGTGTGGGATCCTTTCAGAGGCCATGCCAAAATGATGAGAAAATAACAGAGGTATGTAAAGGAGAGAGAACAGAGACACAGTGGAGATTTTGTTGCAATAAAATTTATAATAAAGTAACGAGAGGAAGTTTATCTGCTGCCTACATGTAAATGTGGTTGAAAGGTCTGAAAATGCTTGCTAAGTCCCAACTGCAAAACGTATTTTCTGCTCTGGGAACTGAAGAGTTTTGATATCAGTTTAGCTGTGTGGAACATGCTGGTATGTCAACTGAAGGCATTTGTGAGAGCCAACATGATTGTAAAGTAACAATTAATGAATAAATAAAAGGTGCGATCAAAGCTTTTAAGTCTGTTTCTGTTCAGCACAAATGGAACACGACACACTATTGTGCAAACTATCAATTTCCCGTCTCCAATTCAAAAGCAGCACTGTGTAAGAATCTGCAAGGATCTCCATCTTTAGGCCCGGGTAGATCCAAACTCATGTCAAGGACCTTCACAGATGATGAAACAGTATTCTTCATAGTGGAAGAGTCCACAGTGTCCAAGAGCACAGAAGGTCCAACCAAGAGCATGCTGCTGGTCTCCCTTTGTGTGTCATGGGGTTGTGTACTGTGAATTTGTCCCACTGGGTCAGACTGTTAACACTGAGTACTACTGTGAAATTCTGAGGCATCTGAGGGGGAACATTCAGTGCAACCACCTGAACTGTGGTGTAATGGCAACTGGGTGCATGACGACGCATCCACTCAGAGAGAAACGAGGAGGTTTTTCACCTGTAACAAGACAGGCGTCACTACCCGCTGCCCTCTGAACTTTGCTGCCTGCAGCTTCCTTCTGTTCAGGTCAGTGTAGGAAGAGTTTCAGAAGCTTTTGATCACACCTTATTTATGCCATGTTTAGCTGAAATGTGAGACAATTATAAAGCCTGTAAATGAATAAACATTAAGAAGCCTGAGTTTTTAAAAAGGGTTCATGTTGAACTTGGCAGTGCACACCTTTAAAGAGGACGGGTGCCATAAAGTGACCTCATATTGTTCACTTTCCAAAGTATCTTTCCCTGTCTAAATGCACCGGCAGGCAAAGTGTTATTCACTATAGCCTAAGTCTAAATCTGTTGTCAAGCTCATTGTCTTCCTGTCATTTAAAACTTGTAATCCTCATCCTGCTGCATTGTTTACAGTGATTCCTCTTATTTTTCCATGGAGCATTTCCTTCAAGAATTCCATGCTTCACAGAGCTTCTCCTTTGAATATGTGGCAGATGAAAGTAAAAACAGGATTACAGTCTAATCCCTCTCGATTGTTTGTGTCTTTTGGCCACTGGGAGAACTCTGATGTGGTCCTGCCCTGCTGGAGAGAGAGACAGAAGGGGGGGAGGCGGGGGTCGGGAGATGGAGACGGAGACGAAGGAGAAAGAGACTTTCCTCAGTGCCGTCCAGTAATGAGAGCCAGTAATAAAGTGGATGTATTCATGGACAACTGAAGCCAGCAATTAAGGAAAGAGGTAGCTAGCTTCAGACGGCCACTTTGGATCTTTTAAATGTAAATACAGCCGCTTCTCTCAAAGTGCTTGGTGAGATATTCCGAATAAAATCCCCTCTCACTAATGAGGGAGCTGTGATATTTCTACACCAAGCCTCTCTACGGCGCTACCACGGTAGGCAGCCCTGGCCCTTGTTGAAATGTTTTAATCAGGCTGAAGGAACAGGGATTATAATATAACAGAGTTGGTGGAGACTAGTCTTCCTCTGTTTCCCATATCAACACAGTCCTGTTTGATCTGCCCTGAAATCTACACTGCTGTGACTATCTTAATTACCTAAGTGGATGTAGACAACATACCCTACATAGTAAATTGCAGGAGCTGTCATGTCACTGAGTAATGTTCTGTGTTCCACTTAATAAAGAACAATACTTGGGAAAATAAAAGACAGTCACTGTTTCTACATCCATAGAGGAGATAATAAGACAAAGAAATGGCTCATATAGATCCTGTCAGGAGACAAATTATAGTAATTTTAAAAGCAAAGCTCTGCTATTTGGTAACATTTGGTGTTTGCAAGATCTTCTCTCATCACCAGTAAATTGCTGTTGCCTTGATCAGCTGGTGCAGCCTGTCACAAACGCGCTGTTTTGTGCCATTGTTTCATCCCATCTGGCTAGGCTTGATGTCTCCTTCCCCATCCTCAGCATCCTCACATACTCCTTTAGCAGCGGGTCAGGTCACTACACACTGGTTTGTGATGCGGGAGTCACAGAGCCGCCGTCATCTCGCTGCCCAGTAACAAACAACAGCTTGACTCGCAATATTGTCGTCGTGTTTGTTTGTTAAGAGGGAGAGAGACTCACTTGGCAGCGAACCAATTCAAATGAGGCGTTTAAGATATGCAAGTGCACTATGAATACGAATGAAGGCAGTTATATGTTGCAGGGGATCCTCATGGCATAGACACGGGCCACTTTCTCCTTTTTCCAGACGGTGGAGGATTTCTCGGTGGCCTGGAGTGGATGTGGCAATTACCCTTTATTTGCATTGCCACTGAAATTCATCCAATTACCATCATTTAGGCAGTTACTTTTGACATGCGCTGGCTAAGTGGATATTACCATCCCTCCTTTATGAGCAGAGCAGTGATACATTTACGCCTGAAGGCACTGAGAGATCTGCTGTTGTTGTAGGGTATTTAAGAAACAAATTTTCATATTTTATTTAATGATTAGTAGAAATATATCCTGAAATCAAGCTTTTGATAACATTTAATGGTGCTCTTCATAAAAATGGGACTGGCTACGGTACAAAACTTCTGATATATATATTTCCAAGAGGTCATCCAATGGTTGAGATGGTAGTCCCTGCTCAAAAATGGTCTCCTGTGAGATGTGGATGTCCTCACTGCTCTTAAATCTCAAGTCACAGAAAATATTTAGTCACACAAGTTTGATCACATGATGACAAGTTTAAAAAGAAAGAAAATAACTTTATTAGTTTTGGAATATTAGAGTGTAGCTGACATTTATTCAAACATTTCTATGAGAAAAATATTTACAAGCAGCACTGGCATTTATTAAAGTATTTACTGATTGGACACTTGAGAGCAGTTGTATAAGCTGACAACAAAACATGAACATATGATGTTTTTGGAATATGTTAGCCAACTGTTGTTCATGCTTTTAAACATCCAGAGGACACAGTGCAACATGATCATTTATTTAAAGGTGTAATTGTGTCCACCTGTTGAATCCAAGACTCATCTTCATTCTCTTTTAAGACCTATTTTGGCCTCCCCCAGCTGCTGAGGAAAACATGTCTGTTTAGCTGTTAAATGCTCCACTAAATTCTCTGCGTACTTGCTAACCTTGTCTGTCTGCGTTTTTCTGCATGGCTGGTTAGTGTACAGTAGTTTTAGCAGAGCTTTTCCTTCAAAATCAGCTGCTAAAATGTTCAGTAGATCTTAAGAGAACTGCATAGATGGTGTAACATTTTCTGTGGGATCATCAATGCAAGTGACTCTCTAATTGCACAATGTCACTTGATTCAGTGATTATATAAATAAATTATGTGTAGCTCCAAGTTATGCATCCAAACATCAGATAAATCTAGTACAATCATATCAAAAAACCATGGAACAAAACACTAACAGAGCCATTTATTGACTACATTTGATTCAACCTAAAGGTCAAAGCATTTGAACGCACTTAATTTTAGGATAAATTGTTTTATCCATACAGATTAAATGGTCCCACTGTCCATAAAATTTTACCACTTTTGCAATGAAAACTTGTCTAGGATCAGGTCCAATTCACACAAAGGCAAATCTTGATCTTGCACCACACTCTTATTGCAAGCTTTTAATCCCCTGAAAAGTCTCATCTCCACCTGGCTGGGAGAAGTAAATTCCTTAATCCCTGTTTCTGTCTGACGTTGGGTTTTGGTTTACTTCAGTTCCGAAGTGATGCAAGTAGTGTGCGTGTGAGTGCAACAGTGAGTTGGTGTCCCAAAGGACCGTGCCGAGGCGGAGGCAGTGTTTGCGCACTGTGCAGCCGGTGGCATTAGGTGTCGGAGGCAGCACGTCTGCAGCCTGCTCCTGAGCCTCCAGAGAGTTACCCTGCGGTGGCTTCACTCTGATGCTGATGCCATAGATACTGCAAACTCCAACACCGCCTGCACTGCCAGCTCAGTCAGCTCTGTCACACCAAGCTGACATTGCTGACATTGCAGGTGCCATCCTAACTAACGCTGCTTTCTAAAATTTGCCATATCATTTGGATAAGTCTTGCTTACAAACTCTGACACTGTTGGCTTTTACTCTGTAATTGCTTGTACAAGCACAGACAATTCTGTCAAAGATTTCTATGAGAAAAAAAAGTATTTTGAGAGCAGTGTTGATGATCAAACAACATGAAAACATTATGTTGTGTTTTTGTGGTAAATGTGTTAGCAAGAAGTTGCCTATTTAGATATCTAGCAGACATTTGCACTTGTTTTGGGTCCTGTCCTTTTGATGGATGTTCATATAAAAACTCAGGTTTGGTCTTTCGGTCAACTTTTGGCAAAAATATCTGTCCTTTTAGCGGCTATTTATTTAAATCTTTTTCTTTGTACTATTCGATTGTTTTGTGTTGGATGAAGGACTACAACCTTTCTTTTTGTTGTGCAACCTTGTGTTGCACAAGAATGGATAAATTACCTTGTACCTCGTAAATGCCCCACTACATTTACTGGCTAGTTGCTAAGTTTGTCTGCTGTTTAATGCTGGGAGGGACTGTGCAGTGGTTTAATCAAAGCTGCAAACAGCTGCTCCTCCTGGATGTGGGCTGGTAAACCAAAACAATTAGCTGAATGAGACAGAAACAGGCTGCAATTTCAGCATTTTTTTATCCCAAGGACAGAGGAGCCAGACCATGGATGTATTAAGAAAATAAAATAGTGAGTGGTTATTTCGACCATTGATAATTTTATAAAAGAAGCAAAGAGTACATATCCATCCAGGACAAAGTGTGTTTTTTTTCCAGATCTTTCAGACACTGTCCCCTCAGTTACAACAAATACAAATAAGTTTCCTGTTTGTAGTCTCCAAGCCCAAGCTGATGACCCTGAGGATATTATCAGGAGTTATTTTCTCAGACTTGACAAAGCTCCTCTAGAGCCACAGAGAACACTATACAACTGTTTTCAGAGGTTCAGTAAATTCTTCATAACAAGCAATTTGACCTTTCAGACTATTTCACAACACTTTCTTTGAAACAAGTGGAAGTTTTGAACTCTTTTTTATTTTCCTGATCAGTCTTGGATTAATGTGTCTTTGTAGACTGTAGGTGCTGCTCTGTGTTGCTGTTGTTGACAGCCGTGTTGTGTTTGAGAAGCTGAGGCAGGCAGCGGGCTGGAGCCAGGTCAGTATGCCGTGGCCCCTCGGTGCAGTCAGCTTATCCTAACCTCACACTGCTGGCTACACTAATGCCAGCAGACAGGAAGCAGTTGTTGGCTTCCGCCGGGTCAACAGCGGTTTCAGCTGCTGACCCGGCTCTATGAGGCCGAGGGGGCCGAGTGTACATCACGCCTCCTTCCCCCCAAACCCCCCCCATCCCTTCCCTTCCAAAGGCCAATGTGGCTCCTCTGGGCTTTTGTTGCATGATGGGATATATTCAGCTGCTCCGTTTGGCTGGTTTGGAGGAATGCTGCGGGTGCGCCCCCTCCCATCGGTTGGTCAGTGGAGCGAGGAGGAATATCAAAGCTCCGTCGAGGAGGGGGTGGGAAGGGGGCAGGAGGGGGCTGAGAGGGTCATGTCTCATTGGGCAGAGCAGGGGGGGCACTGAGCCTGTCACATGGCTGATGGCTGATTTACCACTCCACTGGAGAGGTGAAGCCTCATAGGCCACCTCTCCCTGTCCACCACACACTCACACACTTCACTGACAGATATCCCCGACTGCTCAGCATCTCTACACTGTTTTAACTACCTTGAACATCAATGGGGCTCTCTCTACTGTCTGGCCATCTCTTTAGCCAAGCTTCAGCTGAAGCACCTGTATTGATTCCTGCTCCAGCCAATTCAGCTGCAGCCTTTCATGGGCTCCTCTCACTGACTCCTCTTTGTCCATGTTTCTCTAACATCTTCTTTTTTTTTTCTCAGCCATTTTTTATCATCTGCACCCATTTCCTGCACTCAGCAGAGATGCCACTCTCACCCACCCCACCCCACCTCTGCTCTCACACTCTTCACATTTTGTCCACTTTAGTTGTGCGGTGATGGAAAATCCATGCCATTCACTTTGTTGTTGTTGTTATTTGCAGTGGTTCATGTGTTGTCAGACATCTCCATATATAAAAGACACATGGGTGGAATGTTCTGTCTTGCTTTCAAGACCCACTCACCCATCCTGCAAACATGTACAGTTCCACATGGTTCAATGGAAAAGCATAAGCAGTCCCTGTTTTAATAGTATTGCCATATGGTACAAAAACATAACCCTTGTAGTCCATTTTTACCCACTAATGTGTATTGATCTGTATTCTTAGATGCCTGTTGGATATAATAATGTGTGTCCTGTCTAACACATGA
This sequence comes from Ctenochaetus hawaiiensis, assembly GCA_029783645.1. Lineage (NCBI taxonomy): Eukaryota > Metazoa > Chordata > Actinopteri > Acanthuriformes > Acanthuridae > Ctenochaetus > Ctenochaetus hawaiiensis. Next base: position 1,337,338 of record JAPZDY010000022.1, read on the forward strand.
ACCTGCTTTTGCAGATAGTGAAAACACACTGACTGCTACCCTTATACATGCATCCATGCATTTAAATACTGGCTTCCTCTGTACCATAAATTATGTTACCCTAAATAAATTCAGATTTTCTGAATAAACAAATCATAGTGTAAAAGAGGATGTAATGTTTAACATGTACATCCATCCTTCTATTTTTTGTAAGCATTTTTCCTCGGCTGGGTTAGGGGTTAGGGGCTGGGGTCAGTCCCCGCTGACATGGGACGAGGGCACGGTATAACCTGGACAAGACGCCTGTTAATCACAGGGCTAACATATAAAAAAACAACAAGCATTCACACCTATGGGCAATTAGAGTCACCAATTAACCTAATCCTAACCTTCATGTGTTTGGACTGAGGGAGGAAGCTGGAGCATCCAGAGGGAGCTCATGCCGACATGGAGAAAACATGCAAACTCCACACAGAAAGGTCAAGTTTGGACCCTGAATGTGAGGCAACAGTGTTAGCCATGGCACCACAGTGCCTCCTTAATGTGTGCATTTTACAGTAAATAATAAATCCCAGATACCCAACTATGAACCCAAAATCAGTGCTATGTGGAACTGGTTTTGAACTTTCTTCTCTGTGCAAGGTAATGGAAAGCTGTGACTAAATATAATTTCTTAACTGTAGGTCTAGATAAAACAAAGCTAAAACAGCCTCTTTATGGCCCCTTTTTCATCACTGCTTTAACTATGCATGATTACAGGAAGAAGACTGAAATACTTAAATAACTATATTAAATGCAAGTCCCTGAAAGGTCTGCCTCTAAACACATTACTAAAAGTCTACAGACATGCTAAAGAGGTGTAAGACCATGTGTTTTTCTGATTAGTTAGGCATGATTTACAATAACAATATTATACCATCCTAGTACTGTAACTTTATATTTATAGTTTGCCACTGCTGTGTCTTAATTTAGTGAGTTAGCATGTTAAGTCTTGCTAATTAGCACTAAGTGTAAAGTACAGATGAGCTTGATGGAATGATATTTTGGAAATATTTGGTTAGACACCAAAGTATGAAACAAACGGAAATTTTGTCCTGGTGATGGCTCCAGATGAAAACTCCAAGGATCAACAAAGTTTTTCAAAAGTCTATGAATATTCTCCAGTTTAAAGAGTATTACATCCATCTGTGTAAAGTGGTGCAAATATTGAGGTATTCCTTCCTTAACCATAGATGTTAACATGCAAGCGGCATAAGAGGAAAAGTCAGGGGATCAGCAAAGTCAGCTGACTGTTCGTCATCTGAGGACAAAAATGTCTGTACAATGTTTCATAGCAATCTGATGTGTAATTACCAAGATATTTTAGTCCGGATACAAGAGACTGAGAAACCAACACTGGCATCCTTAAAAGCCATGCTGCTCATGTGGCTCCAAAGTTGGTTCTGCCATAGCTGGTACCAAAGACCAGTGAAAAGCAGATGGTCAATTCAGAACCTGCTTCTTACCAAAATGTGCCAGGCTTCATCATTTCAGACTGGCTTTGGCAAAGGGAACCGTTTGCAAATCAGTGTTAGTACATTGAATAATTGGCATATGCATGACATTCACTTAGCATTTTACATTTACACATGCACCAGAAAGTAGATGAGTGGAGTGGATAAAAGGCACAAGTGTGTCTTGCTTAAACTCACAGTACAGAGCTCTGCAGTAAACCTATAATACACCTATTTTCCTACTGCTGTAGTTAGAATGCTGTACATACCTCTTGATCCATCCTCAACCATGCTGCATATGTTTTGAGTTTGGCATCTGAGTCTGGGCTGTCTAAGAAAAAACGAGACCATTCAGAGATAAGAGAACACGCCTCTTTCTCTCTGTCAACATGTAAGTCTTAAGTGAAGCCGAGTGCTAGCTGGGATTCCTGTCTGGTATCCTGTCTGACATGAAAGGCTGCTCGCTGGGACTGAGGAAGGAGCTCAGAGAGAAGTATTCCCGCCGGACCCTCCGGCAGATGGAACAAGAACACCTTGAAGGATGGGAGTGTCGCCGAGCCCGAGCGCTCGCTTTCTCCCCCGCAGATGAAACGTAACGCGGGGCTGTCTCAAATCTCCGGCAATCTGCGGATGTGAGCGACGCGGAGAGAGCACCTGGCTCTTCAAGGGAAGCAGCCGTTTGAGATGTGACAGAATGCCTTGTCAGATAGAATCACTGTAATGGAGAGATAATCCCACAGTCATCACTCAGAAAGGCATGTCTGCAGGGCATCTTGGAGGAATAACCAGATATGCTTTGCAACATTTAGACGGTGAACGTCACTAAAGCCGTTGTATTTATCACAGGCTAAAATCAAAACTGAGTGATACTGGAAGGAATTTGGATAATAAAAGATAGGAGGCACTTTGAATTTTGGTTGTAGTAATGAGAAATTCAGAAGTTCTAAATGTAGATCAATAAGCACTGTTCTGCTGATACTCTTGGCTGGTGAGTAGAACAGGATTAGTCCTTGTAGGCCTGTCAGATGACGGAGACAAGCCAGACAGGAGAGTTTGCAGCCACTGCTGTGTATGCAGAGATGAGCCTTTCGTCTCTTGTCACTCAAAGGCCCTTCGAGGAGTTTTGCTGCTCAGCCACCTTCCTTGACCTGTCACTCAGTCCTCTGACAGCTGGTAGGCCTCCCTCCTCCTCCCCATCCTTCCCCCCCTTTTTCACTCCTTCACCCTCTCGGTCCCTCCCAGTCTTCCTTCTCAATCCCAGCATGCGGATCGGGGTCTCATTTTCATGTGTCAGGCGCCCCGTCAGTGTGACAGCTCCCTGTCCGCCTGTCTCATTAGAAAACAGCCAGCTTGGTCTGGGAAGCAGCAGGAGAGGCGATTGGCGTTCAGCTCTCCCCAACCCGGGAACTGTGAGATCAGCTCTGCTAACACCAGTCAACCAGATCATCATCTGGCTTGATCTAACATCCACACATACACTGATCCTCACACCCAGACTCCAGCTGATACATGTACACACACATTGATATGCCTTTTTTTTGACAGGCTCAGTGCACTTTCATTTTAGTTACTTAATGGACATCAGTGCAATTACAAAACTGAATCAATGAATGGCACTGACAAAAAGTGAGGCAACTTTTACTTTGCAAGAGTTGTCTTTTCTCTTTCCTTGCCTTTCTCATCCAAGTGTTTGAATACAGCTGCATTGATGTCATCATTATATTTAAGATCAGTTTTTGACTTACTGGTTGCATGAAAAGTTTACTGCCCCTCCTTACGACATGTGTGTTTTTAGCTGTGTGTGATTTAGTGATTCTTATTTGTCACTCAGCAGTGTTTGGAACACAGTTTATCTTTGACAAACACTCCAGCAGGTCTGTATGATCGTATCCTAGTTATTTTTTCTCAGGGGACGACTCTCGATAGAGGGAAACAAAGGTGTTTACTTTTTAGGCCTGCATATCAAATGACCTTGAAGGGCAAAAAAAAAAGAACTTAAAAAAAACTAAACATCAGACAGCTATGATTCCCATTCCTTTATTGTTTGTCCTTGAGTGTTAATTGTGCAACGTAGAGAGACATCCATTAGGCAGACTTGCGTTTGATGTTTTTTGATGCGAGACCTAGATGTGAGACAGTGAATAGTTAAATTCTAATTGCGTGAGGAATTTGTATCGTTATAATTTGGGGAGGCTTTGTATTCTTCCCTTTTAATGAATGTAACATGGCCATCTAGGATAGGAAGGAGCAGAGATTTTGTGAGTTTATAATGAACTGTGAAAGACTTTTGAATATGTATGAGGATGCAAGACCTTAGGCAAGATGTACACAAGCTCCCCTGATGGGTGTGAAGTTGATCATATCATTTCCTTCCAAAGAGCAAGCCTCATTTGGTACAGAGTTTAATCCAGGACTCATTGTAACGTGGCACAGCTTTGTAAGAAGTGGAGCACAGGGAAGAGTTGAGGCACGATGGGGAGGAATTTAGTGCATTTGATTTTTGCTATTGCTGCCTGATTTCAGAGTTGTCTCCCATTTATTTTTATCTATATATAAAAAAATTAATAGGTTACTGTTAAACTGGGTTACATCTAAATGTGAAACCTACTTTTACCAACTGTCTTTTTTTTCTTCGCTTGATTATTTTTAATAGATTTATACCACAGTCAGGAAAAAAAAGTTATATGGTTGAATTGCCAACATTACAGCACATATTAATAATGTATTTTGAATAAAGTTTAAAAGTCAAATATTGTTATGATTTTTATGACTGTCACTTTATGTTACAAACAAAATGTTAGAAGCTCTGCTTGTTCGATGTTTGCCACTGCAACTGCTGGCTAAAATGTTACAAGCTGTTGTTCTTTCTTCATCAAAAATGTACGAATTATCACAAAGATAAAAAATGTTAGAAAATAACAATTCCTTTATGAAATACCAGTTAAAGTTTTGGTGTTTTGGTTCACCAGCAAGAATTAACATTTGAGTAAGAACATTGTGAAGCTGTGGCTGAAGTTCATGGGGCTGGGACGTGGCATGGCAGGCGTGCTGCAGTATGTCCACAGCAGAGCAGCATTATAGTCTGTTTTGGTTCATGTTAGATTATTGTTATGAACTGTGATAAGAAATCCCCTTTTTATCTTCAGATTTAGGTTCAAGAGAAGAATTTGAAGCTTTAAAATTAAATGAACAAATGTGGCCAAAGATTTTATAACTTAAAGACTAATCCTCAACTGTGTACTTGTCACATGTGTGTATGTGTGTGAGCACACATATGAATACATCGCTTGATTTCTGTATCTCTCCATGTGCCTTAAACCTGTGACCTGACATGGTGGCGGCCGCTGAGTGCTCTAAGTGATGACCCTTCAACCTGGAACATTTCAATTTCAACCTGTGACGTCTCCCTGGAGATTGATTTGAATGTTAAGTGCGCCCTCCAATCCAGGCGCTGTATGAAAATGTAATCAGAGCGCTATCATCTCCCCGGCAGATAGAAGGCTTGCTTGACTCTATGCGGCAGGCTGGGCACTGGCCTCATTTCCCCTGCCAGCAGGTGTCCTCTCTGGATATAATAGGCTTTACATGTGTAATTAACACATGGCACTGCTGCCTGCACTCACCATAGCCTTAGCCCCGCTCCTGTCACCGTGACTTTCGTTCTCTCTCTTTCTTTCTCAATTTATTTCTCCACCTTTCCTCTACCTCTTCATTATGAAACATAATGGCTTTTGGGGAACTCTAGCTGTGGTAAAAGTGTGTGCAGAAGACAAAGACAACACCTTGATGAAGAAAAAGCCCAGCACTTGGTAATGCAGGGGTGGGATGGTGGTGTACAAGAAGGTTGCACAATGTGGAAGGACATGGATGGAGTTAACAGCTTGCTGTGTGGGCCGGCTAATGCCTTAAAACCCCCCTCTCATGAAACCTGTAATTACCAGGGCTCCGTTAATCAAGAATGAAACAGAGGAGAAGCAGTGGGCTAATTGGGGCCGACGTGCTCTGTAATTAGAGTAATAGTCACACATTGGGATTTTATGAATGAATGACTTTGCCAGGTTTTTTAACAGGGCTTCATTACATTGGTCAGAGCTACCAGCCATATCTGAATGCATGTATATAAAGGATACAATATGTTACTAGTCCTTTTTTTTTTTTTTTTTTGCCCAAACAGCAGATTTTCTCTCCAGGCCTCCTGACTTGGCCAGTGTTAATTATGTCTGTGGCCGGGGATGGGGGTGGGGGGGTTGGGAGGGAAGTCCAATTATTTTTTCTCTTCTTCTCTTTTTTTGCCCCAAACCCTTTTTCACCCATGTGCTGCTAGCTGTCAGGGCAAGGAGGTGGATTTCTGTGTTTGTGGAGCTTGATTTGCAGAGTGTGGAAGGAATTCATCATTTGCTTTATCATAAATGGAAACTCTGACTTGTTTCTGATGTGACAACGCCACAATGAGCTCAACTGATGATTTGAGATATAAAGCAAATTCTTCCCATTTTGGAGACACAAATGGTCTCACATATTTTTTACGAAACATTTTTACTCCTGGTGGGAATGTAAGAAGTTTGCATAGATTGTGGTGACAAAATGCACTCGGCAGTTATGCATTTCTGCAGTCTAGGTGAGCGGGAAAAGCTTGCTGTTGCTAATGTTAAAGACTTACCATCAAAAAATGTGCAGTACAAGACCAGTACATTGAAGGCTTCTCTCTGCTTTAATAATTTTATTTATATGAGATGCTGACTGACGTATTCATACCTGGTCCAAATACCTTTACACTCCACATCAGGGCAGAAAGCCTGCTGTCATAGCCTCCGCCTGGCTGCATCCAGCTGCCTCCATGTTGTCCGTAAGAATTCTTGAAGGGTTTGCATGTCTTTGTAGCCTTGACTATGTAAATGGGCACAGTTTGGGACAGTCTCTCTTTAAAAGAAACACAATTGAAGTACTTTTGTGAGTGATTTAAACTACAACAACAAACCAGTTGCAAAGTTGTTGAGGTAGCCTTTTGATTCTGTCACTGAACGGCAGATTATATAGCTGCTTTTAGACCATGTGACATACACTTTGCATGAAGCGAGCAAAGGCCTTGAAGTTGTAAAACTCTTATTTTTTATGCTATACACAGTGTGGTCTGAAATATCTGTTCAAAGAATTAACATTCTGTAATAACCTGTCTATGAAGCTTTCTTTGCCCCCTGCAGAGTCCACCATTCCAGCCATGGATTCAAATTACCTTGCAGAACTTTACAGAAAACAGTGAAGCAGATAATCACTTTGGCCATTTTCTGACAGCAAGTCGCATTTAAATATTGCAAGAAATAATGGTAGAAGACGGAGCAGCCGCAGAGTTTACCTCTGCTCTGCTGCTTTGTGGAAACATACTTACACCGTGATTTTTTTTTTCCAAATAAGTAGTTGCTCAAGAGTAAATGTTGCACCCAGAATTCTCCAACCTGAAGTATTAAACTACAATAATGTTCCACATTGAACACTGATGTTGCCAAATCAGCCAGGACTGAGATCATAAGCTTTATGGCTTTTCAAAAAAAAAACTTTGGTAAAGGTAGAAAGGGTAAGGATGTCCAGGTTATTATTATTATTATTATTATTTGAGTTTTTACATCATTGTGGATCACGCTCTGTTTGTTCCAAGGGGCTGATCCATCTGCTTCATGCCACAAGTTCTAAAGATGAAATGACCAACTCTTCCTCAGTTAACATGAATTTGGATACCTGTTGATAACGATAATACACCAAAGCTTGTTTTCCTTAAATATTTTATTATCATGATGATTATTATTATTATTTATGCCGTTGTTGGTATTATGTGTGAGGCTGCACAAGGTTGAAGTAAACCACACAGTACTTATCCTAGAGAACAAATAAATACAAAAACGCATTAAATTTAAATGCATTTCAGAGTACACCATCATGGCAACTTGTTGAGAAAAATATCACCTACTCATCAGTGGATTTCTATGCAAGTTTAAAGTAAAAATAACAAAGAGTGAATTGTTCTCATAAGTGAATATTCTTGAGATAAAATGCAAGCACTATGTAATAAAATAAATACCTATACTATCAGAAAATCAACTATAGAAAAAGTTTGGAGAGATTTTTTGTGTATATCTATGAAACTCTTTTTTATTGTAGCCTCATTTCTTTGATTGGGATGACAAGATTAGCAGAATCTTATAACACAGGTTTTAAGCTTTAATGCTCACTGTGACTCATTTCTTGTATAGGAGGGGGAGAGAGTTTCTCGGCTGTATGCTGCTCTCTGTCTCTTATCCCCTGAACAGTGTTGATGACCACAGAGAAGAGAGAGATTTGGCACGTTTCCGCAGCTTGGATGCTTCCCTGTCAAGAGTGTAAAGGCCACAGCAGTGATTAATGGAAACCATCTGAGGATGCAGGTCCACTACCTGTGGCTAATATCTTCTCCTCTATCTCGCCTCTCATTACCTCATTTGTCATGGTGTGATGCATCACATAACTGTCTCTCATAAACCCACTTCAAAAGGATGCAGGATGGATCGAGTTCCTCCTTGTCCTCTCCAGTGATGGACTCAGGTAGGAGTTATAATCCCAATGACACTGGTCCATTGATCTCCACAGGACAGGCTGACTGTAGAAATGGGACCATGTATTTTGGTTGTAAAAGCCAACGAATAAAAAGTTACCAGAGGGATGACTCAACTACACATAGGAGGTGTGTGTGTGTGTGTGTGTGTGTGTGTGTGTGTGTGTGTGTGTGTGTGTGTGTGTGGGTGTGGGTGTGTGGGTATGTGTTTGTGTTCTCTGTAAATGTGATTTTGCTTTAGCAGAAGCTATTTAGGAATATCATAGTCTTATGTCTATATTGAAACTTATAAAAGCTACACTGCCTAAAGCTAATTAGAAGTTCAGAATCTACAACATGTGGGGAAATGTAAGAGGTTTCTGAGGTGGGCATTAGTTGGATCAGTTGTCAAATGTAAGCTTTTACATGATTGTATTTTCCATGGTAAAAAAAAAAAAAAAGATTTGTCTTTTAATGACAAAAAACCTTCTCCATACACTTTCCATACATACAAATCTGATTAAACTTTCATTTGTTATAAAGCTTATAGTTAGGGATGGCTCATGTTTGCCTTGAACTAGCCCCTTCTTATGTTGCTATGCAGACTTAGTCTGTGGGGTATTTCCATAACACTAATCTCCACACCTTCCTCTCCATCTGTATGTTTTCATGTCCCATTTATGCGTCCTCCATATAGTTTATTGCTCTCTGGTCCTGCAGGTCCCTATGAATCAAAGTTATGCCTGGACTGTGGATCATAGTTGCACATACTGCTTTGGCTCTGCTCAATGTGCACAGCTACTGTTATTGTTCATATTTTATTATTATTATTATATTCTTCTTTCTATCAAATTATTACAAAATATTTTATTAAATTAAAAAATTAAATTATTATATGTCACTTTATGCATACATGACTAAGCACATTTTATTATTACTAGTTACATTGTTATTAATGCTACAGTTTTTATTATTTCTATTGTTGTTGATGTACATTCTTTCTCTTACCCATAGTCAGTTGCAGCAGATGGCTGCCAGCCACTGAACCACACCATCTTTGAAGATTCTGTCTGTTGAACAAAAAGATTTTTCTTGCCATCGTCACTAAGTGCAGGAAGTTTTATGCCCTTTATTACACAGAAAAGCAGACATGAGGGTGCTGAGTAAATGGACAGACACATCCGTTGACATACATCCAACTTGCATGCAGAGGACTACAATTTGTCTGTTACTAACCCTAACTCTGGTCAACCTTTTTTTTTACTTTAACCAAGTGTTGTCTAATCCTTATAAAACCGTTTAAGCACAACTTTTCCCTTTCCTTAAATATGCTTTTGTTGCCATGTACATATAAAAGGAAAGAAATTAAAACATTACGCCATTGAACACAATACCAATCTGGGATTGCATTACAAGGCCCTTTTGAGATTAATTCCCAGCATGCAGTATGATCCCCTCTGTCCGTCCTTGCTGTAGGTTGTCTTGAGCATTCCCCTGAGCTGTGTTTTAATATGGAGCCTCTTCCCTCGATCAGGGACATCTTCAAAGCTGGTGTAATGACACAGTGTACACACCTCTGCTTCCTGTTCCTCTGCGGCCAACAAAACAACAGGGATCTTTCTCTTCACATCCGCCTCCGGAGTCCTCATCGCCCAACAAATCTTTCAGTAATGGACAGGGCACCTCAGAATGCCCCAACCCCCCTTCATACTCTCCCACAATCCCCTCTGTCTTGCCCTGTTTTCTGTTTCCTCTCTATGCTCTCAGCAGTCACCCTCCATCAGGCACAGACTATTATGACTTTCATCTTTGCCTCGTCATTTACTGGAGTGGCTTCTGCTATTTACACATAGCTAGCTAGTGTTTTAGCTTTACTTTGAATGGAGGAGCTGGACTCCTTATGTATCTGAGTGCTGTTGTGTATTTGTAGTAATACAACAGGACTTTTGCGTTGTATGCACTCTGCTGTTGGTTTAGCGGTACACTTATCAGTGCCACCTGCTCTTGGAGTAGCCTCTTAATTATCAGATCAAAGGCAGTGAAAAGGTGCTAAGTGGTTAGGAGCTGCAGCAGCACGCTACTGGCCTTTGATCCGCTCGGTCCCAGCCTCCCCGACAGCAGCCTGCCTTAAATTAAATATGGACAGACATATCTCTTTGAGTTCAGCCCTTTTCCCCTCATAAGCTGTTGCATTTTTTTGTACATTGCACTCTGTTTGATGTGTGTGACTGCTTAGCTTGACAATGGACAGCAGTGTGCCTAAAAAGAAGTGGCTGACTAATCGAGGACTCGAACCTCCCGCTGAGTTACCTGGAAAGGTCCCGGCTCTCTCTGGACCAATCAAGCAGGCTGTTAAGAGTCGCCTATAATAAGACTGTGTGTGTATGTGTTTCCTCCTGCGTGTTTGATGTATTATTTGTGTGCTGATTTATCTGATGTTAGAGTAAACACCAGACCTCATGGGTCCTGGGCTGCAGACGTGAACGCTGTCTTCAACACTGAGTGCTGGATCTGGTCTGGTCTGGCCCTCAACTGTCCTGCCACCTCTGTCTTGCATTAGACCAGAGACTGTTTACGAGTGTGGCAGGCAGACTTAGCTGAAACAGTTGAGGTCTTGTGTCACCAGATGTTTTATAGGGCAGGCGGCATGGAGGAGGCAGGCAGTAAGCAAGGAGGCAGAGGGGGGCCGGCGCTGGCTGGGCCGGCAGTCAGGTGCTCTGGGTGCCCTTTTATGGGCCAGTCCACTAATGAAAGTAGGGTTCTGGGACCACTGTGGAACATCAGAGGCCACTCCACCCCACCAGACCCTCACCTCCATCTACACAGGAATGTCATAAAGCTTTAAAAGACCGCTCCCTCTTTCATTATTCACTTCCGCCTCCCCTTTCACTCGGCTGTCCCGACCGCTCATTGATTGGTTTCCATTTGTTGTCATGTTTTCAGGTGGCAGCTGAAGTGTCGCCTTCACTTCACTAGGGTGCCTCAGGATGGAAGCAATAAGTTATTATTAGGCAGATGAAGTGTAAGATGTTCCTCGGAGGAAGCGCAGTCAGAGTGGCTTGATAAGAGAAGTGAATGTGATAGCTGTGATAGAGCCCGACAGATGGAAGTCTTAAGAGGTACCAGTCACATATGGAACCGATCAAAGGAGCATTTCTGTGGTCAACTGTGATGTTGACACTGCAGAGGCCTGCTGGTGTAAAGTTGCCACAAAAGTGATCTTCAAACACTCTATCTCTGCCATTCTGCTTCTTGCTACCCATCAATACACTCGTCCATATCTGAATCCAATTGTTCACACATAATGTTAACTCAATTTATGGATTTACTAAGCTCTCTATGGGACTTAAGGGGACGCAATGCAATATGAAGTTGGGTTTGAGAACTAAATCATTGTTTCGGATTATAGAGATTGCTGAAATTTTGACCCTGTATGACATCTTAATTTTTCTGATAAATCATCAAGAATTCACCCTGATGCTTTGGGTGTAGTTTAAAGTCTCACTGCATGAATAAATGGATACAGATTTAATTGAGTTGAAGTCTCTTTAAATTGAGTCTTAAGGCATCAAGAAGTGACAACGTTCAACATCTCTGGTACATTGCTACACATTTAGAAAGCAGATTCTCTGGAGATCCACAGAGGGTCCTAAGCAAGTGTAGGTGTAACTCCTAACAACTTGATGAAACACGTATTTCGCAGCAGTGTTAAGGAAATTTAGCCCAATTTTTGCCAGTATGGGATGTCCATAAAATCTTGATTCAGTCCATTCATCCATCTACTCTTACCCACTGCCCACTTCCTGCTGACCCACCACTCCCAGCTTCCTCTCTGGCCCCCAAAACCCTCCACTCTGTCTAACTGAGCAGCTTTGAACTCCAGCATGTCCCACATGCCTCCTCGCTCCCACACATTTCAGCCCCGTGCATCACAGCAGCTTAACTCCCATGTAAATCAGCAGGTCGAGAAATACATCCTCTGCCAGGTGCATACACTTAGCCAGCACTGTTTGACTGGTGTTGAGGAAAAGAGGGCATGTGGTGAAAGAGAGAGAGAGAGGGAATGTATATGTGTGCATATGTGTATTTGCTTCCCTCCCTCAAGGGAGCACAGTTACTGCGATCTCCCCACGGCAGGCATCCGCAGGATCTGACTGGATTACACCCTGAGCCCCGCTCGCACGTTTTCGCCACAGTACAACATGCATGAGTGAGAGAAGACGGAGAAAACAACAACAGGGGGGTGAGAAGAGGAGGAGGAGGGGCAGGAAAAGGAGGAGGCTGCTGCTGGGCTAAAGAGGGACTGTGCACTGGGTAGCCGTGTGGAATAATGTTTCTGTTTACTTTCTGGGCCGTTGCCGTGTTAAACAGCAACGAGCCATGCGGTCCTGGGTGCTGGGAGGGGAGAGGATTTAATGTTGAGGTGGTGGGGGTAAAGGAGTTGATTTACGGAATGTTTGTATCCTATTGGGGGGTTTGGGGGTGGGGGGTTGCTTGATAGAGAACGAGCAGATGGAGGGGAAGAGGGCAATGGTTGGATTATAGAGTTATAGAGGATGCAGTAGTTAGAATTAGAAGAATATAAAATATAAATCTAGAAAGAAAGAGAAAGACGGACAGCCTTTCACAACAGATGACCAAATTTAAGGAGAAGAATTTATGCTAAAAGTCAGTTAATTTTCTGAGTGTCTCATCTTGTGACTTAAGTTAAATACTGTCTTCAAAGATGAAAGCCTTCAGTATCACCCTATCAAACAAAGTCGATGTCCAGCTCATAGCAGTAAGGGACTAAGTTGATTAGAACCATACAGCAGAATTTATTTCTGCCTGGCTGCATGTCATTTGATAGACCTTTGTTCTAAAATAGGTCCTGTCTGACTCATCTTCTGCACTGGTACAGTTCAAACAGTGAGGGGGCATTCTGGGTAAGGGAAAAAGTGTGTCACGTACACTTAATGGACCTTCGCCGTAAGTTCACTGCCAATTCTTAATCAGAACCCTGTTATACTGAGAAATGTGTGTGTCATGCATGTTGACTGAATTTCTTTGGTGCAGTTATTGTGTACATTAAGTCAACGGGTTGTTATGAGTAGATACTAACAGACAAGGAGCACAGTAGAGATTTAAGACACTTCTTCCTACTTCCCAGGTTCATAGTGATGTGAAATAGCATTAAGGGTCAAAATTACACCAACACTTGCACTATAATGGTTTGTCTGCACAGAAGATGTTTCAGGGGCTCTGTAAGTTGAACTTCTCAAACTTGTCTGACAGAACAAATACTGTCTGAACAGCTGGTGTTTCGCTTATGCGTTTAGAGTTAGGATTGTTTTAACCTGTGTTACATGGAACTACTAAAACTACAGTGATTGTTATTGGACCTATTTTGTGGGACTGATTTTTTTTCCTCTTTGCTAAACTTTGTTGCAATACCTTTTGTACTCTGGACTGCCTGCAAGCCAACTATACATCTATAGAGCCTACTGAAGAAACATATACAATTAAAAAATATTTTTGTAAAACCAATTCAATTTAAATAAAAATAAATAAATAAATCAGTAGGATAAACAGGCTACCAGTCAGGCATCACTGTGACTGAATTGCATTTGTGACTTTGTATGCAGATACATTTAAGTCACGAACTTAATTGTTTTACCAATCAAATTTCTAAGCAATCACATTGTACAGTTGAAGCAAATTGCTGGATAAAATGCTCAGTCTCTAATTGTATCTTAATCCATATTTGACTCTCATTTGGATGATGAGACCACTTTTCTACATGCCTGCAAAGAATTAATGCACCGTGCCACAGTGCCAGCTGACTCACCCAACACACAAACATTACAGCTGCAAAGTGTTTACACGCAAAGAGGAAAATGTGTTGTTTATCTGGAGTTTTTTTCAAAACCTTGTTTTTCTAAGACCTACTATGAGTTTCAGCTGAACGTTCAACATAATCATAGCTGTCTTCATGGGATAATGTTTGTGTCCTATTGGAGTAAAAATAATACTGGGAGGCATGGAAACATGTAAAGAAAAGCACATATTTGTGGTTTATGGTGATGATTATTGCAGCTATTTTTCCCCCCTTTTTTTCCTCATGCAGTTTACCAATTGATTGACATTTGTGCATTTATTGCATTAAAATAACAGACAACTATGCCATTTACTGATTTTATTAACTGCTTCAAATTATAGTGCAGCTTTATTACCATGCGTCACTATGGTGGGCATTATTAATCGACTGGATGAGGTCTGCTTTTACTGTGTGAATCTGATTTCTTTCTCCATCACTAGCAGCCATGACTGATTTTAATTGTTTCAGTGTACCACACAAGGCAACCTGAGGAATGGAAATTTCACTGCTGTATCTTGTTGGCTCCTTATAAGCAGTTTGTTGAAAACCTTAAAGAAAACTCTGTTCTTTCTGATCATGACTGTAATGTAAATGCACCACCAGCCTCAGGTGGATGCAGTTACCACACCGGAGGGATGTAGGTTAAACAAAATTTTTGGTTTGTTTGAAATTGTTTAAAGTGTCATCATGAATTTCACTACCACAAATATAACCTCAAAGTTTACTATTATAGATCACTGCAAGAGAATTATGACAACATTTTAAGGGAAGGATTCTGTCCCAAGCTTTTTGTTGCATAAACCAAGATTACAAGCTCCAATCACGCAGTGTACCTACTACTGACCAAAACAATATGAAATTTTAATTTTTCCTGGCTACGGTTATGACACTGTTAATTACAAATAACAGTTCTTTTTTTTACACACTCCTCCGAATAACTCTGAAAAGCTCAGATGCTGGTGATTTAGAGTTACTCTTTACCCTCAGCCTGCCTCAGCCCTTCAGCGGCTGGTTGTTTCGTATCACGTGACATGACTTCTCACTCTGACTGTGACTGTTCTCCCACCCAGTGAGCAGCAGTGCACTTGCTCTGGAGGTGAGTCTGTATACTGCAAGTTGCTGTGACTGCTAAACTTGTTACATGTCGTAGTTCTGGTGTTAAGACATGGAAAGTTTAATTTTAGATCAGGCTTACTTCAGCATAACGTCTCCTTAACTATGTCTCCTGATAAACTATATAGGAGGAATTCTTTGGATTATTTGTGCAGAATGGACAAACAGCATTTATTCTTTGACATTGGGCCAATAAATATTGTCCAGACTGACCTCTGCATTGATGGACAGCAGTTAATTAAAAGCATATAAGCTTAACAAATAGAGTTAGTCAATTATGTTATCTAAACTGATGCCAAAATTTGTTTTATGGCTGACATTTATTTAGAAATGTATCCCTTTTTCAGTATTGAATTTATCTGCATGGAAATATCTTGATTGCCTGATTAATCAATTTATCTTTACAATGAAAAACTAAAATAGTGCGTAGTTCCCATTGCAATTTTTTTAACTTTAAATATTTTAGCTGAGTAAAAGTCTACACCTAAAGATTTTCATTTTAATATCAAATAAGACAGCAACACCTGATGTTTGAACTATTAAAATAGTTTTTGGCTAATTAATGATTTCCACATTATCATTACCATTTTCCCTCTGTGCAATATAGCTGTAATGTTATGATTTTAATATGACAGTATCCTGTGTTACACTGCATGAATACTGATGAATGCTGCTGTACATATTTTCAGGACGTAACCATGAACCTACTATTTTTCCATTCATATAAAACCCTGCTTAAGAATTACACACCACTGTACCATCTAAGGTTGTACCATGGTAACTGATACAATGCTGTGCCACAATGTCTATGATGTGGCCAATGCCATGATGGACAGCTTCGACCATGGCCTGTACAAATGTGCATTGCTTGTTCCATGGCAAGATGAAAATATTCAGTATCATAATGACACAATGGTCCTTTTTGCTAGAAAAATGAGCACAGTCTGCACAGTCCACCGGTCCAATTTGTGCTGGCCAACATTTGCTGTGCTCAGTCTGAACACTTGTGTGAACTTGTGTCATTGAAACGTTACAATAAAGGGAGCTTGTACTTCTCTAGAGGAACAACACACAAAAAAAAGGAATGTCTGCTACATGGACTCACTATCTAACTGCTCGCCTCCCAGGCTGGCCGTTCCCTGGGGCTGGCAGCAACGCTCTGGTCAAACTACGGGAGGTAACTCCGGAGTTGTTGAAGAATCACTAAGCTTGTCTATTAGATGCAAAAGGCATCACTCAGATTTAAGATTGCTGGCCGACTGTTTTATTCAGTTTTATTTAGTTATTCAAGCTGTGCGTTTTTGTTTGCATCCTGGGAGTCCATGAGGATTTGTTTGTTTGTTTGTTTGTGAGTTTTTTTGTTGTTGTTTTTGTCAAGCAAAGGACAATTTATTTTAAGTTAAACTGTTTTGTTTTGTGCACTGACTGTGGTGGACATTCTAACACCTTTATGCTTCTTGGTGTCTGGTAGTGTCTTTTACAATACCTGTTTGAATGCCATGTAGTAAAAGACATGGGTCCTTTGTAAGGCTTACTGGTACACAGCTAAAAATATCCAAACAAATCAATATCCTACTCTCTGACTAGCATACCAGTTCCTGGTCAAACTGCCATAGTAACCTAAAATAGACTCTCAGTTAACTTTATATCCACAGACATCACTAAAAATGAAGCTCATTAGTTTTTTATTTTGAGCGAGAAAGAGACAAGGAGAACAAACAAGTGTTAAATTGACAGGAGTTTGACCCCACTCGCTCCACTGCCAGACAGCTAAGATACAAAAGCAGCTAAACAACTGAAATCCTGTGCATCTAGTGGTTATCGGCAAATCTGTGGCTGCGCTGGTTTGTGCTGCTGCACAGATGTGTGTTCTTTAGCACATGCACACAAACATATAACATTGTTTGTTAGTTCCCTGCATTAGGTGAACACTTTGACTGTGCATACTCAATGAGAAAAAAGTTAGTTAGAGGCCTAATATGGGGTCAAAAGAGTTACTCTATCCCACAATGTTCTGTTTACTCAAATGTTTATTTTGTCTTTTTTTGACAAATGCAACAAATTAAAAGCAGAGAAAAATTGTTTCCTTTTCAAGGACCTTCACTTAAAATGGGTTTGCATAGTTTAAGAGACGTGGAGTGGATCAGCCATCTGTCCATAATGCTCCACCACATTCAGGTTCACAGGATAACCTCAGTGTCTCTGTGTGTTCCCGTGTAAATCCTTCATCTTTCTGTCTTCTGTCTAACCTAGCTCTGGCCATTTATCCCCCTCCCTCCTCCCATCTCTTGCCCTGGCACTGGCCTGTGTAAGTGTGCTCTGGGGTGTGTGTGTGTGTATGTGTGTGCATGTTGGGGGTAGCTAAGGGAGGGGCAGAAGGGAGTAGGGTAGCAGCTCTAGGTCGGTCATGCGAGAGCAGCCGGAGTGCTTGTGGTCATTATCAGAGCAAAGTCTCAACGTTGCCGCACCAATTAGTTTTGACCCAGAAGGAATAGTCTGTAGACCGGGGACAGGCAGCGCTTCATCTCCAGCAGATTTAAACGGGCACACGTGCACACACACACACACATTCATAAACGAAAGTGAAAATGCATATACATACACACACCGAGGCTAGTTTGCACGTAGAACATACTTTTTCATTTGTACTACAGGACTGCACGCCTCTCTCGTGCACTTTATCCTGGTTTCTCTGTCTGTTTCCATGTGGGCACAGAGGCTGGCTGTTCAGTCCTCCTGGCAGACAGGACATGTCATGAATGACAACCTTTTATATCAATCTAGGGGAGCATGTTGAGGGAAGAACCTACACAGGGATCGAAATCAGATTTATCTCAGAATGAAAAGCTTCCAAAATGTTGCCTCATCTGTACAAAACTCCAAATAATGTCTTCCACATATTTAAACCTTCTTTTTTGATGGTTTTAAATGGACAAAATGCATCACAACTGCACTTGTATTCAAGTTTAAGATGTGTTTGGGCTAAGGACAAACTTAAGGAGGTATAAAATCCTTACTGATTTTGACAGTGCACTTCACTACACATCTCACGATGGAATTCAACAGGAATGATGTATTTTCATTGGCCGACCCAGGAGTCAGCATCTCCCTGATTCCCTTGACAAAGTGGAACTTATTTAGCAACTTGTTAGCAGCCACCTTTTGTAAAATACATAAAAGCTACAAAATATCAAAAGTGTTTAATGTTGTTTTTTAATGTCGTAGAACAAAGCTTATGTTTCTACAGCCTTTGTTTTACACATTGATCCAAAACCTATTTAAAGAAAAAAATCATTGACCTTTAGATGATGGACCCAAAGTTGCAACAATGCTAACTAATTTCTTGGTTTTACGACTTTTCCCTGCAGCACTCCATGTATAGACCACTGTGTATATGAGTTTCCCAAAAATGGTAGAGCCCCCAGAAAAACCACTGACATCAGAATTTCCTAAGAATCTTTGTACTCTAGCTTCACTTAAGGTTTTAATTTTAATGATTTGACCTTTGTGTACTGAAAAATATGTTACATTGAGTCTGACTCTTACACTGAAGGTGTGTAATAATCAAGTATGTGCTGTATTGCAGCTCAAATCAGTTTGCTCAGACTGAAGCTTTTACAATTATAAGACTAAATGATAATCACTAATGTCAACCAAGCTTCTTCCAGTGTCTGATTTTAAGACTAAGGCATCTTTTTTTACCCCCAAAATCTGTTGTTCAACCCTTAGATTTATTGTTGGTGCTGATAGTGCTGATGGTGCTTTTAGTTTCACATTAGAAAATGAAAGCCTTTCCCACCGCTTCCTGGACTCTTGAGCAGTGATGTAAAACACAAGACAGAACAGTATTTACATGTAGAGTCAATAGCACATCAAAAGCATGCCTGGTTTATCATGTTGAAAGAAAGTGCACAGCAAAAAAATCCACCCTGCATCAGTTCATGTTGAGTGTTCAGAGACTGTCCAAAAAGAGTTCAAAACCAGGTGCTGGACTGAAGTGTTGGCACTGAAATAAAAAAATGGAGTTTGCACATTCAGTGCTGTTCCCAATAATGTTATAAATTATATCAAACACATGAGCATATTACAATGGAGGTGCAAGCCCTTCCTTTAGGAATAAAACAGATGCAGAGACGTATTCATATATGGTCTCAAGGGGTCACTTGACAGTTCATATGAAAAAACATTTACCATGCCCTTTAAAATACATATTAAGAAGTGTTTAGTAGAAATTGTACAATACAATAAAAAAGTGGGTAAATATGCATGTCCACAAATAAAAGCAGAGCTCTATGATAAAACAGTCAAGTGGGTAAAAAGACCTTACAGTGCAAACAGCATAATCAGAATAATCAGAACAACTTGAATATTTCATGACTTGAGCATCAGGTGTGAACCGTCATAATGAAATGCAATTACAAGAAGAAAAAAAAACAGATGGAAAAAACAGAAGACAAAAAAAAAAAAAACGTATTATCTGGTCGTGCATCTGCTGTTCTAGTGCTCATGATGTTTGTGATACTGAGAGAGTTATCAATGGAAAAATCCATCCTGTGGAGAAAACATGGACTCAGACGCAAAGTGCAAAGGCACATTTCCTGCACCCATGACACACAGCATCAATTAACCTCTGATTCTTTATTCGGACGGTGGGAAAAGAAACAAACCAAACATGGGAATCAGAAAAAATGCAGACGAGGAAAGGACTTTCCCAGCAAGTAAGAATCAAACTCATCATGAACACAACAGGTATGTGATTAATTAAATTAGTAAGTCATTATCTGACACCTGTTTGACTGCTTTAAGGTCCGCCCTTTGTTCTCACTGTGCACTGACTGTTAAATCCTGTTAAAAATCATTTTTCAACTGTTAATTTAAGGCAAAAAATTAAATAAAGTTGCTTTAAGCTGTGTAAAACTGTAAACTGGATATCTTAAAGGAAACTTCCAGTTCACTTTATTGTCTGTTTTATTTTTCAATCAATTTAAGACAATATTTGCACCAAAATATTTTTTGAGGACTGGGAACACGGCAACATCACTACATTAAAGACAACAGCTCAGCTTTCAGGCTACCCTAAAAATGTCAAAGAAGAAGCAAAAATGGGTGCACCTAAAAAGTACAATATAACCACTCATTGCAGGAAAACCAATGCTATAATTTCACCGCTTATTTGTTTGGTTTTTTTTAGTTAAGTTTGAATGACTTGGAAGTTTGTTTCCAATATGTCTGATTATCTGACCGCAAGTGTTTCCTCATATATCTGATTTTTTGGTGATGTGATCTTGTTTTCAGATCTCAGTAATGACAGTCTTACTGATCTTGTAACTCACAGAAACGCTGTAAAACACCTCACACCGTCTTTGGGCCTGGTCAGGTCATCCCATGCATGTGCCTGCACATAAGCTCCGGCGGTCTCTTACTCTCTCTGCGTCCCTCCTGGCTGCCAGCTCGGCCCAGGCAGACTCCTCTCTGATTTGTTAAGGTAATGATCTAATCTGCGGCCATTAGGGAGAGCAGCCTTTAGTGTTTAATGTGTGGCCAGGTGGTCCAGCTGCCAAGCTCCACAAATTAAAGTGCCCGGGCTCGGCAGTAATGAGTAATGAGCTGTATTTAAAAGCTGCCATACCTGAGCCCACTTGGCCAGGCCTCAATATGGCCAGGTTCAAACGAACAACTTGACTGCTTTTTCAATTCCCCAGATGCTCAGATGAGTTCAGACTACTGTGCACAGTGCTGCTACACACACACACACACACACACACACGCACACGCGCTAAGAAACACCTGAGAAAAAAAAACATTAATACACACCTCCAGTTTGAAGTGTGTGAACAAACTGCATTTCAGAATTTTTGGTTGCAGTTTAATGAAAGATATGTTAGAGCTGGTTACTTGAAATAATCCAAACGCTACGAGAAATGGCTGGATAAATGCAGCTCAAGCTTGATGCTAATGAGTTTGGTTTTTCTAATTCATCAGTAAAAAACCCAAACTGTAAAAGTGACTGTTAAAGTACAAAATTTTAAAAAAGCCCCACAATCTTGACGAATGGAGAAATGATGAGGATTTCATGGTGTGAGTGAAAACTGAGCCTGTGGGGAGACTGACAGAACTCTTACAATAAGGCACTGTATTGTTAAAAAGATCAAAATGAAAAAATAAGTTTAACTCCAAAGAATAAATACGCAGCGTAAAGATTACAGAAATAGAAACATGACAGCTAATGCAAGAGAGCTGTCTGGTGCCCAACACCAGATCATTCACAGATGTACGGACATTATGCTCAGTGAGTACTCACTGCTCAAGTGTGTGTACACGCAATCAGAGATGCACACACACACAATGACCCAGTGGTAAGTGGTGGCCAGTGACAGCAAACCACACTTCCATCTGTGTGTGTGACAGTGTGGAGTGAATGTTCTGTATGAGAGCTGCCATGTCACATCTTGTTCGTACACCATGCAAACACACACACAGACATGCACACACACACACAGACATGCACACACATACACACACAAGACTCCAGTGACTTTAGAACATGGGAAGTGTGTGTTCAGCCTTAAATGTAACACACTGATGACCTGTCCACATAGATAAATGTGGATTTAAGAAAAAGCAAACTCCTAATAAATACTTGTTCAGTCAATAAAGTTAAAATTTCGATGTAAATTGGACGCCTTCCAAAAGTCTTTTGCGGCTTGTTTGTCACACTTTATCCTTGCAGGTGCTGTAGTTGTTGTTTTTTTTGTTACTTGTTTTCTATGTTTTGTGTCTTTGTTTTTTTTTTTTTACATTTTAATTTTTTTTGTAATCAATATTATTT
>JAPZDY010000022.1:1359270-1381170 GCA_029783645.1 Ctenochaetus hawaiiensis
TACTTGTTTTCTATGTTTTCTGTCTTTGTTTTTTTTGTTTTACATTTTAATTTTGTTTGTACTCAATATTATTTTTATTGTGTGAGACAAAAAAAAATGAAATTCATTAATCTATTAATACAATCATTGGAACTTCATGTGGAGGGTACATGATAAACAGCTGGGGTTGATTTCCACTGGTTATAAAGTGCTTTTGACCATTTTTAAAGAATATATATATATATAAATATTCCTTTGATTTTTTTCTAAATTCTTAAGCTCCCTTAAAACCCAACAAAACCTAGCTTAATGCAAATTTGGATGATAGGTTAACATCCCTGTAAGTGCTGCTGTCATAGATAGATATAAAAAAATTGTTCAGGGCCAGTGGTCTGATGAGACCTGGAATCAAAAGCAAAATACTGTATATTGGTACCGTACATCAAGTTCTTTCATACATACAATCCACACATTTAAACACTGCAGAAATTTGCAACTGATCCAGTACTGATGGGGTATGACTGAAAACTCATTATATATCTTTATATATATTTTATATCACTGGTCTGATTGTTGGTCATGTGTCTAGGTCAGCCCATCCCCCCCATCAGGCACCTCATCGGGGCTGATTGACCTCTACTTCGATTTCATGCATGCATGGCAGAGAGCTGTCATTAAGCAATGTGATTGGAATATTCAGATGACTGTTTTAATTGAAGAGAACAAGTGTTCACACATGGCGGGGCTGGCGGTGTTGTCGAGCGCCTGAGGCCGAGTCCCCGAGCGGCCCAGACCCATCTGATCATGGCTCAGTGGAGACCACAAGCCCACCAACACTACTGCAAAACCCTGGCTGCTTTTAATGCCTCCAGGCTTCCATCGTATTCACATCACACTGTACACACACACACACACATCCCTGCATGGCACAGGAGAGTGAGAGAAGGAAGGGGAGAGGAGGGGAGGACAGCAGGAGAGAGGACACAGGAGAGGTGGAGGGAAGAGATGAATGAAGTGAGTGACAGCATAATTTAATACAGCAAACTCATTAAAATGCAAAACAAATAGGATTCAAACAATGTGGGTAAGAATGAGACATGTAAACATCAACTGCAGTCAGCAAAAGCAATACAACAACAATACCATGTAGAATACTCTCATTTGACTGGCATTCATAAACATGAGTCAGCAGCATGCATGGGACGTAAGCAGACATGTATGCAAAAAGCTTTACTCATGTACAGTATGAAGGCTTTTCTTTTACCTTAGAATGTTAAGTTTAAATAGTTGGGATATTTAATTACTTAAAAAAATAATAAAAATAATGAAATAAAAATGATAAAATAAGTAATCCTTGAAAGTAGTATTTGTAGTATTTGCTATTCTTTTATATTCAAAGTGGTAACATGTAACTCATTTTTGCCCGTATAGGTTTAACAAAAGACTCTCTGACAACATTTCTATATCACTACAATACCTTTGAAAACTACATTTCATCCCACTGAAAGTGACATGAGACATGCACTTTGACTGACTTTATTATTACCTGTTGGACAGAATACAAAAGAATTGAAGTGTTGAAACACAGGTGCACACAGAGCACGACCACACTTACAACCAGTATAATGTAATGTAATATTAATAATACAGCATTGTACCATTGTTAAACAGCTGAAGGCAACTATCATAAGCATTTAAAAATTTTTGTCACCTTCTCTTTTCTCTCATGTGAATCACAACAGTTGGACAGTAAGAGGAGATTGTTTAGAGACACTACATGATGCAGTGTATCTGTAAACATATAAAAGTAAAGGGTCATTCCCAGTGGAAATCATGCCATAACAAAAATCTAACATGCTTTAAAAGAATTTAAAAAAAAAACATTTAAACATTATTCCAATTACTGTACATTCTGTCAGCATGTTTAAAATAACTAAACAAAATGTTCACATTCCAACATTTTAACTTACACAACAAACTATACGCCTGTATGTATACATGAAATTAAAATAAAAATTTGCATCTCTTTTGAAAAAAAGGAAACATGCAATACAAATGTAGATCAGTATATTGTTCAACAAAATCTATAATAACTGATGTTATAAAAGGTTAAAATGAATTATGTAGTAGGTATAAGTGCTTATGCTGTCCTGTTAGTGTCTCTCTGTTTAGTCATTAAACTATGATCACTTGCAACAAAAACTTTGTTATTCTGACAAGCATACCTTTCCGGTCCCTTATCTTACCTTATATTACCCTATCTATCAATAATTGCATTTCACTTGTGTGGAAATACAGCCAGAGAGGTGAAAAAGCGTTTAATCTGGCATGAGAATGTACACAGAACAGATAAGATATTACCTGACTCTTTTCTGGAAGATTTTATCGTAAGACAAGTGTAATGGTAAATTGTCAAATTTAGCATGAAAAATCTTGGCAGCACTGCAGTCTGCTTTATCTCAGAGCTATCTCTTGAGGAAAAATCCCTAATATCTTCTGCTTTCTCATTCATGGATTAAGAGAATAAATATGTGTGCTACCATTGTTCAGGGAATTATTACTCCTCTGAAGCTTGTTGGTTGCCAGGATCACTATGGAGAATGAAATGGTTGAGTGATGCTGGGGTCCGCTAGCCCTTCACCCCCTCACGCCTGGTCGTCTTACCGTGCTAAGGCACCTCCTGTCCTGCCCAGATCACCCACTCCTCATCCGTATTAATTGGCTGTCAAAAATGTGCTGAATTAACGGATTAATGAGCGTGGATTTGAATCCTAAGTTTGGCAAAGGGGGGATGTTTCCCTGCCGTGGCACAGGCTCCCCCTGCCTCCCCTCTCGTGTGCGCAGGCCTGTTACAGATATGCATCCAGGACATTTGAGCGGATTGCATTTCATTAGTTTGATTTGAGCGGACAGCACTAAGCTGCTGAGGGCTCTGCGCTGACAGCTAATTACAGGAATCAGCCTTGTCCACTGATAGAGAACAATGGGCTGGGATGAGCCCGCCTCGCCAGGGGTACCGGCCCTGCACACAGCCCCAGCATTTGGCTCCCTTATAGTCCCCAGTGTGGAGAACCATTACTTGTGTTAAAGGATATGGAAAGCCTAATCGAGTGCTGCCTTCCTCTTCAGCTCCCAACTCTATTTTGAGACAGAAACAGAAAGAATGATACAGAGATAGGGAAAATGGCCCTTCTGGCAACCTGAGGTGCCCCCTTACACACACACCTCTGTACCAACCACAACCCCCTCCCTACCCATCCTCACTGCTACCCTTCAACCCACAGCATCCTCCATCCTTTTCACTCATGCAGGCCGGCCGGCTGCGTGCATGGGTCTGTCCGCTTCCATAACTCCGTCCATCTTTAAATCATCAACATTAAAACATGCCGCTCACTCATGTGAACATTTTCCCCCTTAAAAGAGAATTAAATGGATTAGCGCAAACGTCAGTAAATTTAGCGGTGCATTACCCTTGCAACATTCCAAATGGCAGATCTCAGTCAGACAACTGGATTAGCTGAGTTCCTGCTCCCTGCCCACCGTAATCTTTTGTTAGGAATCACGTTTTTTTCTCCCTCTCTGTTCTTCCGCCAGCCACACAAAGAAGTTTTCTTTTATTTCCGTCTCTGATGGCTGACTTTGTTTGTTAAAGCTGAGCAAAACAACTTTGGATCTTCTGTGTTCTTTCAAGCCACAGTACTGAGGGGTGAGGCAATTTTAGAGGATCTCTCTCTAGTGTGTGCTCCTCTGTCTCGTTTGCGAGGCATTGATATGGCCGGTGGCTAGTGGCCAGGTGCACTGACACAGACTATTATTTTGGGAGCGAGTAGCACCATCTCTCAGCTTTTTGTGCCATTTTCAGGTCAGGCCTTTAGGTCATTTTCCCCTGCAGATTCTACCAGTCTATTTTCTGGTCGGCTGATGGAAGGTAATGACTGAGAGGCTGATGGTGGTGCTGGCTGTGCCTGCATGTGACCATGTCATCTCAGCTCAGTGACAGGGCTTGCAGTGGCCGGTGTCTGCCAGGGAAGCACCAAGGAACAAGCAGAGCCCAACGCCTGGTCCGGGGGGTCAATGTGAAGTGGCCCCTGCTCTGACTGACAGGACACTGCGGTTTGTTAGGGAGATTTGTCCCTGCTGCGGATCTCCTGTCGGCCCGGTTGTGGCATTCGTGTCAATTTGCACCCCACGCACGTAGCCGGTCTAGCTGACAGGTGAGCGGTGGTATGGCGTCCTGTCCGCCTAATTGTACCCCGCAGTCCTGCCTGTGTGTGGGTGCTGAGAAGATGGCTGAGGCCCGGGCCTGTTAGCGCCCTGCTTGCCCTGGCGGCCAAGCCCAGAGCAGCCTCCTCAGCATGGGAGTAATCCAAGGTGAGAGCCTGTCGCTCTGTCAGCTGGTTGTCTACTGGCTGCATAGAATGATGGACACTCCACCTGGCACAGCAGACAGATATGTATTCTTAGCTCACCGTCTACACATGGTGGCGTGCACAGTGAATATGTACATGCAAACGCATACGGAAACACCCACTCACAACACATGCAAACAATAAATCAAACTACATTTACATGAAATCCAGGGAGAGGTATATAGATACACATGCATTTATGTCATGCATTCTGTATTCTTTAGGGAATCCAAGGCCTTCAATGTGGGGGGAAGGGGGAGGTTGTAATTGTCAAATTGTCCATCTTTGAATTCCCTGAAGAACTTTGTATGTAAATATGTTGAACACAATTCTTAAGCAATCCTTGTGTTTTGTTTTCCCAACTACTATACATGATAAATGGGCAAGAATTAATGTCACAAGACTCAGAAAATGCAGAAAAAAATCTCACGTAACACACACTTTTGTCATGTAAGCTGTCTGCATGAATACTAAAAAAATGATCTGACATGTGAGACGGACAAACATGCATTTCTTTTCTCCCACCGGTGATAGATTTTTTTTTTTTTTTTCCAAAAGGAATCAATGATGTTTGCTTGTTTGATGAACAGTGTGAAGAGTGTGTTACAGGCATGTGTGTGCGTGTGTGTGTGTATGTATGTGTGGGTTCGTGGGGGGGTGGGAGGGTGTGGGAGGATAGTCGGGGAGGTGTGCCATTTCCTGGCTCATGAAGGCCTCGGTGCCAGCTGCGCGGGGCTGGTGCTGCTTCCTGGGGGCAGATGCCTGCAGTGCTGCCTCCATGATCCCAGCTCTGTTCCTGCACCAGCCCCTGCAGTCTGCTTCACGCCCCGGGGGGGTTGGGGGTAGGGGGTGGGGGGGGTTACACACGCACACACATATAAACACGCATAGACACACATAGACACACACACGCACACACACACGAAAAAGCTTGTGCACGCATAATCACACAGAGTCCGTACGCCTAGAAGTGCAAACACACACCCTCGTTCTCTCTCTCACACACACACACCTCCTAGGCTCTGGAGCATTAATTAGGCAGCCTACAAGTCTGCCACACCATGGTATACCTCCATCACACACTGGAAAACAGGCAGAGAGGACGAAAAGCACAATTCAATACACACACACACACACACACACACACACACACACACTGCTGCAGAATTTGGAGGAACTGGGAGGTGCTGCCGGACCCCAACAACAGAGAGACGAAGAAAAGAAGAAATTCCAGTCGCTTTTTCGCCTCTGAACATCAGCTCCTCCTCGCCTTCAACCGGCTCGTCCACCGCTTTAATCACCCATTCCCTCTGTCTCCTCTCTCCTCTTCAGTCATGTTGTTACTGACACCACACTGGCATCCAGAGGCCCCAGTGGGTACTGCAACCTCTCCACCACAGTGCCCCCCACCACCCTGACCAAGTCTAAAAATAGGCTCTAATTAACCACAGCACTGCACCTTTGGAGATGTTGTTTGGAGTGGGAGAGCGTTTGTTGTCTTGTATCTATAGAAGTTGCTCCTCTCTGGGACTGAAGGAGTGCTCAAGGTCTCTTTGCATTTTGATAATAACGCATGGATGTGAACTGATGTTCAGCCAGTGGGTGAAAATGACATGCAGGTGAAGCTACATAAGTGAAGACAAGAACCAACCAGGGTCAGGAGGATGAATGATGTATTTTGATGTAGTCTGATTTTGAGTTTAAAATGAAAACACATCCAAAGTTTTTTGTTTGTTTCTTTCTTTTTTTTTCCAGACACAATAATTTTTTTATTTATTTGTTCTTGAGAATCCTGATTAGACCAAATTTTCACCATGACCTTGGTTATTATGTTATTAAACAAATGATTTTTTCTGTTGTTTAATACTTTTTACCAATACCTTTTGTTTTGGATCTCTGATCCACCTGGGTAAAATGGTAAACAGACCATTTTACCCAGGTGGGTTAAAGGACACCTCTGATCTGTATCTGTTTACATATACCATGAATAGGTGGGGCTTAACCTGGAAATGGGTAGTGATTAAACTGGAGACAGGTGAGTTTTATTGTCCGTTTCAGTGTGAAATTGATGTGGGATAATCAGTTGTTGTCAGGGTTATTTTTGATTATAAAACATTTAATGTCAAGAGCAAGAGAACTGTTGACAGAACAACATGAATAAACAATACTGAACACATGACTTGCAGTATTAGGGCATCGGTAGAGAGAAGAGAGGAATATTGGATTGTTACTATGTCACCGTTTTTTGTTGTTTTTTAAAGTTCTTTATAACTGATAATGTTAAACTGGATCATTTCTGTAAACAGACTCAACCTGTAGGCAAAAGCAAGTTATGGGACACATTAGCTGTGACGGTACCAGTTCCAGTACAAACTAGTTTCTTCTACAGCATATTTCCATACATATGTGCTGGTTTAGCTTGACTCAGTTTGGCTTGGAGCATGAACCCAGCATGGAGGGCAGAAATTTTAATTTCCATTAAAACAGCATGGAGGCGTGCTGTGTCTTTACCTGGTGACACACTTGTCTTGAGGCAGTCATTATTTTTGATGCAGATGTTTCTCTATTTCACAGCATGGCATGTAAAGACGTTTACTGTTGGAGGTGAGCTGTGTGCAGAGATGCAGTAAGAGTCTGTCGTCTGCAGCTCTTCTGACATGCTGCTGTGGCAGTTTCTTCATGTCAATTCCTCACTGCAGGATTAGTAGACTTGATTTATTGAAAATAGCCAGTAACAAAGCTCTGTTAATTTGGTGATATACATATTTCCACGTTATCTTGTTATATAAAAGTTTTTATTGTTGAGAAGCAAAATAGGAAAATGTTGGGTTTTCATCACCAACAACTCGATAAGGCCCCTGCACAGCTGAAGCAAATGGAGGAAACAGTAAAATGAAGCAGATATCTGAAAAGTACAAACAGGGACACAGGAGAGAAACTAAACTTTAGACCGCAGGCATTCGGTTAAAAGCAAGAACAGAACAGAGATCAGAACACACAGAGACTCTAAAAAATGCCTCCCTCTCTGGTTTCCAGCACTGATGTGAGTTGTGTCTCACAACACAAACTTGTTTGAGGCCAAGGAGGAGGGTCATCACAGGTTGGCCGAGGTCAGTGACATGTCACAGCAGCCCCCGAGGCGGGCCTGGCGTGATTTGACCCACTCCAGAGAAGATCCGTCTCAGGCAAGGCCAAGCACAACTCCACATACTTAAACTGCTAATAGAAAAACACAAACCAGTGGGGCATGGCTTGGCTCAGAACAGCCTGAAGAGCCAGTGGGAAAGCCTCACAAGTAACTCGCCTAAAGATATTTTACAAAGCAAGGTGGGAGTGAGCAGAGGGAAGAATGTAACTGGTTGAGAAGCAGAGAGAAGAGTTGCTGCCTGTGATGATGGCAAGATTGCGTCTGTGTGGTGTGGCAGAGCTGTCTGTGATGGGCAGGAGGCGGAGCTTAATGTGGACACAGCTACCAAATCAACGCTTTTCTTCATCACTGGTGCAGATACTT
Source organism: Ctenochaetus hawaiiensis (assembly GCA_029783645.1). Lineage (NCBI taxonomy): Eukaryota > Metazoa > Chordata > Actinopteri > Acanthuriformes > Acanthuridae > Ctenochaetus > Ctenochaetus hawaiiensis. The sequence goes on from JAPZDY010000022.1 coordinate 1,367,170, forward strand.
GTGTTTGTAATATCTGCATTGGATAGTTTTTTTTTATCTAAGTGCTCACTTGACTGAACACACAGGAACATATTGTCACATATACAGTTTTTGGAGTCACTGGCAAACATCATTTTGCAGAATTGAGGACACGCTCAGAAACAAGCAAGTCTCTGCAGGTTGCTTAACAAAAATTCAGAACCTAAACAATCTGTTAAAACACACAAAACCCTATGAACATATTTTGAATCACTGTATTTCTTGTTGTCTTGTCCAATTCTTTCAAAAACTAGACCTCAGTCTTAAGAAGCCAAACTGATGCAATCAGTGAGAAGTGAGCAAAATGAGATTCCTGACACAGTGGATGCTGCACAGTTAACATTCTCCCTCTCAGTGTGCGATGGGGCCGGCTGCAGAGGGCTGTGGCAGCTGTCTGAGCGCGTGTTTTGCTCATATGGGGCAGAAATGCTCGTGGTGCACTGATTTCCAATAGGTCTTCACCTCCTCTGCTGCTTATGGCCTGCGGCTCCTTCCTCCTTCTCCTCCTCCTTCTCTGCACTCAATCAATTGACTGACGCCGCTGACCAGCTCCCACAGCACGCTGCCGGGGGAGGGAAGTTATTGGAGTCGTGTGTGTGTGTGGGTGTGTGTGTCCACATCAGATACCTCCAGTGGGGTTGTACATGCAGTAGTGTCTGAATAATTTTTATTTTTTGAAATAATCTGCAGAAGACTAAAGTTTTAATCAGGAAAATACCAGATACTCCCGACAGTAGACCTCTGTAGCAGGTTTGCTGTGTTAAAGATATGAAATTGTTTTAAAATATGCGTTTCTACAAATTTTGTTTACATTTATTTTAATGATGAATATCTCTCTTTTAATTACTTTGTTACAGCAGTGAGTTTTATTCTCTTTTTTAGAATGTTTTTCAGTCACAGTGATGTAAATTTACTTTAGAAATTCACTGCAGTTACCTTGTAATTGAACTATTTCTTTACATTAAGGCGAGTAGTGGGGCAAAATAGAAAGGCTGGCCCCAGCAGTGGACCAAACCAAGTTTTTTTGGTTGTCAAGTAGCAGGAAACAAACTTAAAAAACACCATCCAGCAGCTGTACCTTGTTGTTATGGTCAGAGAAAAGATGTCAGGAGGTCAGTCGGCCTGACCAGGACTGATCACAGTCTGCAAGACAGAGGGAGGCCAGTGTGACAATGAGGATTACAATACTAAGGTGAGTTATAGTGGCTCTGTTCAAGACTTTGACTCCATGGACGTCAAAGACACAGTGGGTCAGAAGCTGTGAGAAAAGAGGAGCAACATCGTAGAATGTTCATTTGTTCATTTACGTCATTTTATTGTTAACCTGAATATGGAAGTTATTTATTCCTATGAATAATTAGACTTGTGTGATTTTACATTGTGTTGAATGAAATAAACAAAATGTTCATCCTGCTTGTTTCAGACACATTCAGAATCATTACAGCTTCTACCATTAGCATTGTTGTTAGCATACAGCTCTGTGTCTGTGTTGTAAAATTGATATTTTAAAGGCTAATGTCTTGTTTTCTTACTAAGCACAGTGTTTGTATAAATATTTATCGAATTATTCAACTAATATCACAAATGTGTAATGCCTAATCAACTGATGACCTGAACTAATGACTGCTACTCAACTAGAAAAATCTTAAGTCAGGGGCAGCCTACTAAGTGTTCTGTATTTGAATTTTCAGGAGAGGAATGGCTGCAACAATTAAATCTGACATCAGTTTAATTTAAAATTCTCTGGAGTTACATGTGCATCCAAAATACTCACTGTAATTACTTTAAATGGGTATGTACAGTTGACATGAACGAGAAAACTAACTCCAGAGACCAAAACCAGGCTGTAAACATGTTTTTACTGCTGTAGAGTTGGTACAGTTGCTAGTTAAAATATTGGGATTAATGGGGTTTTACTTACTTTTAATGATCAGTGGCCAGTAAAGACAGTGGACTTTTTAGTACTATCCCACTGGCTTTGTTTTTTTAACCCCAGAGGTTTCCAATTGGGAATCACCCAGTAAAAAGATTTGAAATAAGTCACTAAAAGGGATTTGAAAAGGTACTGAATCTAGCGACCCAGCCAAATAGCAAACCTGCAACTAAGCAAACAAGTCAAACATATTGAGCAAAAAGCTGCCAGGACTGATGTTCAAAATGATTGAAAGTGTCATAAACTTTCCATTGTGCACAAAAGGTAGAAATATCTTTAAAATAGATATGCCTCACACTGAATTAAATTTAAAAAAATACGAATAAAAAATACTAAAAAATACAAAATTAAAAATAACAATAAATATAAAACAACAATATAACAATATAAAACAGAAATCAATGGCTGAAAAGTACATTCATTCATATATTTACTCTATTATTTATTATAACTATTTCTTAATTATTAAAGCAAGAAAATGCTGTAGATAGTTAAATTGGTCTGTATTAAATAAAAATTGACATATGAGTGTCAGTTTCATTTTCCCACAATCACAGCTGTAACTCAAAACCTTAACAGAAAAAAACACTACTGGTTTTGTTCAACTGTTTTTCTGTTGTGAGTCTTCACCTTTGAGACACAGGAGGTGTAGATACCAGGTGTGTGACAGAGAGTACCTTCCTCTGGGAACGCAAGGTGCCTGCTGTCATGGCCACCAGCACAGGTGTGTGTGCGAGTGTGTTAGTGTGTGGCCACAACCCCAGGGAGCTGGTCAGCTGTTGTTTCATGCAGGAGATTACACAGCTTAATCAGGCAGCCAGATCAGGTGCAGCTGATGCTGTCTTCTCAACACACACACACACACATACACACACAGACACACACATTCTAACCCCACCACACACAAACACACTCCTCCCTTTACACCCAATTAACCCTGTTACTGGGCCCTCCATGCCAAGGGACCATGGACACACCCACCATATACAGGTAAGCACAGTCTTATCATGTTCAGGCCTGTAGCATAATAGAGCATATACACACACACATGCGCACACACATGCTGGAAAGTGCAATCACAAACAGGTCACATGTATTTTAAAGTAGACCTGTATTTATGGAGAGCCAATGTAGTTTTCTTTTTTCTCTTTTTTAATTAAAAACAGATACCCTTCAGTTAGCGGTTAAACGCTGTTATGATGGATGTGTTGTAGATGGAAAGATTAATCGTTCTCTGTAGAACTAATGGATGCTACACTTGTTATGTATGAGAATCAATTTAGTTCAACTGATTTGAATGATTTCAATGCTGAACGAGATGCAATATTATCACTCTTATTATTACTGCCCTCGAAATTTTATGAATGACTTCATTTTAACAAAAAATATATATTTTTATTTAATTTTCCTTCATTAAATCTCCTGAGACGGACACCACGCTGCAAAGGCATAACCTCTTTAGCACCTCTTCAACCTCTTTAGGTTAAAAAAAACTCCCTCTGTCCCTCCTACTTTACATAACCCATGTATTTTTGCATAAATTAGTACTTGGTTAGTACAGAATTGCAACTTTTAGCTGTTAATCAGGGACTTATGCCCTTAAGCCGTGAGAGACTCAGGACTCAAATGATGTTATCACACAAATAAGGTAATACAGGTAAACAGCACCTCTATAAGAAATCATAATGTTTAAAATTAGTGATCACAGGAATAGAGAGTGACAATTTAATTTTTCCTGCCACACAGTTCCAACCATAACGCTTTTCTTAACACACTTTTTAGAAAGCTATGATTGATTTTATTAGATTTTTGAACAAGAAATACAGCTTAAGGTAGATGGACGACCAAAACTGACCAACATGCTTATGTTAAAAGCTGCTCTACAAATATGAAATTCTTTGACATTTGCTCTCTTTCAGTATTTATGCACTAGTGAAGTTTTCATGTTGATGAAAAGTTGGATCAACCAATCTGCTCATTTTTTTGTGAAGGGCTACACAATGTGTTGCAGAGATTTGGGAGTTAGTGTGCAAGCTCCCCTGCAAAGCTTCTCAGACCTGCGTGACCTACAACACACTTCATTTCTTTTATCCACAGAAAGGGCCTTTGCAGTGATATTGTTCCATGGTTAGTAGTTTAGCTTTAGAAGTTTTACATTTTTTTCAGTCTTTTACGTCATGTTTATTCTCATCATGCCTTTCAGAAATCCTTTTTACAGGGTCATGAGCTACAATGTGGGCACTCACACTGGACAAGAAAAAAAATGAAATAACAGAGCTCCTACTCGGTTGTGTCTGTTCCAACAAAATGTTTTTTATTATGACAAATGTTAAAAGAGAAAAAAAACACTCATTTTTGTGTCTCTGCTTTTAATCAAAAGGAAAAAGAAGTGCACGTAAGTGCATATGGCAGCTTAATTTGCATATCCTTACATCCAGTCAGCTCTGATAGGATTTTGTTTTGAGGGCTGTTAGAAAAGCAAAGATACTGATGATTCTTATTGGGCTAGGCAATTAATTGAAAGGTTGCTAAATTCAACATCATGACTCTCTAACCCACCTAATATCAGTCATGTTAGTATGTTTGATAAAGTTTCCTGTGTCTGTTTATCAGATAAGTCAAGTCAGCGTTGCTGCATTTCCCACAGTGCACATGACAGCACCTGGTGTGTTAGCTGTTGTTGAACCAATGCCAGATAAGCAATTTATCTATAATAGTGACTTATGTTTATGACCAGTGAAATCTAACGATGCAGGTTAACAGTGTCGTTTCCTAACTTTGCTCTAGAACATTAAAGTAATTTCCCCCATGCTTTCCAATCATTGTGTCTGACCCACAGACCAGTGTTAAACTTCTATCCTTAACCACACTGTACAACATCCATTCAGTGGGATGAACTAGGAGAAGCTGGAATAGCGTTACTTTTAATACCTAGTTATTATTTTGAGATAATCATTAGAGTCCCTCTCCAGACACATTTCAAAATACTCTGATATGAGTAATATTTTGTTTAACACTGTGCACTGCACAAAAAAAATAAAAACTCTGAAAAGTGTCTGAGAGCACATTTACTCCTTAAAACATTTTGATATACCATTCACAATCCTCATGCTCTGCCCACCACCACTGCTTGTGTCAGGCTGACCAGTGGGGGAGCTGTATGCATCATGGCTAGCTAGAGAAACATGGGGGATTCATCGATAGGCTACATGTTTAAAACGCAGACTGAAGCTCAGATATGAGTGAGATCACATGAAAAGTCTGTTTTGTGCCAAAATTGGGGAATAACAGTTGTATCAGACTAGTACGTGTTGTTAGCACCTTTAATTTATGTTGTTTGTTAGCTTGTTAGCTTGTAACTAGCAGCTGACAGTCCATTTTTACCATCATCCAAACAAAGTGTTTCAATTTGAAGCATCTATCAAAAAAGCAAAGACTTCAGTTAATTGTCATGTCAGCAAGCAAGATGGTTGGCTCTCATCCAGCACATTTTCCAGGAAGATCCTTTGACCAACAACTAAAATTTGTTTCAAGGACAACTGAATTGTTCCCTGTATGAGCTTATTCATAAACATTGCACTAGATGCCAAAGTGAGCCATCTTGCTTAATTCTGCCCATCATCAGCTCCAGAAAAAATAAGTTTAATTAAGGTGCAAGTAAGTTTCTAGATTTACTTGCTTAAGGTGTCATTTTACTTGCCCTCTGCAATCAGGCATTTCTTATCACTGAACCCCATAAATATGCACCACAGGCCACAACACAGAAAACAAACAAAGAGACAAAAAGCTGATAGGATTTGGTCTTGAGAGACTTCATGGACCACCAAGTCAGTGCACAGCCATCCAGTCACACCACAGACTTCAACTTATCCCTCCATATTCTATAAACCGAGACTTGGGACAGTTCCACTGAGCCAGAGACGGGCCTCTGAGATTCAGCATGTCGCAGATTTTCAGGGACTCCTGCAGTGTGTCTTCTGATGTGTCCTGAGGGCTGACACGACGACAGATACAGCCTCTGTGTAGCTGTCACTGCTTCTGTCTCTATTTTCCTTATACACTGTCTCTACCTCTCTCTCTCCCTCTCTCTCCCTCACTATGATGCCAGTGTCTGTCTGGAGATTAATTAAACGGCTACCCAGCAAGCCACCACCACATCAGCCATCATCAGCCTCTCCTCGCCATCAGCTCCCTGCTACAGTGGCTGTGGAGACACTGTAAGTCGGTCTGTGTGCATTCAGCTACACACACTATTAAAATGTGTTTATCTGCGTTTTTGTGTGTGTGTCCTTTCTGGTGTTTATTTTAATTGGTGGGTTGCACACAGCTGCACACCGTGACATTTTTAAGTGTGTTCATCTTTGCATGTTCTGTGAGTACATATGTGTTTATAGGTGTGTGTGTGTGTGTGTATTTGGGAGCAGGAAATTAATTTTATGGCGCATCTATGTGTGCATGAGTGTGTGCAAAGTTGTAGAGTGTGTGTGGATATGTGTTCAGATGTTGGTGACTGCAAAGAATGTGTGTATCCAATTATATTTGTACTTATGCACCTGTTGTCCTTAGTGTGAATGTGTGTGTCCACAGTTTGCCTGTATGTATGTAAGTATGAGCATTATGTGTGCATACCATGTGTGTTTCAGCCTCTCTGGTGTTTATGTGCCTGTTTTCTGCAGGATGAACCATGCTCCAGGAGAGGGATGTGCCACTGTAGCCATCAGCTGGTTGGGGGGGGGGCTGAAGTAGGATGTCGGATCTGAGTGTTTATTGTTTGCCATTATTGTTGTCATTATGGCTAGCGCTGGCATCAGTGGTGTGTGTGTGTGCTCCAGCCGGTCTTATCATTACGCCGTGGTTCTCCAGTTGTCAATTTACTGTACAGTCTCCTCTCAAGAATTTCCCCCGCTGTCACGACACTGAAGGCTCTCTCTTTTCCGTTCCCTTCAGTTTTCCCTCTTTCTTCTTTGTTCTTTTTTAGTTCTATGCTATGCTTTAAATGTGTGGACGTAATGTGCGTTGGGGGGTGGTGGGGGGGTCAGTAAAGCTGGCAGCTCAGACCGGCTCTGTACGGCTTTTCAGGCCTTAATTGAGACATACTGTCAGAGTGACAAACGCATTTGCATGCGGTGTGTTTTTCAGGATGTGGGTTTTTTTTTTTTTTTTTGGGCTGCTCACCACTCTGTTAATCAGCTCTCCATCACTCACATAAAGCAATGTGCACACACACACACACACACACACACCATCACACGCACACAGTCTTATGTATACAGTTAGCACACACATACTGTATATACAACTGCATAAGGAGCTGTTGGGGATGTATTTCTCTGCATCCTGACAGTAATGAGAAGAAGAAAGGGAGCTTTGGAGGAGAAGATACAGACTGGAACATTTAGCAGAGATATATATTCAACTATGGCTGGCCTTTAAGAAGAGAAGGTCTACAGCCATGCTAGCAGTTTTGAGAGGCTGTGGTAAATGCTAAAACCAGCACGCTAAAATGCTCACAAAGACAAAGCCAACAAGCTGATGTGTAGCAGATTAGCATGCCAGTGTTTAGCATCAGTGTTTTAACCAAATATCCATCTTAGCAAATGATATGAATGCTAATATATAAAAAAACTTTGCTGTAAATTTGACCGGTCAGTGGATGGTTGAATGTAGGTTACAAAGCCATTTTGTTTTTTTTTTTTCACACAGTTAGAATAAAACGTGCAAGAATTTTCGACAGCAAATCTAAACCACCAGCAGGATGGAAAGTGTTTGATAGAGAACATCGTATAATGTAACTATGTAACACTACAGAAAAGTTGGTGAAAAAGTCAAGTATTTACAATAATCTATAGGTTATCTCAGTTGGAGACGAAACCAGGGGAAAAATCGAATGACTATTGGATTGAGATTCATCAGGTGGGCACAAACATGACTCTCAGTATATAGTTGTGTTGCTAGGTCTCTGCAGGCTAGTTGTAAGCACTTTATAGACAATGATATATCTGAGCTATGCACCTTATTTTGGAGTTACAGTCTCACCTAAAAGGGATTAATGAGTTTCCAACAATCAAAAAAAAAGAAAAACAATCAGCCATTTAAAAGGTAATAATACTTTCTATGGCTTCCAACTTTTAACTTTAGCTTGTGTCGGAGGGCGAGGAATTATTGTAGAAAATAACATCCACAAGATCACAATAGCTGTAGGATGTAGCTGTCTTGGTTCACTGTTACTGAGGCTTGATCAAGAATGCTAACATACACCAACATTGGTGTGGTTGAAATAAACCCTTAAGTCACTGAGTTAAATGTGAGAATATTCCAGGGCTTTGGAAGCCTTGTGAGAAGAATACTAACGTCAGAGCTGCTGTTCACTGACAGAGGGCTAAGCGATGGGGAGCCATGGAGGAGATATCTGGAGGAAGAAATAGCCAAGTAACACCTATTTCTGCTCTAATCCAGAGCCTTTGAAGATCACGAGGAGAAATCAGAGTTTATTTAAACTTTGGGATTAAAATAGGATTAGGTTGGATAATTGGCTCCACATACTATAAACCCATGTTGTCCATCTCTGCTGATGCTGGCCTCTTTAATCTGTCACAAAGAAATAAGAGAACCATGTGGAGTAGAAGCCAACACTGTAAGATCATTGTTATTTTCCTGGAAAGGACAGTTTTGTCTCAGACCTTTTAGACATCTTTTGAAGTGTCGTGGGTCAACAGGTTTGAAGATAAAATAACCCTGAAAGCCACTTTTATCAAAAAACATCCCTAAAAAGATGCCCGAAAGGGATGGAAGAGAGATATGTCAATGAGGAAATATTGACTTCATAGTGATATGAGTGGTGGTCTGTAAGTTTGAAGCCCAAAGCAAAAAGGAGGAGGATGTTTTTTTGTGGTATTTGTTTAGAGTAATTGAAAAATTGGAAGTCAGCACTTTCTGAGAACACAACATCAGTGTTTGTGCCATCACCTCTCTTTTAACTTTCCACAACATCATAGTCATCATCTTGACCATTTTTTTCTGGAGGCTCAAACACCAACTACTACAAAGAAGGGAAATGCATATGCAGCTATGTTTCTAAAACTGAATCCATCAAAATTAGGCCATGAACTTATCAACCACACCTTGTGAGACATGAACTGATTTCTATTCCTCTTTAAAAAGACCAACCAGCTTTTTGGAGCAAAAGCAAAGGCGTCCATGAAATGAAATGTGAATTATTTGCACTGTTGTTGGGCTTGATCATAGTGCCTATCTCTTATCAGAGCAACAACATTGTCTGTTATACTTCGGTCCGTCTTGGGGTGCGGAGGTTGTGGGGGGGCTGCAAATGGAAATTTTGAGTGCTTTTTATAAAAAACATAATCCTGCCTAGGCCAAGTGGGAGCGCAACATCAGCAATAGTTTGCATGTTGCAGCGGAGTCAGATAATCTACCTGTGGTACCTCTATTCACAACATGCCCTCCTTTGTCGTCTGACCTTATCTATCTGCCCATTGAAAAAAGCCTCCCTGGTATCAAATGCATTATGCCTTGCATGTGTAATCACATTATATTTGGGCCACACAGCTTTTTTCCCTCAAACCCTATTCCACATTCAGTCAGGTCTGAACTAAGCAACAGTGGGAGAATGTATCGTAATGAATGCCAAAGCTGAACACTAAGAGGTATTTTGTTCTTGAGGCTCTTAAGGAATATGGATTATGAATGAGGGCGGGATCAGACCTGCTGTGGTTTCAATATGTATGAATCTTTTCTTATGCACTGAGCTCACTCCTTTATCTGCCTCAGCAGGTGAGGATCAGGCAGCCACACTTCCTCCATTGGTGAGAGCAGCCACATGGCTTAACATTTTTTTTAGCCTTATGCTGGGCTAAAAAATATATAATATATTCCTTAATGTTGTTATGTTTGTTTGTCATGTTTACTGCTCACATGGAGCACTAGACTTTTCATGCATTTTCTACACTGTCACAGTCTGTCTTCTAAAATCTTTATCTGTATCAGTGTTGCCAGATAAAACTGTTGCCCAATCAGAGATCTTTAAATGTATGATACCAGTTAAAATAGTACTCCAGTCTCTCCTTCAGTCAAGTATAATAATAAAATAATAAAACTGTGCGTGTGTGTGTGTGTGTGTGTGTGTGTGTGTGTGTGTGTGTTACACAGTGCTTACAAAGCTTCTAGCAGGTGAAAACAAGTGGTTTGTGATTCGGTGTGTAGAACTATAAGACCCAACATTTTGAGGATGGCCTGGAAAATGATTTTAAATGTAAGCCTTTGGGAAGTGCAAAAAAAATAAAATAAAATAAAATGGTAGATGATATTAAAACAACTCCATAGAGATCATGGGGAAAAAAAAGAAAGTTATCTTAAAAAATGAAGCATATTTCCATTTTTTATGTCAAATTGGCACTAACTTTCCAAACATACTGTTTGATGTCTGATATGTTGCATAATTTCCTGTTAGTATAAAGCAATTAATGTAATGTTAGGGGTTGTGTTGCATGCTAAATGCTTAAACAGAACACTATGACAAAATATATACATATGCAGTTTTCATAACCGTTGAAAGTGAACTTGTGGCTCTCTCCCTATTCATTAAGACATGGGCCTTGTCTTGTTAGCCTGCAGTAGCTGCCAGGAGGCGCTGCCACAGTAACCACTTACTTGCCTAGAAGGACTTCATATTGCGCATAATAATTGTGTTCATTGTTTAAATAAAGATGTGGATTAATGCAACTTTAAGTTTGACTATAACTCATATGTCTCTATCAAGATGCTGCTTGTAGAGCTGGGCAGCTGCTATGTATTGTAACTGAAGGAGGAGTGTGTGACAGTGTGTAACTGAGTAAAACATTCCCAGTTACAAAAGCAGAGCTTATCAGACAGGCTCATCTACAATAGCTCTTTCATTTAATGAAATGAGTTTTATCTCTCTCTTCTTCCTTGACTGTCTGTCAGTTGCTCTCTCTGTCCTTTAAAAGGCTGCTTGCATGTCTCATATTAAATGCTGTTTGTAACATTTGACTGTGTTTAAAACTGCTTTAGGTCAGTTTGATTTAGATGTCCTGTATCTGCATCTTTACCTACTTTCTTCCCAAACTCAACTTTCGGTCAGGTGGAAAAAGTGTGTTGTGTGTAATGGATTCACCAGCATAACCTGTATGGTCTTGGAGAGAAAGTCTGTCTGGGGTTCATCTCAGTGGCTTTACATGATGTTTCCTGGATAAAATGATAAACTTCTGTCGCTGTCTCTCTTTTCATTTCCCCCAAAACAGTGTTTTAGGAGCTTGTAAACATAAACTTCTGTAACCAGAATCCAGAGTGTAATCTTTTGAAAATGGCGCTCTTACCATCACAGTGTTACACAATTCTTGGGAAATTCTTTTTCATATGGGTGATGTAGTTCCAGACCTACATGTTTTGGTACAATGAAAAAGCAAGAGGTTCTGCAACACACCATCCCATTTAAACTCCCCACGCATGGCAGCTGGGTCAGGATTCATTGGTGTTGCTTTTTTAAGCAAGAGCTAGTCCCTCTAGTTTGCGTCGACCCTTTAACTCACTCCATCAACTGCAACATTGAACGCTATTAATAACAGATCAACCTGAAAAGAGTAAGTAAAGACCCTAGAGGGGCCAAAGTTAGGGAGTGGATGGTAACACACAGGACTTTCATTCGGGAGAGCAGGTTTTTGAATCATAGGAAGTGGAAGTCAGTAGTCTTCTCCTGAACCTAATCAAAAAAGTTTGTTGCCAAAGCCTTTTAAGCTGCAGCAGTTCACAGTGTTAACCAAGTGCTTAAAACAGCCACTATTACACAACCTACCCAGTGGTGTAATACGGAAGTTCAGGCATCAATTTGTGATGAGTTGAGAATAGGAATGTGTTGGACACACACACAGTATGTCTGCTCACACAGACAGTGTGTCTCAGGCACTAGACTCTCTTTGCTGCAGCTGCTGATGTCTGATCGGAATCAATATTTGGTGTCTCGCTGACCTGATTTCTGAGCCAAACCAAGAGATCTCCTTGAACTTTATTAAAACCATCATACACACATTTATACATGTAACCATGCTAACTGCAATGCAGTTGTTGATTAGAAGCATGGTATATGATATTTAAAAGTCCAGCACCTGCAAACCAATAAACGTGTAGCCCTGAGGTCCATGCCCTCCCCTTGTGCCCCCCTACTGGCGCTGAGCCACTTGGCTGAGCTCTGTCAGCTCCTCTTGACTAATTAGCTCTGTTGTTCTCCTCCCAGATTCCCTCTGTTTCAAGTACAGGCAAACAGCACCCGGCTCTTATGTTCACCTCCCCGTCTCCTTTATAATACAGCTGTGACCAGTATCTGACCCATAAGCCCCTGCAACCCACTCAAAACTGCTGACCCCTCTGCTGGGTGTGTACTGTGTAGCTGACTCAAGGGAAACTTCAAAGTGTCATTTACATCTGAGTGGACTGGACAGATCTCAGCGCGGTTAGGACAGGTTATGGTGCCTTTGGTCCATGCAGTGGTGACAAACTTTTAAAACAAACTGCTCGCTTTGTTACTTCAGCTTCAAAAAGTTTCTTCAGAGAAAAACACTGTAAACCCAACTCAGTTATTGATCATTGTCATAACCAGGCTCAAAGCTGGACAAAGAGGGGGAGAATACAGAAGTTTTGCAAAGAAAGATATGTTTTTCTTACGTGACTGAAATAGAAATAAGAGCGAAATAAATACAACAAAACCAGGAGAGGCAGTTGCTGGGCGGAAGAGAGGCTTTCACACCCTGCAGAGCTGGTGCCACACATTAGCAATTAGGGCTGGTGGGCCAAATCAACCACTGAGTTTAATACAAAATATTACAATAAACCAGTTCTGTCTGTGTATATTCTATGCTTATAGCACTTCATGAGCAAAATCTGTGCTTGAATATTATAAGCAACTTCCCATGGACCAGTCTCTCCAAAGAGTCACAAGATTAATCAAAGAGAATGCAAGATGGTTGATGGGGTTGGAAAAAAGAAAAACTTATCCGATACACACACTTGCATTTATATTTCTTTTTTTTCTATTTTCTCTAAAAATAATTTTGCTCACCTACAAGGAAAGTTTACATGGCCCTGTTCCATTTTTGTGTCCATCCTTTTTACAAATATCTATTTTAACATGCATTTCAACTATGATGCTACACATGAAAAGATTTAAAAAGAAAATTTGTATTTTTGTCTGATATTGAAGATGATGCTTTATCTTCCAGTTAAAATTTTGTTACAAATCTAATTACATATTTCTTCCTCCTGATAAACCTGTGTATTGTCAGGTGTTGGTTTGTCAGCTTCATTCATGTAATTTATTATGGAATAAGTGCAGTTCATTAAAACTTGCAACCCCATTCTATCATTTTGCATTTTTTTTTCTCAGTTATAAAAACATGGTTGTAAACTAAATTAATAATTCAATTTGAGGAAACACCAACATAAAGTCTTGGTTTGTGTTTTGTTTTGGTTAAGAAACTCATTCAGTCAAACAATCAGACCAAAACAAGACCTAAGTAGAAATAACTTTGCTGCTCTCTTATACTAACATATAGTTTTCATACAGTGAACTTATTGTTAGAGACTCTTTTCCAAACATCCATCTGAAATGTTTTCAGGCATATGGAAGGATTACTGTGGAAGAGTCAGAGGCAAAGCTACACTTTTAAAATTAGACCTGGATTAGGTTGTGAGATGTGTGATTGTGTGTGTTTGCACGCATGTCAGTGTCTGGAATGTGAGACGTCCTCACAGTTGTGTGTGTAGGTGAGTGTGTGTGTGTTTGTGTGTGTGTGTGTGTGTGTGTGTGTGTGTGTGTGTGTTATGTGCATGTGGTGCACATATCTATTCCTGGGCCGGGGGATCCTCTCCTGCAGGTCTAATTACTTTAATGAGGGATGTCTCCCTCTCTATCAGCCCTACCCAAGGGTACACATTAACATTCCCCCCACATAGTCATACACACCAACACTCACAATTAACCACAAATTCATCAGCAGAGTAAATACTCTCCGTCTCCTTTG
>JAPZDY010000022.1:1412666-1422716 GCA_029783645.1 Ctenochaetus hawaiiensis
ACCATTTTTCATTTTCTGCAAATAAATGCTCTAAATGACAATATTTGTATTTGGAATTTGGGATAAATGTTGTCAGTAGTTTATAGAATAAAACAAAAATGTTCATTTTACTCAAACATATCCCTATAAATAGTAAAATCAGAGAAATTGATAATTTTGCAGTGGTCTCTTAATTTTTTCCAGAGCTGTATATTAAATGTACATTTTGTAACAAATGGATATTTTTTTGTTCGATTAGTTATTATTTATTAAAATTTTGTAATGTGGACCAGACTGCATTTCTGCTTTGTTTTAAATATGATAGAGCTATAACAAAGACAAGAGTGACAAAATACAAATCCATGGATATTCCAAAGAAAGGACATCACAGTGTGGCCAAATGCTCTTGTTGCAAAAACACAGATAACCTCCCGTTAGACTTTAATGATCGAATATGACCCAGAGCATAAAGACAATGGTAACAATCATATAAAAATTTTAGGTGAGAACTTCTTTATGATGCATATGATGTCAATACCTGTTTGCTCACACAGTACCTCACAGTACCACAGTACCTTTCTTTGCAAGCCTTAGCTGTAATACACTCGGGCTTATACAGTGGGCTACTTCTACCTCTGACCTTTAGCAGTGCTTAGAAAACAATCTGGTGATGAAGAGTAACAAGCCCCTCTTTCCTCGACTTAAAGTCACAACAGATGGTGTTAAAAGTAAACTTATTACATGACCAAGCTGGCAGCTGTCAGTGTTGTTAATGAAAGTTACACACACTACTGTTTGTACCCGGTTTGGACTGCAGTGTGTAACACACACCAGAAAAATGTCAATATTACTGTATCAGTGTACAAGAGCCCATATTACATGCATCTGTATGTTTACATTTCTAATCTTTATTGGAGTACAAAAGAGCAAAAGAGCACATTGCATATCTAGACTGTATCAAAACTGAATAAAAGTTACAAACTTGAGCTTTAACATTGGTTTTTACTTCAAAGAAGTAAAATTAGCTATTACTACAGTCGTGCGGGCTGGCTTTAAAATCTTCTGCATCAGTTTTAAAGCTGTATTTATGCTTGTGTGAGACACTACGGGGCTGGCTGTCCTCCACAGATGGCAGGTGAGCCATGAGCACGCACAAAGGACTTTATGCTCATAATCTGTTGTAGTATTTTGCAAAAGAAGTCATCGAGTGTAACCAGAAGAGCCCCAATGACCAAACATGGCTCGGTGCTCTGCTATACAGCTCAGCAATGCAGAGCACCAACTGTAACCATTTATTCATGTGCTTTCTAATGCTGCCATTAACAATCCCTGTAAAGGTGCAGCAGCTGATTCCAATTAAATGAAAAGTTGACCATGTCAACAATTTAATTCTGCTTGCAAAAAGGTTATTTACAAAATTGTAGATTTTTAATTTCTCATGTGTTTAATATAAAAAATAAATTAATTGGCTGGCTTTTTAAAAATCCTTTAGATATATGTATTAAAATAGTAAAAGTTAATTCCTTATTTATCTAGTTGCAATAATCAATATAAGTAGCATCCATGTTCTCATTTGTATTGTGATTATTGTCATGCTTTAGTGAGGTTGATGTGAATCAATGGTTCGTTTGTTAAAAACCAAACAAACCTTGTCCATCTTGAAAACAAAAGCTCCGTGTGAGAAATCGTTGGCTCAAAAATGGTGGAGCCCAAGACCACGCTCTGGGATAAAAGAGGCCATTTGCACACTTTTTGGAACAGACTCCCTCCCAGGAAAACTGCGTCAAATATAAAGAGAGCTTCAGGCAGAGACACCAACTGTATATCAACCGAGCCAAATTTGACATCTTCTTCCTCTGTGTCTCTGAACAAGGTGTTGACTTGAACCATAAACAGCCTCCCTCAGAAATGAATGGAATCATGGTACTGTAGATGCTGTAGATACTTTAGATTTCTTTGGGTTAATTCATCACAATGTGCTTTGAGCAAGCAAATTAACAACATCCCTCCAACAGTGTGTTTGCATCTTCTTCTTCACCCTTCAACACCTCCATTCCTCATTTCCCTCTGTATCCACTATAACACCTCCAGTTCCTCTCACGTGCATCTGCTATCACTTCCTTTATCTGCTGCTAACACCGCGCCTTCCTCCTCACATCAGTCTCTCACCTCTCCCTCCACCATCTCTCTAGATGCTTCACTTCCTGATGAATCCTAAGAAGCTCTGTGTTGTTTGGATTCCTCTGTTTTATTTTAAATGCTTGTAACAAGACCCAGCTTTATGTTTAAGACCTAAGCTTGTGTTTAAACTGTTAGATCACAGTTCTCAAAGTTTTTCACATCAAGAACACCTAAAGTGGCACAAATCAGACCATGGACCCCCGTGAATTAAGATTTTGATCAGGTCCCTCTGTCTTACAGAGAGTGCATAAAAGTGCGACTAGATTAACAGAATTTAAAATAACTGAGCCCCCTTTTGCTTGGGACTCCATGAAACCCTCTTGAGGAGGCCTGTAGGTCCATGAATCCCACTTTGTCAACTACGGTGTCAAATGAGGTCACAGGAAGTGCAATCAGACCTGTGAGTGTGTTTATGATGACTGAAAATGTTTTCTGGCCTATAATAATTTCTGAACTTTTGATAGATTTGTTTTGTACTTTTCAGTTTAGTCGAAGGGTCTGCCATATTTCACAAATTGAGCTAAATGCTACATAAAGTGTTTAATGTCCCAGGTTTGATTAAAGATGGTATGTTTTGCATCTGTCCTCATCCTCTTCTCAACCTACAAGTGTTTTTTCTTTTGTCTTCCATTACATCTTCACACTTTCAGTGAGATCATCTTTTTTCTGATTGTTGATCTCTCTCATGTTCCATTATGAGATAGACCCTTGGTTTTTAAGTCTGGCCTGTTGAGCTGAACTCAGTAAGAAGATGCATTCATATGACTCACAGAAACAGTGAGGGTTTCTTCACTCTTCACCCCAAACTTAATCAACCCCTCACACATTCCAGGGAGCTGATATCAGCTCCTCCTACACTCAGCCCATCCCCCTCCGTTCCCCAGTACGTCATAGATCATGGTTATGGCCGGACAGGATTGATCCTAGCACTGACTGGTACCAGTATCTCAGGCCAGAGTAACACTGAGCAGAGCTGCTGGTTGGAGGATGATAAGATCAAACCACAGACCTCCCAGGGTCTCTTCAGAGAGGTTTGGTTAAACACTGGCATGTCACTACTCCCTCTGATGGGAAGCATGGAGTTCGTTCCCTCATAATGAAAGTATGTGCAGGTTTTTAAAGATCAAGTCCTAAAACTCATAGAGAAACTACAGAGGAAAACCTTACATCAAATAAAAGTTGTTCATCTATTTATGAATATATGTACATTTAGCTTAGTAAAGCTTTGACCTGAATTTAACCAAAATAAAACTCTTAATCACATAGAGCATAAATTGGTCCTTTAATAAAAATCAGAGTCTTAATTAAAGTTTTTAAGGGGTTCTGCAAATCTTAAAACAATGGGATGCTTTAATGACAGTCATAAAAGAGAAAGGATTCTTGACAGGTGCAAAAGGCAGGAGGAGAGAAAGAGAAAGTGTTTACCCGGAGCCATGAAAACAGCAGCACAAAGTCAACTGAGAGTCTTGCTGCAGGGCAAAGGAAGCATCAACGCTATGAATCAGAGAGAAAGGGAAGCCCCTGGCTAACGCACAAGTTGAGCTCTGAGGAATTTTATTGAATCACCACGAGAGCCTGGCAGCTCTGCCTGGGTTCAGCTTTGTGCCTCAAAGGCTCCACAGCAGGTGGCTGCACCGCTTTATACAACAAAAATGCACAAATCCTCTCTGAATCAGTCACAGTTACACACTGAGTCAGACGCACATCCTTTTGTTTCCTGTATGAGCTGCTGCAAAGGCTGCGTCACAAAGTTTTTGAACAGTCTGGAGGCAAAATATGTCCTTTGTCTAGACAGGTTAAGCTGCCTTCATGAAAAGGCTTTTTGAAACAACTGACAGAATCATCTGACTGTGAACAATGAACTCATATTTGTCTCTTTTTTTAGGTATCAAGAGTATTTAGTCTTTTCTAAGAAGTTTGTTATCAACATTCTTCTCCATGTGATTTTCCCCTTAGTTTTCCCCTTAAAAACATCTGCTGTTGACTCTTTAATCCTCATATTCTTCATCTTTTTACTTCACCTGTTTCTCTCTTTCTAATCTCCTCATCCTCTTAGCAACAGTTTTACACTGGAAGCCTGCACTTGTTTCCTCTGTGCGTATCATCTGGAGATGACAGCCCCTCAAATGGCCCACAGAGGATGGTTTTGCATGTTTTTTTTCCCTATTTCCTGAAACTGCTCTCAATCAGACTTGGTGTCATTAAAGTTTACTTTTTAAGACTCTTTCTGCTAATTTTCCCTCTCTGTTGTTCTCTCTCTGTTTGAAGCTGTTTCCTTGAAGGCATTGGCTGTTAAGTGTTCTTTTTTTGTACTTTTCTTTGAAAGAAAGTCTTAAATATAGTGATCTTAGTACTGTTCATCTTGCAATTGCTGTTATCTCCATCATACTCTGTGTTTCCTGCTAATGTTTTCAGCCGCTGTCTTCGTCTTTAAATCTCTAAAGAGCGCTGAGTTCCAGGTCTCTTGCCATGCTTCTTAATACCCATCACTCCCACCATTCAAAGCTGAGACAAAAAAGCTGTGCAGCAGTGCAGCCGGACGCTCAGCTCGTTACCATAGTGATCTTTAACAATGCCACCGGCAGCCAATCACCACCTCTGGTCCACCACCATTTAAACGAGCTTCAGACGCTTCACACAAATGAAGGTCGCGGGAAAAATGGGTCAACAGGGTTTCATAAGGTGCTGGGGTCGACCAAGAAACCCCCCACACACAAACACACATTCACACACACACTGATATACACTATAGGACTGGTGCTGTGCCAGCTGCAGTTTCATCACACATGAGGGAGTCGTAAGAAAACCAGTTTCTTGGATTCTGTGAACTAAGTTTATCTTCTGTAATGAATCAGGGAGTTAGAAACATTTAAGTCAAATTTAGTATCAGAGTTGTATGTTTGAATATGACTAACCCACATAAAACACAGATATCATCAGCAATCACTGCATGAATTGCACAATTTAGCTGCTAAGTTACTGTCAAAACTGGATTTGATGCTGTGAGTTAATATATAAGAAAAACCCCAAGTGTGAGAGGCATAATTTCCATAATTTCCTAATAATTTGGTAAGAGGTTTGTTACAAAGAACTTGTAAATTAGTACTTTATTCATTAAATGTTTTTGAGTTCAGCATAAGTGCAACTTTATGGTTGCCTGTTGAAAATTGTTTAAGTTTTGCATGTTCAGCTGACCTGCTGTGCACTGACTGAAAAACCAACTGTCTTACACTAGCAAGTAATCGGACATTACGTATAGAAAGTTCACCAGGTCAACATTGTCTATGTACAGTTTGTTATTTTGTAACATTGACTATATAAATACTAATTACAGGGTTCTTTCATGGAAATTATGAGTAACTAATTGGAAAATAGCAACCTGTAAAATTAATGGGTATGTAGTGGCTCTTAACACATATCAATACATGATTCTGGACATGTACACATGCTGTAAACAAGCAGGACTTACAAACGAGAAAGAATTATAGTTATAGTTTTGGATAAAACTGTGACACGTTTTTTTGTTAGTTTTTTTTCCTAAAAACTGCCATAAAGTCCCTTTTCTGATATAATGTGAGATATTTCTAATAAACGTAGAGTGTTCACATGTCTGTGGTTGTAATGAACTGCACATGCTGAAGTCTTACCCAGTTTGAACATCATCATAGTGATCAGCAGTGTCCTCTGATATCTGGACCAAACTCTTCCAAGCTCCATGGTAAAACAAGCTGCTAAGGTTTCCAATCAGTGTAAAACAATGCCGTCAGTCCACAGGTTCTCCATCCAGCTCACTGCAGCGCTCCATCCAGGCTGCTCCAAGTTAGCTGCTGAGAGGGAGCTCCAGCACCTCCATCCCTGACCACTGGGACACTGGCTGTGTGTAGGTGTGCGCTCGTTGGAGTGTGTGTGTGTGTGAGTCTCTCTAGGGACCAAGCTTGGCTGGAGTAAAGCAGAGTAATAACCCCAGCAGAGAGTGACGGGAGGAAAACATGGACTGGAGTGCTGGACCGGACTCATTCAAACATCACATCACTGACTGGACTTCCAGCTCTGACTGTAAACCAGTCTAGAACTGGACTTACTGTCATGTATATATCTCCAAAAATAGCTTATATATTGAGGGGAAAGCAAATGAAGTATCTGGTTCTTTTAGAACCTATTTCCCAGCATGAACTAGCAAAAAAATACATTTACACCTTTTAGAAGAGAGATCACTGTGTATTTTCTATGATTAACACAAGTTACTAATATTCTTAGGTCAGACATGACATGCTGAAATCCAAAGTTGGTAGACTGTGAAAACACCAGGGAGAATAGGAGATAACATAAACTTTATAAACTAAACTTTGAAAACTTTATAAACATGGTTTGTTGCAGTTGCTGAAGAAGTGGTACAAAAATTTAAAAAACACACCAGTTTTCTATCTTACTCACGAGTTGAGAAAATAAGCATCAGTTTCATCTCTGTGCATCTATTCCAGACAGATCTAGGCTGTGTGTAGCCTAGCCTGGCAGAGAGTAGTAACAGGGGGAAGCTGTAAGCCGTCTTACAGCCACCTATGCACATGTTGTATTCTCAGTTAGTAGAGTTTTTTACTCATAGTTCAGTTACAACTGCCTGCAAACCTGTAAACCCCATTTTGAGAACAGTGCTTATGACATGCAACATGTAGTAATTGCATCCTTAATAAGTAACAAAGTTGCAGGTTACGCAAAATAACATCTTTAGTAATACACTAAACATAACCTCTAAACCCTATCCTCTCAGAGCTCATATAGAAGATGCAGCCAAAAGCTGGACAGCTGAAACTCAATCAAATATCCAATATGCAGTATAAGTTGACTTTAGATTTTTTAATAATTGTTTTAGAGGATTTTATGGTTGTTGTTTGTTATCTGTCTTGTTTTTCTGACGTGGAGATTGGTGGAGACAAGTGTTTCCACTTTCACATTTTATCTTAAAGGCAGAAAATGCAGCATTTACCAGTCAGAGTCTGTAATCGCACAATTCAAAACTGGCCCCTCTTCTTCACCCATAGCATCCTATCAAGGGACTATAGAGGAGCGTAAATTCAGTCCAACAATCAACTTGCAGCACGACTGCTTGAGGGTTAGCTTGTGTTAACTGGAGTGGCTCCTGTGTGTGACAGAAACTGATTCAAAGCTAGTCAGCACTACAGATTGTCAGGGTGTAATGTAATAATTTGATAGTAACGTACATTAACAGAGGAACAGCAGTGAAAGTCATCTCTAACATGGTATTTGTCTCATAACCTTTAATATTTATTTAAAGGGTTATTTCAAACTCGGTGGAGAATAAAATTCAACCGCTGACAAGTTTGTTTTGAGTAAAGCCTGGAGTTCAGTCCTGGATTATAACCAGGGAGCAGAGGTGAGGGGAGGCTAATCCAGCACCTATCTGGTTGGCGGAGGCCTGTGGCAGATGAATGCCTCACGCACCCCCACTCCCACACACACCCCAACCCCCAACCTCCAACCACAACCCCGAAATCCTGAGCCCAGCGTCAGGCTTAACTCCAACCTGCTGCGTTCACAACAACAAAAAATGTTTAATTAATCACTCTGTTGGGGGAGGGGAGGACGTCAAGGAGAGACAGGCCTCCTCACTTCAGCGCCTTCAACAAGTGGCATGCAAATGTGTGAAGTACATGAGTCACAGCTCGGCAGCTTCACATTCCTCAGTGACTGGCTGCTGCTTTCATTAAAACAGTCACACAATAGAGAAACAGATAGCAGACTGACGTGGAGTCTCAGAAAGGTCTGCCTGACTCAGAGCAGGCCTGTGGAAGCTCTCTGCTCTCTGGTTTCTCAAGAACGAGTGAGGAACACATTTCATTTCCCCTGCATTTTGAAAACAAATTAATTCATTTGAGTTTACTCTAGATCAGTGATTCCCACCATGAATCATACATGACACTAAATGCAGAGCACATGTCTCTTTTTTCAAGAAAAAAGTAAGCCTGGTTCCACATCTCCTAATTACCACCAACATCTCCAATTCTTTGGGAGACTCTTGAGGGACCAACACAACCTACGAGGCAAGGGTCATGAGAATGAGGGACGTAGCTGAGCTTACACTACAGTCAGCAAAATGATCTGCCTGCATGTTTAATATAACACGTTTACTTATGTAACAATAAATGTTATATTAGGTTTTTTATATAAATTTTTGTTTTTATTTTATAGCTTTTAATAGGAATGATTTTGGTCTTATATTTCTTTGTAATCTAGTGTTTTTTCTATACTTAAAGCTAGGGCAGGTAATTTTATCCAGTGTACACAAGTTGTTATATTTGTTCAAATGGTCTTTACATTCTGACAGCAATCAATAACTATAGGAGCTCTGAAAAAGGAGTGCAAAAGTGATGTCATCTGTACCTACTGTAATCCTGTAAAAACACTAACCAATCACGGCCTCGGTCCACTTTGAAATATCCAATCAATTGCCTCCCTGTCTCCCTCCTTATTTTCTACACTTTGTAAGTACAGATCCAGCAGCGTGCTCATTGTAAGCTACAGTATTTCATTTATGTACCTTGTGTTCAGAAGCTTGAGGAAGGAAGCTGCGTTGGTGTTTGGTACAATGTTCCTTAAGATCACAGTATTTAACCAAAGTAATAATGTAACAATCCCACAGTTATCATCAACTTCAACCATAAGAGTTACCCATTCAAAATTATAACTAGAATAATTTAATGATCTGAAGGCGACATCAGCATTAATTTAGTGGGCATGTTCTCTTCGCGGGACCATTTGGAAGTTCAACTTTTGAGTATTTCTTTTGGAAAATTTGAGCGGATAAATCCAGTTTCATCCAGGGTGCAGACAAACCATGACAGGGGGTCATCATCCGTGTAAACAAACTGTCTGGATTAACAGACAAGAAGCCAATCTGTCCTTATGACTCTGTATTTGCAGCTTACCCATGGTACCACACCGCGCAGCAGTCTGAGAGATCTGCTGGAGGCTAATTGGTATAAAGGTAAACAAACATGCTTACAATACACAATACAGTCACAAGCAATTATAAACTTCACACATGAAAAGTTAAAAGCCATCAACAGGATGCCAGAGCTCCCCTCTGCTTTCACATGCACTGTGTGCTAATACAGTGCAACAGGAAGAATGAGCTGTCAGACTAACAACAAACAAACAACTGTGCTGAAGAGTGAGAATATGAACAGTTGCATACAGATTGTCAATAAAAACCTAAGAGCTGCTTCATTTTTTGCTTTGAATGCAGAATCTTTTCTGTAGTTTTAACAGGTAACAACCACAATCTTAGATGTAATTTGCTTAATATAAAATTTCAACTTTTTCTGCACAGGACATTTTTTTAAACATATCACCGCTCTCATGCTCCATTTTGCATATTGACGTGTTTCTAAAGAACAATGAAGAGGGATGGACAGCTCATACAGTTATAAATTTAGTAACAACAATCATAATTTATTGTTATTCTACTGTACACCATGAGTGAGCCACACTGGTGTAAGTGGTGACATATTCCTGTATTACCATGAACACACACTGTATTTGAATTTGAACAAGCCACACATAAACCGTCCTGCTTTCTCAAATGCTCACTTATGGCATAACATCAACCCAAACCTGACTGAAATTAACTCTCATGTGGGGCAAAGTGAACTAATTTGCATTTGATGTAAGACGTACACGCATGGTTGGTTCTATACATGAACTTAATTTTTATTATCTATAATTGTGTGTTTTGAATCATTATATTAATTGTTATAATTACACTCTTCAAATTGTGTGTAATACAAGCAATGCACTTGCTCTTGTGTCTGTCCCACTGTCTGTTCTAGTCTCCACTGATACAAAGCAGCTACAGCAGAAACTCTGTTGGTG
>JAPZDY010000022.1:1449348-1465548 GCA_029783645.1 Ctenochaetus hawaiiensis
AATGTGTATAATAGCTAATGTAGGACCATTGTTTGAGTAACAACCAAAGACATAAGCATGTTTCTCACATGGCTGCTCTCCTTTGTGCAGGACAGCCCCACACTAACGGTGTATAACAGACTTAACAGCTAGACCTCAGTGTTTGGTTTCATTTTCCACAACTAAAGTAAACACTGGTGAAGAATTTAGTTGATTTAAGTTTGGACTCAGTACTGATGAGATTGTATTTAGACAAACATAGAATATTAGTCATCAAATTTAGGTTGCTATTGTGTGTAAACATTGTCAAGTGTACCTTTGCTTTTTGAAAAAAATATGTTTGAAACATTTACCACACATTTCAACAGGTTTGAGGACATGAGACAAGCTCACATAGGCAGCCCTTTCAATGACTCTTCTTTGATTAGGGAATGATAAGCATGATAAAAGTAATGCTCTGTTACATTTAGTATCTTGATATTGCATCAGAAATCCCTATTGACTCATCCATGAAAATCAGACTCTTTGCTTGATTTATGGTGTCTGAATGGTTCAAAGTAGCCTTTGCTGTTTTCATTTTATAAAGGGAAAATTCAGGCCCCTGCACAGCACTTTCCTCACAGAGGAGGGGGAGTGTGTGCAGCTAACATATTGGGAAATAGCAATTTGTAACAAAGTTGCATACTTGACTTTTTATTTGCTGTTCCATCTGTTCTGATTACCAGGCAAAATGACTTGCAAGGTCATTACTGCAGGTTTTTGCAGTCAAGACTGCAAACTACTGTCACAGCACGCCACGTACACAGCAATGACAAAGACACACAAAAATGCAGAAAAGCTGCTTTGCTGTTATTATGTGAATATAGCTTAAGACATATGAATATAGCTCTGATCCTTAT
Source organism: Ctenochaetus hawaiiensis (assembly GCA_029783645.1). Classification (NCBI taxonomy): domain Eukaryota; kingdom Metazoa; phylum Chordata; class Actinopteri; order Acanthuriformes; family Acanthuridae; genus Ctenochaetus; species Ctenochaetus hawaiiensis. Next base: position 1,450,227 of record JAPZDY010000022.1, read on the forward strand.
ACATACCACACAACCGGATCAACAATGTTAAACATCAACTGCTATACAGAGGTGATAAAAAAAGAGTACACTTGACTGACAGGTTTCAGGTTTTAGTAAATGTCAGAGAACCTGTTACAGGTAAGAACGCAATGTAGACAGGAAATAAAAAAACAACTACAGTGACAGGCACTGTGACACACCCAGAACTGTGTGCAGGAATCAAAGGTCAAATAAGCACAGATGTAAACAGGCAGTAACATTAAATACTTTATTCAGGTAAAGTGTGGTCCATGTAAAGTGTCAGAGTGAAGAGTGAGTTTGGGAGTTCAGGAGTTCACCACACTTGTAGCCTGCAGGATGAAGCTGTCCCTGAGCCTTGTGGTGCAGGACCAGATGCTGTGATAGCAGGCAGAACAGTTTGTGGTTGGGGAGATTGGGGTCCTTGATGATTTCCTGCAGTGCTGGTTGTTGAGGTCCTCCATGGGTGGCATCTTCCTCCTGGTGATGTGCCGAGCTGTTTCCACCACTCTCTGTAATGCAGCCAGTCAGGACACTCTCAATAGTGCACCTGTAGAAATAACAGAGTATCCAGGATTCCATGTTGACCCTCTTCAGCTTGCGGGAATAAAAGAGCCATTGTTTACAGAAGAGTCATTACATACGGTTGGAAGCTCAGAAAAGCCAGTACACGTACCTTTAAGTTTAGATTATTTCACCTCAAAAATGATAAGCAGGTATGATCAAAACTCATTTGTAGCATGTTTCATACTGTTTCTTATGTCCTTAAAACATAGTAACAACATACCCTTCAGATCTTGTCATCTTATGTTTAAAATATCCATGTGGTTATGTTTTGCCGGGTGGAGTTTATATATATTGAGGAAATATTGCCCATCTGCTCTACTTGGAATTCTGACTTGCTGCTCCTTTACACTTTTCCTCAGAGGAAATACGACTTTCCAACTTTCTGCCATGTCTGAAAACACAAATTAGCATGAGCAGTAATAGCCACATAGCTGACGACACAAAAGCATGCCACTTACGGAAACTTGAACTTCAAAAACCTAAGGAAAAAGACATCGGAGTACCAGACAAGCTGATTGATCTCTGGGACGTGCCGAGCAAAACTGCAGTAATGAGCGCTTAGCACCAAACATGGAGACAAAGAAAAAAAAGGGGGAAAAAAAATAACAAGGAACTTGAAGATTACCACTTTAACAGCCTTTTGAGATGTAGAACAATCAGCAGCGTGATCCAATTGGAGCGTACAGAAATAGAGCTTTAGAGGCTGTTGTGTTCATTGTTGTGAAGGAGAAGCGAGGTGAGAATTGACTCTCCGGTGCATAGAGCAGGCTCTCCATGCCAATAACCACCTCTACAGCGGCACCCCTTTGACACCAGCGTTCACCCACTGGAATATATATCACTTTCAAAAGCATGCCGCCTTCTCTTCAAATATTTAATTTTCAACTTGAGGTGTACCTCTTGTTTATATAACAAAAGCCTCCTCTCAATTAGAGCACCTGGGGGTGGGAGGAAGCGAGGGTGCATATCTGTACACCCATATCCCCCCCGCCCTCTCTCGCTGCCTTCTCTCTCTTCTCTCCCTCTCAAACACACTCATTTATGAACAGGCACACACTAACGCGCAATGCACATACACACCCTCTCCAGCTCTTTCTCACATGCTCTTTCTCTCTTGTAGCCTTGCTTTTTTGGAGATAATGAGATTAAAAATCTATTTTTGTCACTTACCTGCAAGTGATGCATTAGTGGAATCATTCGGCAATGCTACATTCTTCCATCCATATATGCATCCATCCATCTGTCTATTCATCCATTAATTATAACTGCTTATCCTTTGCAGGGTCACGAGGGGATGAAGTTGATTAGGCAAGCAGCCGTGTACACCCAGGATAGATCACCAGTTCATCACAGGTCTAACACATAAAGACAAACAACTATTCACGCTCACAATCACACCTGAGGGCGATTCAGAGCCATTGATTAACCTGCATGTCTTTGGACTGTGGGAGGAAGCCAGAGCACCTGGCCTTTTTCTCCCTTTAACGCCTGTCAAACTCAGAGAGCTGTTAGCAGAGCTTTATCTCACTCCCCTGACCTTATTTACATTACTCCAACATGAGCCTCGACCCCAGGCACTCGGAGGGTAATGGTTTGTCACTCATGGATGAGATTAAATAAGTTGGAGCACTCTAACAGTAAAACATTAAAACGTTGTGCTGTACACTGTAAGTATGCATTTAGAGATAAAAAGGGTGTAGTGGTTAGGAAAAACACACTGCTGTGGTACACTCTCATCTGATGCTCGTGCGATGTGGACATGCATCCAAATGATTTAGTAGACTGAATCAAAGCTGAGCTTGTTTTGGTTTAAATTTATTATCAGCTGAACTGACAAGATTCAATTCTGTGTTTAATTCACAACAACAAGCAACATATTTCCAATGGCATATTGGGTCAAGTCCACATGGACATGCAAGACACCAAAAATGCTGTTGCATTTCTAAAACAAGAACAAAATTTTAGTTTTCTAATGTAAAAGTACACATAAAGATGTTTATTATATCTCCCAATTATCCAACCAGAAGAACTCATCAGAAATAAAGGCAATCTAGAAAAAGCTTGTAAACCATAAAAATGTCTCCATCTTTAATCTAAACAAAGTCTCGACAAGTATACTGTATTTGTAAGAGTTCCTGACTCTTTTGGTTGTTTAATAATCCCACCTCTCTCTATTGATGATGGTAGTACCTTAGTGTAACTGTGCACGTATCACTTTGTTGTATGTTATGCCTCACTCAAGGCTATTGTTTTAAGGGGGTTCTAATGTTTTGTGTTCATTATTCAGGACTGCACCAAACAACAACTAACCAAGAAACAAGTAGTGCTGAACATCAGATATTATGTAAAGTAATGTAATCAGGTCAAGCAGAGACAAAGCCAGGAAAGGGCTAGGGTTAGGTAAAGTCCCCAGCTGGAACCAAGCCGGAATATTTCAATGACAATGACAGATTTGACCTCACTGGTTCTGGGTTGTCCATAAAAAAACATCTGAGTTACCAAGTAGCCTGGCTAGGATTTGGAGCAGGCTACTTGTTAGAGACAGCCAGTAGCTAGCTTAGCCCTCACTGCTGCATTTAGCTCTCCAGAAGTCCTGTTCTCACAGTAAAAAGATCATAAACCCTACACATTTGAATAAAACCAAAGTGATTCCTGAATATACGGTTATCAGTGTTTAGCTTGTCAGCTGAAATATGCAATATGTAAATAAGACATACTGAATCATCCAAAGGTTATATTATCTCTTTTGACAGAAACTAGCTGCCTCGTCCAACCTGCAGCTCCTAAGTTACTTTACACATCTTATAATGTAATTGTTTAATTTTAAATTGTAATATGCTGACATTACTGAAAAAGTAGTCACATTACTGTGCTCCACAACATTTTCTAGCACGGCCCCACTTAAACGAAGTAAACCTCGTCCCATTTATGAAATATCTTGTTTGTGGGTCGAGGTTGGCCTATGAACAGGAAAAGTGGGCAGCTGTGGAATTCAAAGGTCAAGGGGCCCTGAGAGCTTCCTACTTGTTTGTCTCTGTGTTTAGGCTAATTAAGTTGAAAATATGTTTTGGAATATGCACAACTAAAGTCAATTCTTTGATTACCATAAAAAGTTGTGCCCTGCATTTTTACCTGATACGGAGATATTGTCTTAAAGTTGATCCTTGTTTCTAAAGCAAGTTTCAGGGCCTTTGTTGTCTCTATTTTGTGCTTACAAATAAGCATATTCTTATTTTGTTTTCAACACATTAATCACACAGCAGACTTCTGGCCACAGAGGATTGCAACAGAAAAACTGCACACATTGCACAGGCACTGGGAGAAACAGAGGGTTAATAGAGGCCAAACAGCTCATTTTTGCCCTTGGGTCCACAATCAAGTCAGTCTGGCCACGATCAACTGATTTATCAAAAGAACCCAAACAAAGCCTCTGAGTGCTGATAATGCGATGCCATAAACAACACTATATTTCCCAGTGTCGGCCACCCAATAAGTTAATATATCTGATATCAGTTAGTTAACTAACTGGTCTAGACATAAAAGTAAATTCAAATCCAGTTTTGAGCATCACAGAGCCAGCAGGTTCACCTATTTGATGATCCAGCTGCAGCCAATTCGCATTATGACAGGTAGCGATAGTTTGTTCTGCTTTGAGGTAATGTATTGTATTAGTTTGAGCGTTGGGCAGCAAGCTGTGCAAACAGAGCCGACAGGATGTGCTGGGATTGATCTGAGGCTAAAGGTGGGGAAGTGGTGCCAACAGGTCTGGACCCCACAGAGTGGAACCATTCAAATTTGCCATTATTTGAGTTTAAACTAAGCAAAGGTTAATGGAGTTTGTGACTTTGGGAATGTAACTTTATTGTTGTTATGTTCAGTAGTAAAGGGAGAACTTATTGGTAGAAAGATGCAGTCATTACTGCATTCTGCCTGTACAGTAGGTGCTTTTAACCCATGGCTACTCTGTTGTTACATTCAACCTTACTAGGTTTATACTGTAATCCTACTGATGCATTACAGTTTGTTCATCATCTTCATGTATTATTTACTACATCTCAAAACAAAGTTAGTCTGCTTGAGTGCATCAGCAATTATCAGTTAATGTATCACACTATATATACCCAACAGATGATAATGATGTTTTTTTTGTTGTTTTTATGTTTTTATGTAGACAGTAGTTGTTAAGAATTGTTGTACTTGACTTTAGACTTGTACTGTTGGTGCCCCTGTGCATGAAATAGGTTTAATTGTGTTAAACACATTCAATAGTTTTCCCAACAGTGTACTTGATATTAAGATTTCAGACATTTACTTATCATCAATTTACGTCATCATTGACAGCTCTGGAGCCACTTTTAAATATATTCAATTATGGGAGCATCATGGCTTTATTAGCACGAGCAATATATATGCTATGGACATAGGTTATTTGTGTCAAATCCTAACCCCTTGCCCTTTCACAGAAGACATTTTGACTTGTCATGTGAAGAACACAGGTGGTATTAATAACACTAACAATAGCTCAGCTATGTCAAGCATCCGAGTCAGTCACGACAGTTTGACTGTTAGCTAGTATGAACAACAGCAGGAGCCTCAAACTAAAGCAGCTAAATAGAATTCAACAATCATTCAGGTCACTATTTACACCTCTGTCTCTCCTACTGTATGTTATTATGGATTCCACCCCTATTCTTGGCAAGACCACCCTACTCTGCCCCATATTGTCTTATCCTGATATTTTAACAAAACCCTCTCCTATCTCACTTTTCATGTCTAAAGATAATAAACAAAGGCAACCAATCAGAGGTGACACAGGGTGGGTCTTGCAAAGACTTAATACCCATAAAGGCCTACTCATAAAAAAGACCATACCAAGCAAAATTTTACTTACCTTGTTCTTGTCCCTAAGTTGTAGTTTACAGAAAAGTTTCCACTTTCTGTTTTCCATAACAACCCCTGTCCCTTAAGTTTATGTTTTCATGTTGACAAATGATCAAAATAAAGGACACTTTGTGATTCGAAGCCTGTTGGACTTGTCCTAGGTGAAGGTTGAGAAAATGTTTAATGTGAAGACAAAACCTCATCCCGATAAATGGCTTTTCATGGAAATGTGTGAGGACATCTTATGTGATGAAAGTGTAATAGTGTTAAAAATATTTCACACAGATAATTCAGATACAGATAATAAAGGGAGTAAAATGCAGCTCAAAGCCGTCTGGCTCTCATCTCAGTTCTCTACAACTTTACAGGGTGCTTTGGTGTCTTTCAGCTTGCATATTCATTATTTTGGTTTGGTGTCAGCACTCTTCTCAACCATCTGTCCAGCAGCTGCAGGACAGTGTTTTCAGTTGAAAAGCTCTGATAAACCCCAACAGCAGACTTGCAAAGTTAGCAGCTACCTGTGAGGCTAGAGCTAAAGAGACACCTAAGATTCTAAAAAACTAAAAAAATCTGAAAAAAAAATGAACAAATAAAGCCAGAGCTATCTGCCTTGTACCACAAGACTTAAGGAAGAAACCTGTATAAAAATCTCTGCCTCTGATTTAGTCTGCACTATACATTTACTCACAGCCACCAGCCAAATATCATGCTGAGGAGTTTTCGAGTCTTTCAGACTGATCAACAACACTGTCATGTTCCCCGTTCCATCATGGGACACGGTGGGAAAGTAAAAACCCTCATTTTTTTCAGGCTCTGTCTGAAGTTTCACGTCAGTATTTCATTTTCTTAATCTCTAGCATGAATGTTGCATACAACTTTTCAAATGAAGACCTTAGCCAAGGGCTTATTTATAATGCAGCTATTAAGGGAAGGCTTAGGAATAAGCTGTACCTACATTTTTTATGTGTTGGTGTAGAGAGGTGTAGTTTAGGTTTCATGTTATGAGTTCAGCTTAGGTGGTCTCGGGTGTTAGTGGGGCCGTGGGCTGAGCAGGCAGCGAGGGGAGCTTAGCTGAGAGGGAGCTGTTATCCTGCTGCCTCACCGAACAGCAAATCAAACCAGATGGGCTCATTTATGGACAATTAGCAGTGTGCTGTGAATGGAGCGCCACTGACTCACCTAGCGTTGTTATTATTACAGCTTTTATCTGAGCGCAAGAGAAACCTGGCGACTGCTAAATTGGGGTTTTGATGCATGTTTAACCTCAGATGCGTGAGGAAACTGGAGACCTGGTCCTGAGAATTGGAACAGAGGCGGATCATGATGAATAGCTCGGGGTATGTTGACGATTATCTGCTCTGTGCTGTTCTGACAGTATGAATCATAGCTCAGATTTGGAAAGGGGTTGAAAACTTCACACACTTGAAGCAGATGTGAAAGCTCAGCACTTCCAGCTCTACCACCGAACAGGAAAACACAGAACCAAAAGGTAGCAGGGCTGCTTGTAACTTGCTCCAGGATTTTCTCATGCTACACCCTGACTGCACAGAGAAGAGTGTCCTGTTACCAAAAGGGGGGAACAAGTCCTATGCAGGAATGTTGCTCTTGCCTCCCCCCTTTTCATCCCCCCTCTAACTTTCCTCTAATCGTTCCCTCCATCACTTGCTTGGCCTTTGCTTGACTCCCTCTGTGATGGTCCACTTCACTCTGCTCATAAACAATGCCCCTAGCCCCTTCCACACCTTCATATTTCTGCCTGCCTACGAGCTCCAGCCTCTTACTGCCTACCTACCTCCAAGTCATATCAGACCTTTTAACAGTAATTAGTTGAGGGACTGCAGCACAGCAAGATATTTCCCTAATTCATCCCCATCTCTGGGAGAAGAGGGAAAGGTAAGGTAAAGCTGTGTTGGCTGGAGCCTGCTGAGATAATGACAGACTCATCATACACATCCAAACAAAGCCAGCACTTGGTGAAAAAAAAAGCCTTTTTGTTGCCTTTATTGTGTGCAACCGGCGTTACAAGAGAACTACATGAAAAGGATCAAAAAGGAAAAGAAACCAGCTGCTTCACACACCCATTGTCTGAATGCATACTCAGGGTGAACGCTGTTCAGATCAATGCAATTACAGCTATGAAAAGACTGTGGTTCTTTGGGAAGGTTGTTGTTGCACCCAAACACTGGACTTTACTTCCTCAGCATGGGTGTTCTAGCACTGAGGAGGGAGCCGTGTTTGGCGCAATGGTACGTCCCGAGGGGCATCAGCCGCCAATGACAGCTCAGCATCGTTTGAAAGCCTCTCAATGAAAAACTCCTACCTCTAATTGTCCCTGCAATGCTTATCAACGCTGCCAATTCCAACTAGAGCGGAAAGACAGAGCAATTTTCCCATTACAGCAGGAGCAGAAAATGGAGGAGGGACGAGGGAGCCCGGTGTCTCCAGAGAGCAGTGCAGATGGCTTCATCTCTAAGTTCAAAAACACAGACAAGAGGGATGGGGGCGGGAGACGCTGCACACACACACTCACAGGCACTAGTAATGTCCTTGTGCACAGAAACGCATGGTCACGCACAGGCGGACACATGATTCCTGCATCTGACAACATGCAATCAATTAGCTTTTAACCTCCTTTCTGCAGCCAGTTCCTTCAAGGCCACAGTCGCACAGAGCACAGCAACCAAAGATTCATTTCAATGAGCACTGAGATCATAGCTGTTTTAAGCTTGCTGACCCCCTGCCACAGTGGTTAGATAAGCCCACTTCAGCGCTGTCTGTCCCATGCTTTGATCTCCCACAGCCAGAACAGAGGCTCCACAGACTTTCACGTGTTTAGATTTCCTCTCCCAATATGGAGATTTACATTAAAACTCAAAAGAGGAGCTAAATTTCCTTTTCAGTCCGCGGCCGTCGGAGCGCAAGAATGCAGCGCCACTGTGCTCGGATGGTTATGACAACAAATGGCGTCCTGATAAAATCACACGAACCAGGACTCAACCTGAGCTTTACCCGCCATCCCAGCAGTGATGAGATTAATCTGTTTACCTGCTCTCTTGAAGGAATGTTTATTCAGACACATGCAACTGTGTATACAGTGCACTGTTGGAGCCCAGGTTAAAAATGATACAGTGAGTATTTTGTGTGTGAGCGAGCGTGTGCATGTCTGTGCGTGCTTGTGTGTGTGTGTGTGTGTGTGTGCGTGTGTAAGGAGTAGAGGTTGCCTATACTAAACTCTCCCTTTATTATCAATGCAGACATCTTCAAGTGTCTGCCGTCTGGCTCCACTGGGCTTATCAGTTCCTCATTGGCTTACACAATTACAGAAAACACACACAAAAGTGTGTAGCCACGCATACACTCAAAGCCATGCTTGTGTGCACGCGTATACACACATGCAAAGAAGCATTTAGCAGCCCACTTAAATCCAAAATAGATCAACTTAAACTCCTCGAGGCAGCAGAGTGTTTGCACAGACCATTACATGGAACGTCTTACTGAGCTAACAGACATACTATGTACTACAACAACTACATGCTTGTTTTATTACAAAAATCCAGCATAGCGTTGATCTAAAAGCCAAGAAATGGTGCTCTGTTTTAGCTCTCTCCTATTCCTGAGGTCACGACCAGCAGCATAAGCAAACAGAGCAAAAGATGGGGCCAGAGATTGGTGGAGACTGTTGGCCTGATCTCTTATCTAGCCGCACATTTGCTAACCTCCACTAGGAATAGAAAGTTCAGTTCAACAGCAGATACAGTCAAAGGCACACTGACTCGACAAACCTCAAACTGTCAGGTTGTTTTTTCTTTTGTGGAAAAGATGTGCTCCTTCACACGTCCAACAGCTGAACAAACCAGTAAGAGGCCACCATGTCTACCAGGTTTTTCTGGGTCTGTCCATCTGCTTGCCTTCCCCTGAAACTACAACCGCACAGACACACGCATCCATGGCCTCCTATTGTAGGACTGTGCAGGTGTATGGGTGCTGATAAGAAACATAGGTGCCCCGTGGTTCATGGAGGTGAGGCCGCGGTGGGCGAGCTCTGCCCTCAGCCCTACGCTGGCATTTCCAACCAGGGGAGGTTCTACTGGAGAGGGCAGAAGCGATGCTGCTTATCAAGCCTTGGACTGAAGACCAGGCGCCCAGCAGAGCCACGGGGACTTGAACTGCTAGCCTGCATCCCAGCATCTCACCCAACGTTGTCTGGCAGCAGGGCCCTTTTTTTTTGAGTCAGGAAAACCACAGTTCACCACTCTCTGGGTGAGACTGAAAACACCCCTCCCTCTCTGAATCAGCGCTGTACACCTCTCACCCTGCTCTGCAATGATATCTCTGTCTGAAATGCCAAGCCTTGCACACACACACACACATGCATTCAAACCACACACTGACATTTCAGCTGCACCTCTTCTGATCAGCATACTCCCCTGCTTTGCACTTGGCTCTTCAGAATTGTATGGATGGGTTGCGTGGTTGTAGGTTGTAGGTGGAGGGTGAAGTTATCCTTGCATCAAATGTGTAATCAAAAGAATGAGGTCACACTCACCAACAATTTTTTAGTGATTGAGTGACACTGAGTGAGTGAAGTGGTATTTATTTTATAAAGGGCAAAATGTCTGTGGCTCTCCAGTCTTTATCAGTGTGGACAAGTGGTTCACTTCTGTCTTATATAAGGTTGATTGTAGACTGTTGAGTTAAAAAAAAGCTACATTAAATTGTGATCACATAACAAAAGTATGCTTAGACTGAAAGCAATTTTTAACATTGCAAAGTCAATGGTAAGAGCGCTGCAAATGAATGTGGAAATAAATTTGAGTAACATTACAACCTGCAGAATGCCTTTTTGTCCAGACATTAGCTGTTTGTGCAGCAGCTCAGACAACTGATCTTGAAACTTGCAAGGAACTCCAGTTCAGTCAGAGACACGTCAAAGAATAAACCATTTATAGCGCATGGTCGTACACTCTGATTTAACGGAAAAGGCTCTGCTCTTTGAGGAAACTCTCAAAGATTCTGAGCAGCAACGAGGATCCTGCTAGGAGAACTAAACCCTCTGATAAATACATGCTTGAAGATTAGATCTATTCTTAGTAAAAACAGCAATACCAAGAAACATTTAAGCACCTAAACACATAGGGAGGGTTTTAGATGGTAGAGGGAGCTTCATCAGGAAACAAAGACTAGATATTGTATGATGAAGTGTTACCTAAGTTGGCATGATGAACAAAGGTGAAAATTTGCTTTATGTTTAGTTTTAATTCCAGCACAGATCTTCTGGAAATTACGGACGTTCTTCAGTTTTATTAACCAAAACAAACAGGGAATTTGATGCAGATGTAACTGACATAAACAGACAGATCATATTGCATTAGTGATCATAAAGTATATTATATAACTTGATTTCAAGCATCGATGCTGTATATATGCTGACATGTGCTTGACTACCAAAATGCTGATGGAACCTGTCTGATGAAAATGGTAACTAGAGGTTCCAAAGTAGCAACTCTGCAGCATTTTGACATTAAGCTATCACTGCTGCTTAACACTGTCTGCTGATATACATTATCACACCCAATTAAATAAATTTTTATATAATGAAAAACATCTCTAAATGTGATTTCTTCATTGTCAGTCATGAGCACCAGTGGGTATCAGGTTACTAATTGCTCCCTGGTTAATGTAAAAATGTTGAGCAATGAAATTCACTGGGAACTTAATCTTTCCATATGTGTAAGGGTCCTTGTGACATAAAGTTTGTCATATAGAGTGTGTATGTCATCTGTATATTCTTGACCGCAATCTCTAATCACACTCCACAACTTTGTATTAACAAAACTACTATGGGTAATACCCTATGTCCACTGTACTGTAGCTACCAGTCGAGCTTTTTGGGACTCTCCATGTATACATCTGTTTGGAGGTATATGGGGTTAAGTCTTCATTCACATACTCGTTGTATGAGAATTCATATCCAGGTATCAAAGTTATTAAAGGAAAGTACTTCTAAATGATTGCAGAGTCTGGCTATTTTTTCAGGTTGATGAGGATGTCAGGAAAATGTAGTCAAGCTCCATTTTACACAAAGAAAAATAAAAAGATTTTTTAATTACTTAACCTTGAACATTTTGCCTGAGAAAATATATTGACAGCTTTAAAAACAGACACTATGCCTCTGACACAAATTGGTTCTGCTGACATCCCTCCTGAGTCTGTTAACACTGGTGCTCTGTGTGTATTAAAATTTGTAATGCATACATCTCATGTATTATATTCTGTCCTGCTACTTTTTGCTGATGCATCAGCTTGCTAAGTTCAGGGGGTGTTTGCAGCCCCATGCTGAGACCAAACCCAACGTGGCAGTCCGAACCCCACCTGCTCCCCCAGTTCATAGGCCTCAATTAGGGAACAAGGCTGGGATGTTGTGAGTTAACTTTAATGGGCAATAAGGGGATAGTGGCTTTAAAGCCTGGCCTCTGGTAGAAAGCTGTCGGGGTTGGAAAACTGTTGGAAAATGTGGCGGGGACTTCGAGACAAAACAACCAACTAGTTTAAAAAAAGCAGATGTGTTTAAAGAAGGTTTATGTTCATTCCAGTGTGTTAATACATTTGCTGTAAATAATTTCTAAGTTCTCATATTTCAGAAGCAGGCCGGTTCATGTGCTGAGATAACTGTCTGACATGAAAGCCTTTCATATGTTTCTTAACCTCCAAAAAATTTTTTAGCCTGCTTGGAGACTAATGGTTTTAGCTGCAAAGAAACGAAAACAAAATGTTATATAGGAAATTTTGTCACTGCAATAGGAAATAAACACTTTGCTTTTAGAAGTCAAAACCACAATTTCAGACTGATTATATTTTAAAGGAAAAGACAGGACAGTCAAGACAGGATTCAGGACATTGTTATCAGCCTAGCTTGGTATAATGACCGGAAATTCTTAGCTTGGCACAAAATTTCTAAATTATTTAAAAGAGAAAAAATTAACAGAGAAAGAAAAGTAAAAATGACAATTAGTCTGTGCAGTGTTCTGTGCAACTTCTTTAAATACAGTGGGACTCCCCAGATGCAGTTAGTGAGCAGAAATTTGGTTTTGGCCACTCTGTAGAAACAATGGTGCCCTAACTGGCAACCTTACAGGGACAATATGACACTCCTTGTACATAGTAAACTGATAGTTGAATGACATGACTCTTTTCTCCCACTATGCAAAAATGAAGCCAAAACATCCCTTGTACAGACGCTGTCACCTTGTGCTAGTATTGTTCAGACTCAGAGTCTGTATGTTAGTGATCTGCAGGTGGAGCTGTGGTATCCAGGCTCCACACATATCCACACCCAACCCAGACATGGGTTAGGATTAGCTGTACATAATAAATTATGATCACATTTTCAAAAAATGAATTTTTAAAAAGTATATCAGTAAAATTAACATTTGAACTAGTCATGCAATTTGACCAGATTTTGTCTTATCACTTAAAGCTGCAAAACTAACGACATTCCCAACGGATTGGGGCCTACTGTATTTGCTGTGCTTAATAGCAAATGTTAGCATGCTAACAAGCTAGGCTAAAAATAGTCAGCATGGTAAATATTAAACCTGTTATCATTAGCATTAGAAACATCTTGATGCTGCTAGCATTTGGCTCAAAGCTCTGCAATGCCAAAGTGCAACCTCATAGGCTGCTAGCATGGCTGTTGACTCTCAGTCCTGTTGACCTTTGAGTTGTCAAATTAGCTAGTTGTTTCCAGACTAGCTTTGTGAGGTCAACCACATCTTGATGCCAGTTCTTTACTTAACAGATATCAGATTGAGACCTTATTTCAGCGTTCAAAAGATATGAAATAAGTGGAATAATCCAAAAATATTGAAATGCCTCTAGCAGAGCTAAGTTTAGTGAACTCAAGTAATTGATACGATCCTAATAATAGGAAGCCTACTGCCACTTCTTTGCTTTTTCATCTAAAATCTATTGGATTTATTGGCTTAGGCAAATATTTAAAGCATGAAGTGGACTATTCGCCAAAGAATTTAGGCTTTGGGCATACCGGAATTTATCTCTCTAAAGAGATTGCCTTTGATAAAATAAGATAAAACTGTAGTAAGAGCAGTCAGTATGTCCATCAGCAGTTTATGCATGTTTCCTACAGACACTGAACCCTCCATCTGCTTTTGTTATCAGTGATGAGAAGTTCAGCCTTTCATACCAGTAAAAGCTCTGCCCAGATCCACAGATGAAGCATTTTTCTGGCTCCTGCAGCTCGCTTGCATCGACTTCCTCCAAGATAAAAATAGTCTGACATAAGGAGAATGATATATGATCTCAGTCATTCATCTAAATTGGACAAATGAGGCCCACACGTCTGAGCTGTGAAAGACCCCCCCGATAGGACTGAATGAATGAGCCAATGTGTGGGAGGGGGTGTGTGTGAGAGTACATGTACACACACATTTAGTATGTATATTCATGTGTGAGGATCTATTTATTTTAATGTGCAAAAGTCGGCATGAATACCTGCCAGTGTATGTGTGGAGGCCATGAATATAAACATTACCATTCCCTCCATGACCTTCCATAGCATTAGCATAGCATTCAGTATTCTGAGAATGTGTGTGTGCATGTGTGTCTTTATGCACAGCTCTTTGTGTGTGAGAGCGAGAGAGTGAGAGGCAGCATTGTTGCATCTGCTCCTCATTAAAGGGCGCTAATGAACGCACGTGTGTTCCACCTGGTTTGGTGGAGTGGGGGGTTGATGAGGGCCTGGCCTTTCCCAGCTCTCCGATCGTAAAAACTGTCTCAAGACAAACATTGGAGCTGGTTCCCTAGACGCTCATCTGACAACAGTTTGGCGGTTCCTCCTCTAATGATGAAGGTGATGCTCAGCGGCGGCCCTGTTGGGCAGAACTGTGACTCTACCTGGAAAAAAAACAAGATTCCTTTTACAGAGGAGGAACTGAGAAGAGCCAAGGAAATGTCTGCAGGAATTACACCTTACAGTTTACAGTTTCTGTCAGGCTTCTACTGGTATATAAGCTTTTGGACATAATGTGCCAGTAGAAATGTGCTAAAATAAGTTCAGGATGTGGGTTTTTTGTAGACATCTGTTAGATTATTGATATGTTTTTTACTCAGCCAGCAACAGGATTACTTGTTACACCTCATTGAATGAACAAGTTTCAGATTTATAAAGTAATGCTTCACACAAATAACAAAAGAAGTCATATTATATCTTTTACCTCTTGAGGTATCCAGTCATGAAGTTCTTGGTTGTATTTTTTCACAGTTTTGAGATACCTGTACTTGAGATTTCTGCCTCCATTTCAAAACAGTGGAGGTGAATGGAACTGGTGTAGTAGTTCTGGTTATTAAGTTCAATAGTAATAAGGACACTGTTTCTGGAAAGACATTGTGATGAATGAACTTTAAACTTTTAACCCATGTAAGTCTATTCTGATCTGGCATCCCTATCAACAGGACCACATCAGTTGTTAGAACCATCCAAATCACAGTTAAAAAAATGATTCAACTGACATTTTACAAGTTACTGTCATGGTTAAAAGAAACAAATCTTCACTGTGGATGAAAGCCACACTTTTCTTTGACCCTTCCATCCACACCTACAGCCTTCATGCAGTCTTAAGGGTGCACACTAAAATGATATCACTCTGCCTCCACCTTTGCTACTACCAGATGAGTCCTTGTCAAGGAAACATTAAAAATGCCTTCTCGGGTATTTTTACCAACACAGATGTTGAGGGGTTTTGCTCTAATAAAAGGTGAAGGCCCAAAAATCTACTCAAAGGTCTCTGATAGATCCAAAACAGTTAAAAGATTCATTGTGATTTTGCAAAATCAAGATATCCACAGTATCAGAATA
>JAPZDY010000022.1:1477458-1498201 GCA_029783645.1 Ctenochaetus hawaiiensis
CCCCCCCCCCCCCCCCCCCCCCCCCCCCCCCCCCCCCCCCCCCCCCCCCCCCCCCCCCCCCCCCCCCCCCCCAGTCACCACATGGCACTCTGGGAAGAGTGCCAGTAACGAGACTAAATGTAAGACTTACACCATTGTAGAAGTATTTTACACTGCTTTTACCATGCGTAACTTAACCTTCTTTCTTAATTATTTCGGCTCAACTAGCATGCTGTTTACAGAGAGGAGATGCTAGCTTACAGGAAAGCTTTAGTTAGGAATGCGCGCGCGGATGGAAAAAGAGGGAGGAAGAAAAAAGAGACATGTTACCTTGCCGAGCCAGAGGTTTGTCCTCCTGCGTTGAAGTTTGAAAAGGTGGA
Source organism: Ctenochaetus hawaiiensis (assembly GCA_029783645.1). Lineage (NCBI taxonomy): Eukaryota > Metazoa > Chordata > Actinopteri > Acanthuriformes > Acanthuridae > Ctenochaetus > Ctenochaetus hawaiiensis. The sequence continues at coordinate 1,477,818 of JAPZDY010000022.1, forward strand.
TAAATATTCACAATAGCCTCGCTCCGACTTGTGAAACCGCACTCACACTTCGCATATTCTGGTCTCCATCGCTTTCCAAATAAAAGGTAACGTTAAAGCTACACAACATTAAGCCCGGGACGGTACGGTGACGGTAATAGTTGAGCAAACTCTCCCCGACATCCAGCTCCGCGTATAAATAACTATCGTTACATGTAACCGTGAGGAGCAGACATGACGCAGCTTCTCTTCCTGCGCTCTCTGTTACAGCTGTCTGTCTGTTAGCATGCCTTCATCTGTTTCTAACGCTTTTGACAGCGACTCTATTCATCAAATTGCGCAAGGGGCTATTTAAATTACCAAGAGGCACGCAGCCGACATGAAGCGCGCAGCAGCCAATAGGAAGGCAGGGGGCGTGTCCGCAGTCAAAATGATTTATGAGTTTATAGTGGCTTATTAATATGCACATTCACATCCCTTAAGCTCTCCATAGGACCTAACTGAGTATGCGTGCGCTATTGACATGGGACATTAAAAACAGCGTTCAACAATTAAATTTGTTTTAAAACACCTTTTTAAATATCTCACTTTGCTTCATTAACCAGAAATTATGTTATTGCACATATAAAAAAAAAAAAATCAAACATTTTGTTCAATTAATTCAGTCTATTTTTTATGATAAAAAAAATTTAGACTCAAAAGATGGACACATAAAACTATTTTTTTTTTGTCATGATTATGTATATAAAAAAATATTGAATATATATATTAAAAAATAGGGGCAAATTTCACACCAGCATGTCACACATTTTTCATAATGGAATAATGAAATAGTTCACGTGTGCATGTGAGTATGTGTTTAAGAGTCACCATCTTATTCTTACATTCTTTTTTATACTCTTACTAAAATCTCAGATATTATTTTACCAAATAATGCAATAAAGTCAACAATTATTTTTTTACACATTGATGACAGCTACAATGTATGAAACTTGCTGAAGTTCCCTGCCATTGTATCTTTCAATTTTCCTCCACCATTCTCACAGGAAGTTCAAAGTAACACATCTAAATTTGAAGAAATAGGGACTAATAGTTGCTCATGGGCACTTCAGGATGGGAGATTCGGTCTCAGTGGGTATATCAGTACATTACAATATCCATCTGCCACTCTGCTGTACTTCTAGTTAAGTACCAGTAGAGGACAGCATCCTGTAAAAGGTTTTAAGAGGCACCAATAACATTTATTTTCGCGATAAAGACAAGATAAATGCACGTTAAATATGTGAGGTAAAAGATTTCCTCTGTGCACACAAAGGGGTTGTTTTTCTCAAAATTTGGAGCCCAAATTTGTCAAAAATCAGTATTAATGAGCACTACTCTTTTGCCAAGATAATCAATCCACCTGACAGGTGTGGCATATCAAGCATATCAAGCAGGCTAATTAAACAGCATGATTAATACACAGGTGTGCCTTGATCAGCTCACAATAAAAGACAACTCCAAAACTAGCAGTTTTATCTTGAAATATGGCATTTTATGATCACTGGACTTTGGAGAATGACCAGAGCTACAGATATACATTTGGTTTTTGTGCAGGGGTAGGCGGGGTCCACAAGTCAGTATTTAGTTTGACCACCGTGTGCAGTAATGCAGTGTGACACATCTCCCTCACATAGAGCTGATCAGGTTGTTGATCGTTACCTGTGGAACATTTATCCTCTCTTCATTAATGGCTGTGTGAATTTGCTGAATACATAAATGAATTGTTGTACATGTTGGCACTGAGCATTCCAAACATGACACAAAAGGTGGCATCATGTATGGTGAGTATGCAGGCCATGCAAGAACTAGAAGGTTTTCAGCTTTCAGAAACTGTGTAAAACTCATTGCATGGAGCTGTACATTCAGACAGTAAGTGCAGAAATTATAAGGATTGGTGTCAGTTGTTTTTCTGGATCATCTGGAACAATCTTGCTGATTTTTCTTAAATTCTTATTTATAATAACATATTCTAAGAAAATTAGAACTCACAGCATGGGCTATTATTTAATCATTTATTGGATGCACCACCTGGCAAACATGAAAGATGACCTAGAAATCAAACTACCTACAATGTTGCATCACTAACAAGTGCATGCTGGGTCTGGCTAAATGCTTAATACAAAAAATAATGATGTATCCTCCGTTCTTTTTTTAAACGAGTGATTGATTAAAATGTTTATTCTGAACAAGTAAGCAACAAAAAACTGCAAAACAGTATTGTTAAAATAAATTATTTGAAAGCTATTTTTTACTTTTAAGGTTGCACCCACTAGATGGTGAGCCCCCAATCATTGTCTGTGATTTTATATGATTATTATTTTTCTATCTTTGTGTCATTTTGAGATATTGCATTATGAATTCAAAATGACTAAGGAAGAGGAGAAGCACCAAATACCTCAGGAATAACTGTTAAATCCTTCTATTTTCAGAGAATCAGACAGCTAGAAAAATATTTTTCAACATTTAGGAATACTTTTATACAGATTTTAAAACATTTTTCCTGTACATGTTTTTCTGTCACTGAAAATACATTTGTCCACACCAGCGAATACTATGCACTAAAGGGAATATTCCACCCATCGGGCCTATATTTAGATTCCAACAATTTTTTGTTTGGTTTATTCAAAACTGTTAGCTAAACAAACAAACACACACATACACATACACACAGAGTTAACCTCTGTTTGTCCTATTTAAATTTACAGTGTTGTCATTATAGCACATTACAGCATAATTACACTTTCTGCAGTGACACATTCCCCTAAAAATATCATGTTTTCTCTCAAGGAGACTAAAAGTCAGACAGCCAGAGCTCCAGTGTGAGTGAGGAAATTCCAGAAGGGAGTGGCAGTGACAGTTATTGGGTTCTTGATGAGGACTATCACCCAGAGACACAGGACAGAGGAGAGTCCTGCACAGTTCTGAATCAGAGACACTGAAACAGATCAGGGAACAGTTCACAAAAAGAGACAGAAAAGGAGAACCTGGAAGTGGAAAAACAGTGAGTATGAGGAGGTCCAACCCAAATTTCAGGGAAAGTTCAAGCTTAATGTGCAAAGGAGCCTGTTGAGATCGTATAAAATCTATTTCCTGTTGAATTCATAGATAAGATTATCTTCCTCACCAGCCTTATTGCATGTCAGAGAGAGAATGACAAGCTTGGTCTTACAAACTGAGAGCTGAAAGTCTTGGAAAAGTCTGGGAAACAACCTGATAATGATACATAAAATAAAATACAAAAATACAAAATTCGATGGCAGATGCACTGCCTGTCAACAGATTCAGGGACATCTTGGGGTACCTCCACTTTACTGACAATTATTGAATTTGTCAACATGGCCATCTAGGCTTCCAAATTCAGTCATTACTAATTAAGCAGCAAGTTTTCAGCTTTTGTGGTCATTTGACTTTTATCGGAATAACATGAGACTTAAGATTAAGAATTGTTTGTTTTTCAAATGTCCTTTCTATTGTTGCTGTTATTGGATGTACCAATGTGTATCCATACAATTTACATTAGTAAATGTTTGATAAACATACTTTTTTTTTGGTCCTATATTGGGCTAATTTAAATCCCATTGATACCATTAATGCATGGTGTTCACTGCAGTGGATAGATTCATAAGCTCTTTAAAGTAAATTTAAAAAAAAAAAAAAAAGTAATTGGCCTGCTTTGTTTTAAAATTAATAATAAATAATAACCACCTTTTAAAATAAAACAAAAATCAAAAAATATTGCCTCATAATTTGATAATTAATGCATGAAAGGAAAAGTGAAATCAATAAATCAACTCTTGAGAATATACTCACCAATTTACACACACGGAAAGAGGAAGGACAAAGAAACTATGAGTAGGAAAAAGTATATTTCAGTGTTTAATCCACTGCTAATGTGTAGGTAAGGCCTCTCTGCTGTTTCTGACAGTCATCCTTGTACCAGCTGTTATAGTTACACTTGGAAAGAGCGCTCAGTGGACTAGTAATAATAGATCAGTGAAGTCTACTGGTTTCTACAGATAACTTTTGTTTAATAGAGTTTTGTCCACATATCTGGTTAATTCTGGAAAGGTTGATAGAAGAGGATGATTGTTATTCATAGTTTAAACCAGTGCACAAGCTGCACAGTTCTAAAATTTGATCTTGTTTTTAGTTTGGGCATCTGTAATATGATCTTGTTCCACCAGTGGATGAGTTGACATGAGATGCAATTTATTATGTAGCCTAAAGGTTTTCCTGCTTGACAGGTTAGACTGGTCTGGAGGCAGAGCACTTGTTAGTGATATAGTTGATATAAACAGTGGCTTATCTACAATATAGTGTTGCAGTTTTGATATGTGACCACTAGAGAGCAGTGAACACTTGTGATTCTAAGTACACTGTTCTGACATCTGGCTGGGCTGAGTTTTGTTTTTGTACAGCATCTCACTTTAATGTTTTAGACCAGTTGGATGAACATGAACAGTATGTGATCGATGTTTAGCTTAATTGATTGTTGCAGCTAAAACTTCTCACAAGTACTATGCGTTGTCTTAGCTTCTGACAACCCTTTTAGTTTGTACTACTTTAAATCAGACTTTTAAAGATCTCATCAGTTTTTCCCTGTAGCTACATGCTCACACCAATGCTGGCCTTTAGCTTATTTTTAATCCTTTGCTTGAGCTATTTGCTGTTGGGAAGGTGAAGCTGTTTGTTGCCCCTGTGTTTTCAGACCCCACTGTTCTTGTGTCTAAACCAAGCTGTGGAACTACCTGCTAGAGTAACAAGTTCCAGAGTCCTTCCTGACTGCACACCCACGAATACATTATACTATCTCAATATCTGTCCCAACCTATTTATATACCTCAGCAAGAGGTGTACAGAGGACATTTTCTCCACGGCCCTTCACATTTCCCTCTCCCACCTGGAGAACAGCAACATCTATATGAGAATGCTGCTCACTGACTACAGTTAAGCATTTGACACCATCTTTTGCTCCTAGCTGATGTTCAGATGGTGACCTTAGCATTGACATCTCCCTCTTCAAACTGGATGGTGGACGAAGTCAAAGTCTGCTTAGGAAGTTCAACACACCCACAGATTTTACTTGTTGGTTCTTTAGAAACTTCCTAACAAACGAACAAGTTAAGTTTGTGAGTGTTCATATTTCCGGGGACCTCTCTGGGTCAGTGAACACACAGATCTGGGCGAGAGGGCAAAGCAGGGTCTTTTTAAAGTGGCTGAGAAGAGTCCACCTGGCTCCTTTATATTCTGGTTAACTTCTACCACTACACCACTGAAAGCAACTTTACTTAAGCATTAAAGTGCTTTTAAGCAACTGCTCTTTCTCTGTAGATGATGGTAAATACTGCCCTAAGCATCACCAGTTCTCCACTCTCCACAGCTGCGGTTGACAGCTCGGGTTGTTGAGTTGTCTACATCAAGCAGTGTCTGAATTATTGTATAGTATCATCAGGAGCCCCTCTCACTTCGGCCACAAACCGTTTGCACTCCTCCTTCTGGAGGCCTAACAAGACTCTTACTTTGTCCTTTTCCTCTTTAACCCCAGGCCCCCACCCCCACACACCTTCCTCTGGCACAGCTGCAAACTGAACATCTGCATTAGGCCTGCCTCTGCCTCTGCCCCACTGCCTGTGTGATCAGATTTATTTACTACTACCACACTTTTGCAAAGACACTTACCTATGTGCTCACACATAACCATACCTATAGTACTATCCATATTGTATCAGACCTATAGTAAATTCATATTCATGTGACTAATACTGTACATACCTGACCTGGAGTTTATACATTTATATCATACCTCAAGCTGTTTATTCTGCATAGGGACTACTTATACCAATCTAATCTGCTGTCAATAGTCACACTTTGTCTAAGGATAATAATTTCACACTGTTTATACTGTCCATAATGTATATACTCTAGATATTTATATTTCTACTATTTATTATTTAGTCAATTTGACACTTAAAACATTACTCTGCACTCAATTGTTCTTTGCATTTCTGGTTATGCTTATAATGTTAGTAAGGTTTTCTACAAAATTTTTGTAGAAGAGATTATGTGGGCACAAAAGCAAGAGGATTGGACACAGACTTTATCCAGTGAGCAAACACTGTAGTATAGTAGCATCAGCATTGTCATCATCAGCAGCAGTAATAGTATAGCATTTACTCTCAACAGGGTGGTGGTAGTCATTTTGGTCGCGGTGGTCCTTCGAACAGTTTTGACGTCACAGTGTTTACCCAACTGTGAACCCTCAGTCTAAACAGGATCCTTTGGGAAAATGTTGACCTTAGTTCCATAAAAGACGTTAGCTGTGAGATTCACTCACAAAACCTGATGAGTCATGTTCCACACATTTGTCTTCAGCACAACATCCTAATAACAACTCATGGAGATGTGTTATTATCCCACACTGTGCTTAAGAGGAACCACTTCGACACATCCTTGTTCAGAGTGCATGGCAGGGTGGTGGTTGAGGGACTTCCTCTGCTGTAGTTGGTTATGCAGTCCAGGCCAACTTCTATCGCTCTCTGAGCCCCCGTTGATTTCCGACATATTTCCTGTTCCTCTGTCAAGGCTATGCTGAAAGTCACAGCTCTTTGTGAGGCTGGACAACACCTGTAACTTCCAGTCTGGGTTCCCAGCCAATATAAACCACTGTGGAGCTTCACAGCAGGGCTGGATGCCAAGACAATCCCATTTATGAAGCCCCCTCACTGTGATGTGGAAAGATTATTCATTCTGAGGTTCTATTTTCTCTCATTTATGGGTAAACACTGAAGTGTCATCTGAATTTTGTGGCATTACATTGGAAATTACTCATCCTTAATATCTCCTGAGTCCACAGGTACTGAATTATCATAGACTACAGAGTGGTGCACTGTATGAAGGGAAAGTCTGCAAATGAGTTATTTTTCAGTGGAAATCATTAAATGTCAGTATGATTCCTTACAATAGTACTAAATTAATGTGTTTTTCTTTTTTAACCCTTTGACTGCCATGTGTCCAATGACCATGTCATGATAGTCCACAGACAAGTTCAGTATCGTTGTGAAGAACTACTATGTCAGAGGTCTGTGTTATGCCAGTCTAAAGCGTCAGTCATGACAAGGTGACATTCACTCACCTGTGTGCATAACATGATACACAGAGCTTGCTAATCTTGTGAAAGCTAAGCGCTAGCTGCCAAGCTAACGACGAACTAACCGTTCAAGGCTGCTGCAGTGTTAGGTAGTTATAATAGCTCCTGCTGCTTCTCTCTATACTGTACTCTTCACTTCCTCCTAAAAATAGCACTACACACAAATGCCAATATATTTTTTTATGAAGCATTTATTAAATTTGTACTTATTTTAGACAAATGCTCATTTCATTCTTTATCTCTTCCATCACAGACTGTTGAGCACTTGACGTGCGTTCTTGTTGACAAGCATTAGGTTGTCTTAGATTGTCGCTTTCTGGAAAGTTAGCTAGAAAACCTCAGTTTAATCAAAATAGTTGGACATTGATCTATTCTTTATCTTAACATCATGATTAATGCTACAGGAAACCTCACAACTTGAGCGGAGATATTTTTTTTTATTTCCTTACCTTTACCACTTTACTTTTGGTTTACAGAAAGACCACTAGAATGTGTCCGTTGGTTGGAATGTTAATCACAGGAAAGCTTTCACTTCAACATATAAGAAGTATCATTTTCCAATATTACATTTATATCTACATGTTTTAATAGATATTTCTTTTTCCAATATTGAGATAATTTGAGATTTTAAAGTAATCTTCAAACCTTTCAAGGAAATTTGTCTCAGTTGCTCCGAGGAACTGATTCCAACTCTGTCCTGATAGATTGAACTCAAACAACCATTGAGCCTCAGCGAGGGTGCAGACTCATGGTTGAGAAATGAAAACGATGAGAAACAGCCCCTGAATTATTTCTTGAACTATCTGCCAGTCTCTGATAATAAATTAACCTATAATTTCACTGAAATGTCAGAATGTTTCTCAAACAACAAGGCTGTCAAAGGTTGTCATGGGACACAAGCTTTGGTGTGCAACAACTCTACTGAAAGGATCATTTCCCTGAATTTACACTCACCAAACAGCCTCAGCAGACAAACATTGTCATCAAGGGTAATAGTGAGCAGTCTAGGTCAAATGGGAACCAGTGGCGCCATCAGTGACGATAGCAGATACAAAGGAAGTCTCCATGGTGAGATGGTATGCCATGTGTGCTTTTTGGTTCCTGCCTGTCGGTCGAATGTCAAAAGAATTCAGTCTCGTCTGATGCAGGCTGAAGAAAAGGAAACTAATATCTGACCTGTTGTCAGTTGAATTTGAATTTGCCCAATAAGAAAACATGACAATATTCTGTCCAGCGCACTCATGATTAAAAATTATCAAAACTCTGCATGTATTGATGCTGACAATGAGTTTCACTTATTTCACACCTCATGCTCGAAACTACTACATTTGCAAACAAACAATTCTTCGGCACTGTACTGCACATCAAGCTGCACATGCAGCAGATACCAAGCAACCTGAATTCAATGTAAGGTCAGTATTTACTGTTCTATAAGTCTGATTTTCATATTTCAGAGAAAATTCTGTCTCTCTAACTTAAAAATTTTTTTTTTTTTTTTTTTTTTTTTTTACCAAATAATCTCTACCTGTGTGGGTCTACTAGTCTGCTGTTGGAAATGTGGATGGTAACAGTGGAAGCTTGTGAGGTGTGAAAACCAAAACAATGAACTGAAATGGGCTTAAAGGCTCTCTATTGGTGAGGTGATTCAAGTCAGGCAATAATTTTCTAGCATAGTTCACATTATACATACTCTTTGATTAATTGCTAAAATAATGTTAATGGGTTCTTTGTTCCTTTAGAAACCAAAAGCAATTACACAAAAGCAATTGGGACACAATTACACTTGGTACAAATTGTTTCTCTGTAACTTTTTACAATATAATTAATGGCTAACAAGAGCCTGTCATGTTTTTGTTTGATTACTTGTATATTTGAAGAGGCATAAAAAGTCAATATAATAAATTAAATATATGAGTATTTTTAAACCACTACTAGTGTGGCATTGGGCCATTCATTAATTGTTAGCCATCCATCTAACACCACATGTTCAGAGCAGCGAATCATATTAGGTTACTATATCACCATGGCTTTTAAGGTTTGTTCACCCTTATTAGCCTTACTGCATGAACTAACTAGCACCACTCTGAGGCCAAAACTGACATCAGTACAGTACATTGAGTTTAAAGTTGAACACATTCACACTCCTTGAAGTCTGAACCCTTTCAACTTTTGACACTTCAACAGAACTTTCCTCTCGAGCCAACCTCATGGCAACAATCCATTTCCATTGGTGTGTGTGAGATACCTTTCAAACAGTTAAGTTACTGCCACAAGAATGAGGCAATATACCAACAATGAATTTCTCTGGTCTAATTTGGTGGAGATAAAACCCACACCGGTAGTTTTTACCAGGGCAGTCAGAAGCTGAAAGTGTCCTCATTCTCTCAGGAGGAGGCAGAGGCTGGGGTGAGGAATCTCGTAGTCTATCGTAATGTTTGTGCTTCAGAGCCAGCTGAAGCATCTTGTAAGGCCACGAGGCAACATGAATGCGGACCTCTGGCTAAATATCTGTGCTGAGAAGCTCTGCAGGTTAGAGTGAGACATTGCAGAGGAAGACATCTGTAAAAAAAAACAGCACAATGACTGACTGAATCACCATCTATATTTCAATCTAATTATCTCTTTGACATTTAACATTTTCAAAGCTTTTTGGTTCAAAAACGAAACCATGCAGCCAGAGGGAACGTGACATGTTGGGAAAAAGAATCACTATTGGGTCTCCAATGCTTAGGTACATTCCTTATCAGCATTATTCTTATGTTTCCCTCTGTGTTATGCTTCCAGCTAAATCACCAAAAACTCCCACCATCCCACTAAAACAGGAGCAGCACCATTACCTGCAACTATCCTTACTCCAGGAATGGCTAGTTTGCCTTGACATGGCACTTTCTGAGAATGGAGTCACAGCTTCAAGAGGCACATCAGTTCTCTTCATGCCTTGGCTTCATCATTGCTGTTGATCGATGTTAGCTCTGCTTTAAATGCCTTGCTGTGGAGCATGCATGTGGGGACGAGGCTCTTCATTCGCCTTGTCAGTAGATGTTGATGTTGGACATGTGATACCTCAAGCCACCTTAGGTTCTTGTCACATTACTAAATACTAAAAACTTAATCATTAGCCAAGAAAAAAGCCAGTAAAGAAGGCACTTAACAAGTTGATACATTTATTTGATGTACAGGAGTTTATAGACAAAAACTTCTAATGAACACATGTAACATGTCTTAAATATATCACATTTATCCCTCAAAATAAGGCATCATATGTACACTGTGAAAGACACACACCTACACTAGCACAAACACATAAGCACACGTTATAAAACAAAATCACACCCCGAAAAATGAGGTGATCTTAGAATTTACCACTCCACAACCAAGAGTGAAGTCTATGCTTTTATCCATATACTTTAGTAGCATCATGAGCACATTCTCTGTAAACTTTCTATCATGAAAGTTTGTCATTCTTCATCCAGACCTATACATTTTCACCTAAACACACGCACACCCATACACACTTCATACACTTCACAATCAAAACAGGAAATATTGTATCACAAAGGACAGGCAATAATGAACACACAGTCCCTATAGTCACTAATGAATATGTCTATGTCATCTAGTTCTTCATCAATAATTCAAAATGAATGTCCATAATCCCATCACTTGTCATAAAGTGACAATCCGTTACTGGTCTTAACAACCTTCCTTGTATGATACATTGTTATGTCGCCCCCTGTGGGGAGGAGGCAAAGTTACAAATAAATAAAAGAAGTTTCAGTAAAAGCTCTCTGCCAACAATCACAGCTGCACACTGCAGTGTGTTGTCCTCGGTGTTGCCCCGTTACTACAGAGGTAAGACACCTCCAGTGTGGACAGACTGATGTCATTGTGGCAGGAAACTTAAAGTGCAAGCAAGCGTATTGCCTGGTTAGGGAGGAGGGAGGGAGAGGGTGGCAGGAGCTCTCCCAGCTGGCACACTGGGCAAAACACATCGCCTCCCAGTGTGCCAGTGGCCGGAGTGAGCATGATGAGTCAGCCTCAGTGCCTGAAGGTGTGGATGTCATTGTGGAGGCTGACTGAAGGGCTGGAGGGCCCACCGTGAATGCGGCAGCTTGTGTTGCAGCTGCAGCGCTGAATCCACATGACATTTTTGTAGAAGCTCTCACCATCGGAGCATTGGAAGCGAAGCCTCACGGTGCGAGAGAGGGAGGGTGTGCAGCAGCGGCCATCGTTGCAGGACCCACAGGTGCGAGGGCGGTACAACTGTGCTGTCGAGCATCCAGCGAAGCTGATTCTGACTGGTTCCTTGGGACGGATGGTTCGCTGACACTTCTTTCCCTTCTGGCTCACCCAAACAGAGACACAGTTAAAATGACATCATGAGCTCTTACTCAATATTTTCAAAGGGCAATGCAGAGTTATGGATTAATTTATTCAATTATATAATAACTTACATGAAATCAGAGCATTTCAGTCAGACAGTTTAAAAAAAGTTAGACACACAGCTTTTTTTCTACTTATATCCTACCAATATTTAATGTCTATTTCTAATAATATTCTTTAATTTCCAAATGAGCATATTTTTTGGCGTACCTTGTTAGGTACAGGAAGCTGCAGCTCGCACTGCCGGATCTGGCACAGTCTGGTTTCCCTGACCAGTCGACAGTCTGAGTTGTTATTGGTCACTCGACTTGAAATGCCCATCCCACATGTGGTGGAGCACTCTGTCCACTCTGTGGTTTGTGGGAAACAGCTGTTTTCTAGTAACACCTCAGACATGGGGAACGACACCATCTCTGCAGGAGAGCCAATGAAAAACAAGGGAACAAGTTACATTCAAAAGATGAATCCCATCAACCATTTGGGCATGATTATGTTTTGTTAAAAAAAAAAAACTGTCATTTATATATGAATGAACCCAAAAGAAAAAGAATCATGATGATTCAAAGGAATCATCAAAATCTATTGGGACACTTGTCATCATATTTACTGTGCCCAGTCATGCTTGCTTGTGATTAAACCCTTTGTTTGAGCTGCCACCCTCAAGAACAACATATCGACTCATGTCACATGATGAAAAATATATCTAAACCGGCAAAAAGAAACAGATTTATATAATTAAGCTCTTTTTATCCCATTCCCAGAAAGTTTATGTCTGCGAAATTTGATGATGCCATGACATTTTTATGAGCAGGGTCACTGGCAAGGCTTAAGACAGTAAAGCTTGTTTAAAATGAGAAATACATTCAGGTTAGGTGTGACAGTATGTCAGAGCTATAATTTAAATGCATGCTTTTTTAAGAAAATAGCTTGCACGAGTAAAGAAAAATATCAACAAAAATAGCAACAAATCCAACAAATCCATTTTCCATTGGATTTGTTTATCCATGCAATCATATTACATAATGGATTTATTTTTTGTTCAATGATTCTGACGCTGAGTTTAGACTGTATCCCGCACATCAACATGAAAAACCTTCTTCAGACCATAGTGACCCTTCATAGAGGGCATCAGGAAAAGCAATGCAGGGATGTGCTGCGGTGTTTACCTCTGAATGTGGCCTCTCTGGTGGCAGCTGGGTGCCGAGGTTGTAGCTGGGCCTCCAGCAGGGCACTGATGTGGTTGGTAAGGAGCTGGCTGTCTGGTAGGGAGGTGTGTGTCAAATCGTCTGGCTCCTCACTGATGTGGTTGTCGTCCTCACACACCCATTCCTCACAACACCTGCCCTCAGGCCTTGCCAGCCGGGGCCAAGAGCAGCGCCAGTCAGGCAGGGGCACTTGGTGAGGACAGAGGGGCATGCAGCCCACCACCCCGTCCATGCAGGTGCACTGGTGCTGGCAGGTAGGCTGGAAGTCCTCACCATGCTGGTACACTTTCCCACTGAACTCGCAAGGCAAACCCTGGGCCTCAGCTGTCAACAGAAAACAGGAGAAAGAGCTATGAAGAGAGATCTTCATAGAAGGACACAGCAAATAAACCTGCATTAGCATAACTTACATCAAAGCCTGTAGGATCAAACTACATGAAGAAACATCTTTTCAGAAAGGGAATGTTTCAAGATGTCAAGCTTTTAAAGAAATGTAAATGGCTGTGCCAGTGATTTTGTACTGCATATTAGGGGAAAAGGTGAAAAAGAGGTAGAAATATCCTGTCTGTCAGTCACTGCTTTAGGTGAGTCTCCCAAAAATTGCAGATCCTACTCTTTCATCTTTAAAACTGCGCACCTCCCATTTTTAATGCAGATTTTCTGCCCTAATGACATCATTAGAGTTCCTTTTTTAGATTTACAGACGACTATACACAGCTATTTCCACAGTCTGAGTAGTGTTTCCCAGTAGTTTCCTAAGTAAACTTACAGTCATTTGTAAAATAATTGGTGTGCTCCTTAAATAAACTATGCAAATATTAGCTAGAGCAATAATTATTTGCCATGTAAGTTATACTGGAGGCCATTATACTTCTCTGTCTAGAAAGTAAGGGACATTTTTTTAAGACCAGTGATTCTGAAAATTTTTGGCCTGTGAATCCTTAAAATGAATGAATGTCCACTTGTGACTCCTCATGACACGACATGTGACAAACAAGGACTGATTTTTTGCTTTTTTTTGTTTGGAGTAAAGAAGTGATTTGGTATTTTACAATGAAAATAGCTTTAACAGCTTTTTAAAAAAATCTAATTATCTGGTGTCCACCTTAAAGGGAATTCTTGGTTATTGACTTTAAAATTTCATATGCTAGATTTTCTTCAAGATTCATATGAAGATTCTTAACATCCAAACAACTAATACTCTCTGTGATTTAAACCCAAGCATTTATTAGCTTAATTGAGTAATGTGCCTTGTTCAGCCTGTTTGTCGACCCTCACCTCGACACAGCCCTCTCTCAGGGTCTCCTCCAGCCCCCAGATGGCAGCGTAGCCCCTTGATGTGATCGCAAGGTTCGGTGGCGCTGCAGTCCTCGTTGAACTGCCTGGCACAAACTTTACAGCAGCCACAGTGGTCAGTCACCCAGCTGACGCCCGGTGGGCACAGCGGGGGCGAGGGGCTGCAGGAGCACTCAGCGGGACACTCACTCTCTGCCTGAGAAACAGGGTCAGAGGTCAGAGTGTGTGACAACATCATTTTAAATATGCAAATCAAATGAATAAGATAGCTGTTCATCTAAAAAATCTTAAATGGCTTAACAATATGACATTTTTTAAACAAAAATGAAAAAAGAGAAGGTTTAAACAGAAAGCATCCACAGGTTACAGCAACTTACCATCACTGCAGTGCAGCCGAGCACAAACAGGGTGGAAAAGATCTGCTGCAAAGTAACAGGGCGAAGCATCCTGATTACAGCAGAAAGAAAACTGTTAAAACCTTCAAAAGTAATGAAGAACTGCAAAAAATAGAAGTCTTCCAGATGGACCATCCACAAGAAGACAGAAGTCTTGGATTTCAGCTCCAGTATTTAAACGTATCCACAGTTGAGAGTCTGTGCACTGAGAGGTACACCCGTCTGCTCTTTGCTTGCTCTCCAACAGTATCTTGAAGTCAGCACAGGTCAGCACAGCTCAGCTCTACTTCAGAGAGGTTTCCCTGTGTGTGAAGCCTGTACTTATAGACACACATGCTCCCGCCCCTGCAGTGATATCATCAACTCTCCTCTCAAGACGGCTGGAGGGTGTCCAGAGGGAGGAGGTGGTGGGTTTGTTGGTGTGAAAAAGTGACAGAGACGTCTTTAAAATCGCTGTCGGGTGGTGAACGTGTGACTTCGGGGACAAATGTCAAGCTGTTAAAACTTATGCAAGACACAAATATTTAATAACTAAGAGTCACTGGCAAATCCAGGCAACTAAATAGTTCTTTAAGTACCTGATACCTTAGGTTTTAAGGGTAATCCCAAACCTCCCACACATACCCAGAGGTATTAAACAGGTCAGGTCATACTTGACAAATGTCTGCAAAGAAAACAATTGTAGGACAGGTGTAATGGAAAAGCTAAGTAGGGAATCCCACTTCATCACACTAGCCTTTAATAGGGGAAGCTGTGTACAACTCTTCCATCAGCTCTGGCCAACCAGACGGGCTCTGTCCTGTCCTCTGCAGTGTGCTGTGGGACACTGTGCTCAGGACATCCTGTGTTCCCTCCATCTCTTTCCTAATGGGCCACATTCCAGGAAATACAGGCCTATCCTCAGGTTCCCATGATTGGTAGGAAAAACTCTACATTCCCATTGTCATCCCAGGGGCACGTAAAAAGTGTTTTGTTGGAGAGCAGGAAGGTCCTCACATTAAGTGTTGGCTCGCACTGTCATGAAACATGGGAAATGTAATTTAGGGCTTTTGATAAGGCTACTGAAGGCCTCCCCCATTCTCTAAAAAACATGGTGTATATAATCTACTGAAAGAGGCCACTCAGACCGTATGAATATATATATATGTATATATATATATATATATATATATATATATATATATATATTATATAATATATAATATATTATATATTATATTTTCAAATTTAAAATTGAACTAATTGAAATTCAAATTTGAACTAAGACAAAAAAGACTAAAGACACTGAAATATCTCAACACTAAACCGTCAAACTGCTTCTTAAAAATAGGAGCTTTGATAAAAAAAATATATATAAAAAAACAAACAGTGTTACTGTGACTAGGATAAAGTCTCTTTAAGTTTGGACTTTTTTTTTCCTTTTTGTTTGTTTATTTCAGGGTTTTAAACCCAACATAACTTTGCTTCAGTTTGTCAACCCAAAGCAATTACTTCTGAGAAATGCTTGCTAAGATGAGTTACCTCACAGAAGGCCAGTTTCTTCATTTTCTTCAGAGAGTTTGAGAAAACAGCTTAGAAACCAAGAAAAATATAAACACACTGGAAGGTCAAATCAGAAAAATACAGGCCAGTACTTGAAGCAGATGAGTGTGAAAAACTGAAACATCCTCTGATATTAAATGATGGTGGTGGGTTTAAATTGAGAATCACAAGCCATCCAGTTTCTAATGTTCACCTAAGTGTGTAACCTTCATTTCATGCCCTGCATGCACATTTCATTCCCACTTCTTGAGAATAACTCTGCATTTTTCTACCCAAGAAACTGTTTTCACCATAGTCCTCTTTACATAGCAGAGGGGGATCCATGTGTCGGCTGCAGGATAAATCACAGCTGAGGGGGCTTTGACCGATGTGACCAATATAAATCCCTTCCCACTGCAAGTAGATGAGTTTGCCTTTCTGCAGTTTTTTTTGTTTGTTTGTCTGTTCATTGGTTTGTCATGTTCAATATCAATGATAAACAGGAAAACAGAAAACAGCAGAAAGCAGCAAACTGGGAAAAGAAAAAAACAACTCACCATTGAGGCCAGTGATGATGTAATTTAGTTACTTTTTTATAGCAGCTATTCCATTATTACTTCTAATATATTAAATATGAAGAATAAAAATGTGGTTGCATAAAACAATAATATTCCTAGCTGTTTACACAGCAACATCCAGAATGTCAACATGGGTCACAGGGTCGAGCCTGACAACAAATAAATATCAGCTTGTCCATCTTGTCATGTTTTCATCACCCACAACTACCTCAGAGTCATTGGACCTGAGGATGAATGACAGATGTTCTCATTCCCTCAAAAGACCCCTGCTTTCACTTCCCAGGTATCTCAAGGACAGTCTTCCTGTCAAGGCTCCCAAGCCTGAAATATTAAAGAAATGCAGTGTGATACCCAACTTCTTATGTAATACACCTTCAGGCTTGTGCATATACAGATGTGATGAACACACAAGAAGAAAAGACACTGTGATTATTTCACTGCACTAAGCAGGCCATTTGACAAAAAAGTTGTCAACACCTGAACATTTTCCCTTCGCGTCTGACACAACACCATAACTTTGACCCAAATCCAGTGACAGCTAGGAATATTCAGGCTTTATTAAAATGCTGTTTTTGGTGCGCTACACAGCCCTGCCTGGAGAATAACAATGTTTGATTTGAGGAGGCAAGCCAGCACATTGCCTAAGGCTGTAATAAATAATTAGCAATAATGGGTGCACTCGGCGCGACACTGAGCTTAAATTTAGGGCAGGGAGAAACATTAGCATCCTCACATGGGATGGAAACTGGGAGATGGATTGTAACAGAGCAGCTGAAATATGCATGACAAAAATCTGCAAACAATGCCTGCTTGTCATGGAAGTAAGTCGCTTGTACAATAATTCAGTATTCTGGGATTTTGGTTGGTTTGACAGCTCAGTTGCTTTAAGTATCCTTTTAAAAGCCAGGAACTGTGTTTGCTTATCAAACACCACCGCACCTAAAATTACAAGTTTTGTGAAATATATAACCAGGTCTGTTGATGTAATATAAAGTGATGACTGCAGGAGGCAGTGTCAGGGACGTAAATTGGGGAAATGTCTAAATAAAGAATAAAACACTTGAGATAGGAATTCAAAGGAGCATGAAGACTTCTTTTGTATGCTAGATACTGCCTGAGCTGGAGAACACACAGCAAGGCTAACACGACAAAGAGGCGAGGGAGGGAGGCAGAAACAGACAAGGACTGCAAGTTGAATTTCCACAGCTTTAACGATAACTGTCAGACTGAAGGAGGACTGAAGTCTGGACTGAGTGTGAGGAGCTTGGTATCTCTGAATATTTGTGTCTGTTTCTGTGTGATGACAAGAACCAAGTGTTCTGTTAGAGATGAGAAATTTCTTATGAGGACACATGATCAGTGTTTACTTTTGAAATAGGCCATTTAAAGTTGAGGCTTTAAAAGAATGGTCGTGATTTGTGGTTGTTACTTTTAATATGGGCGATTTTCATGCAGTCGATGAGGGAAGGAGGTCTAAAGTGTCATAACTTTAGCCAGAACTTATTTGCCATAAGCACAATTTTTCCTTAACTTGAAATCTACAACATTTGCAAAAAGCATGATCACACTGGCAGGGTTTGGATCACTCAAATGTTCACATTCTTATCTGGTGACAGGGTACTAATCCCAACTCTAACTGGGTTTAGAATAAAGAAACATTATCAATGAGGACCCACATAAACAGAATAAAGCAGACAAATGTTTGGTCTTGCTCAGCTGCTCACCACAGACTGTGCTCCCACTAAGACAGAGCAGAGCCAACGATTTGTTCCGCTGCTGTTATATGAACACAGCGTGTTGCTCAATCACATAGCAAAAAGCAGACAAAGTGCTTACAACCAAAGCATCTTACCTCCTCCACTCCCCCGTTCTAACACTTGACGTGTGATTTGCACCAACATACTGAAGCTATCACACACCGGGGAACACAAAAACACACACACACACACAAACACACTCCCAGCAGGAGTTCCTCAGGGGCCTCGATGTGACAGGCAGCTGTCACAGTCCCACGCTGATGCAGACAGCGCGTTTCACACAAGTACGCTTGAGTAAACACACTCTCATGCTGCTGCTCCTGCTGCATGAGTCTTTAGCTTCATCCCTTTATACAACAAACTCTTCTTCTCAGACATATACACACTCTTTTCTTCCCCTGATGCTGTTTTCATTCTGATGATTGAGGAGGTGGTTATTTCCAGGACACGATATGTCATGGCTGGACCAAACTTCATTTTGGCTTTTATCTAATTCTTGATTCTCGGGCTCAGAATTCCTGCCTATCTCTCCAACATCAATATATGAACTAGAGGGCTAGCACAGCTTTAAATGGACTGAGAATAAGTTATGGAGGTAAAGCTCTAATTCTTTTCATTCATGATGTCCAAGCATCCTTAGGCAAGACAAAGACGTTAACTCCTCCAAGGGTAAATGGGAGAGAAATTCAATAATAAAATTCACAAGGAAGGTAATCCTTGTGCCTGTGTGTACACATGATATAAAGCAAAATCAAATTTTGTGATACAACTTGCAGTTGTTTTCCTTCCCTGTATCAGTTTTCTTTTCATCCCCTTTCTCACCCCTGGTTCTTCACTGTCCAAGGCTGGCCGCGCATTTGCAGACACACTCACATGGTCAGAATACACATCCAGTTCAGTTCAATTGATTTCTGCCATGCTGGTACATCCCAGTGGAATACAGAACAAATAAAGTGTCAGTTTTCCACTGAGTTTTGCTTTCTTACCCACCAACTCCAGAAAGAAACTCCTTTGAATAAGCAATTAGACAAAGTTCTGTGTCACTCCATCTCCCGTCCCCATCACCCGGCCCACCACCACCCCTGCTGCAGGGGGGGTTGGTGTGTAATTGCCACCCTTGGGTCCTGCCATCTTTAGGATGTCCTGATTGTTATCAAGCATGCTTGATATTTTAGACAAAGGTCTTGCTATCGATCGAACCAACCAATTTGTTCTGGTCAATGTCAAGATGAAAATCATGGCCAGGTAATGTGAGATGTTACCAAACATCATTTAACAGGCATCCTGCCTGATGAGGAACTTGTGTTGTAAGGACAAAAACAAAGTGTTTTTGAGGGGTTTAACAAAATCATTTCAACCCATTACAGTTCAGTTTTAGAGACTTGGTTGTTTTAAACAGACCCTCTCCATTTAATTCAAGACTGCCCTTGATTTTGTACAAAAAAAGCTAAATTATGCTCATTTCCCACAACAAAAACAAGAAATTAAGTTTAAACTCTTCAAAAGGCATTCATCTGATTTAGTAGAGGAATTGAAAAGATGTAAAAAGTTATTGAAAACTAAGTCAGACAGTATTGGAAAGATATCAGACCCAATACTACAGGTAAAATGTGCAAAAATGCATTAATTCCCATGTGAGAAAAAAGTCCTCTGCAAATGTGTGTCATAGCAAAAAAGAGTTATTGTAGACCTCTCCATTGCCTCTGCCTTTACCTCCTATGTGACATGACTTAGAGGTGAAAAAGATTAAATTGTGAAATTGTGTCAAAATTAAAAAATAATTTCCCTCTTAGGAATAAAAGTGTGTAGTGAAGAGTCAAACCCCACAGACATCCACAGAGACAACACTTTCTCAAAACACACATCCCAGCTTACACAGGGCTCCGTTGTGTTAATCAAACACTTCCTGAAACCCATCGTTTACACACACTACTTCTTATTCCATTTTTGTTGTTTTGATTTTGAAAAAATAACTACAAAAAAGAAAGAAAGAAATAAACAAACAAACAAACAAACAAACAAACAAGTAAACCGTCTGACAGCAGATTTCTCAGATACCTGTTAAAAAGCTCCCTGCCTCA
>JAPZDY010000022.1:1512007-1524809 GCA_029783645.1 Ctenochaetus hawaiiensis
TGTAGATGCTTGTTGATGTTGTTCAGCTGTAAACAATCTTGTGCAGTTCATGGTTTTTCGCTTAGCAACAAAGCAGCTTTAGCAGCATTAATCTGGTCTGTTATCCACACCATTTTAAATACACCAGCATTTTTGGAACTCTTTAAATAAAAGTTGGCAAACACTAGCCTTAAGAAATATAATGAGCTACTGCAGACAAAACTGATTGGACAAACAAAACAAGCCAACATGTCATTTATTTTCCACAAGAGATTTCAGGTTAGCAAAACTGTGTAAAAGTTCTATACTTAAAGCAGCAATTTAATAATTAAAAACCATGTAATGGTACAGTCTGATACCACTGATTACAGGATTACTGCAGGTCCAACAAACTAAGTTGCTACGATTCCATGTAAAAATGTTGATTAAATTGCATTGCTAACAGATATCACATATTTCATGAACAGTATTTGTTTTGAATACTCTGTGAGTTACAGGCCTCCAACCAAAATCAGAGTTTGAAACTGTATCTTTGTTCTCCAGGATGCTGTGACAGCAGCAGCAGCTGTCAGTCAGCAGGCCGACACAGAGGTAAAGAGAAGCGCTGTCTGATCGTTCTGTGCGGTCAGCTTCTTCAGCAGAGGTTTCTGATGTCATTTTGTCCTGACAGAGACAGATGGTAAAGCACCTTGCGCCCGTTCCTAGTGTTGAAAAATTAGACGCAGACTTTAATTCTTCCATCTCAGTTCAGCCAGTCCAGATCATCGTCATCATCCTCATCGTCACCAAACAGAGGGGCAGGAGGGGGACGCCCCTTCAAGCTCTGGACACAAACGAGAGAAATCAAGATCAGTATTGATGCATTTAGCTAAAACAGAAGTGAATGTAATCTTCTGATAGCAGTGTAATGTAGCAATAAAACATCACTGATTGACTTAACATTAAAACAAAACACAAGGTACATAATCATCTGAAAGCTAGTACTGATCCTTCCTCACCATCTCTTCTTCCTCTTCTTCCTCTGTGGGTGCAGCAGGTAGTTTGGCAGGACTTGTTTTCTGGAAAAATGACTCCTCTTCATTTTCCTTACCTGTTGCCCCAGTCAGACTGAGAAAAAAGCAGGGGAAAAAAAGAGTTGTGGGACACCAGAAGACATTGACGGAGGAAAAAGGGATGAAGCAAGTAAGAAAAAACAGTTGAGAGAGACCATAAATTTGCAGGAATACATGCATACATTAGCAGAGATGGAAGGCACCAGTATGGTACAAGAGTAGTTAAGTAATCTTGTCAATAACAGTGAGTTATATTGGCTTTTAAGACTGCATATGAAAACATGTGTGCACAAGTCAAAATAAATCTTTGCTGACATTTTCCCATGATCAAATGAAATAAGTAGATGCATCATTTGAGTTACTTTTATTTTGGGGGTTCAAAGCATACTTCATGTTTTTAGATGTATTCCCGTCATTCCCACCAGCTGCTGGTTTCAGCTCTTCTCAGTACATTGGGACATTTTTTAATGTGGTTTATGGTTGTTAGTACCACAGTTTCAAGCAAACCACTCTCCAAACCTTGTGGTGCACTCAAGGACACTCAAGAATATGATTAAAATGCTAGAAAAACATGTTGTATGAGTAGGTCATGAAAGAAAAATGTTGCCATTTGTTACATTTACAGCATGTTTTTGAAAATGTTCAAAAAGTTTTCAGAAATACATACTTCAGTGTTTTATTTCACTGGTTTTGTTTTTTCAGTGTTTATTTATTTTAATGTTTTGCCTGTGTTCAGGTGCATCGCTTTAAGTGACTTTTTCTTAAATTATACTGTACATTATACTTTGTTTTAATGAATGTTTTAAAGGTGGAAAGGTGGACATTGTGGTGGAAGTTTGCTTTTCTATTTGGTCTTAGTCATAAAGCATAAATATAATGAGTTTATCTGGTTGTGATATTGTGTGTGAGGCTGTGAATCACCTGGTATTTGGGACAGAGATTATGCACCACCTCCATCCCACCAGCTGTATTACTGGAAACACTGGAGTTTAGACTTTGCTCAGACAGAAGGTGTGTGAGGTTTTACTGACAGACTCCTGGTTGTTTAAAAAAAAATGAATAATCTGACACAGCCAGTCTTGATGCCAGGACTCACCTTGCCTCCTCTTCTGAGCTGTTTTTAAGTGCATTTGGTAGTGGAGGTGGGTTGGCTGGGGGTCCGAAGGCTTTCTGAGAAGAAGCATTCATTTCTGCTACATGCTCTCCAACATCCACCTCACTGCTCACAGCTGCATTACTTTCTGACACAGCTTCTTGTCCATCACCTGCTGAACTCTCATCACATTCATCATTTGGATGTGCAGACTTGTCGTCATCTTTTTCCTCTGCAGATGCTTCTGGAGCAGAGAGCTCTGCCTGCTCCTGCTGTACTTCAGACTCCACTGCTGCAGACTCTTGAGTTTCGACTTCTGTGGATGAAACTGGTTGGGGATCAGTGGTGGCTACTTCCTCTGCCTGGCTTTGTGTCTTTGTCTCAGTAACAGTGTCTGTCTCCTTCTCAGCTGCTACTTCCTGATCTAACTGGGCCTCACTGACTTGGTGAGAAGTCAGTTCAGCTACGTGTTCCTCTTCCTCCTCTTCTTCCTCGTCCTTCTTTTCTTCCTCCTTTTCTTCCTCTTTGACTCCTCTGTCTCCATTTACATGTACATTCCGATGAGGGGTCTCCCCTCTTTGTTTCACATCATCACTTTCTTCTTCCTCCTCCTCTTCCTCTGCATTCTTACCAGGTCTCACTGAAGATCTGTCTGTGCCATTAAGCAGTTGCAGGGTTACATTCTGGAAAAAAAAAAAAAAATTATCAATGTGATTGCAGAAAGTTCACCGAAACACACTTGGTACTAATTTTTTTGTGCAAAATCAAATAATGGCCAGTGAGCATTTAAAAATATGATAGTTAAACACAACCCGTTTATAACTGCATAATGTGACACAAACTAATAACTGTATGTGAACTGGATACAAGAAACACTTTTTTCAATCTATATGTTTTCATTATTTTATCCATGTGCAAAACATGCCATTAATCAGACATGTTTCTCTCCTGATCTTGCAGACTGCCACAGAAAGCCTGCTGCGGCAGAGATACTTACCTTAATGGTGGTGACAATCACCCCCAGCACAGCCTGGCCAGTATATGATTCACCGAGTTCAAACTCTCCTCGCAGAGAATGAAACACTCCGTTCATCACCCGCTTCACCTGCAGGGAAAACATAGCTGACCTCACTTTTGCTGCTGAAACATGAATAATGTCATATGCATCAATGCAGAAAATTAAACAAAAGCTGGAGGTAAACTGTGAGCAATGATCTGTAGCAATAGTCATTTATCATTAAATAGCATGAATATTCCATGTTTGAGTTTCTGTCTCCACAAAAACAGAACAATATAAACAGAAACAAATAAGTTCATATTTCATCAACAGCAAGTGCTGGTTATGGCACTTAAAACCTTTAAATTGTAAAAGTGACAAGGATTTATTGTTAAAACTTCTGAATGTAAATTAGAAAGTGGTTCTTTTTACAAGGCCAGTAATTAATAATTCACATGAATGTACAGATCTGTTTGTTACAAGACTGTTTAACATGCACCCTGATATACCATGAAAATAGGTGTAGCTGCACTCTCTTAACAAGTGCAACAACAGACCTTGAATATATCTACATTTATAAAGATTCATCACATTGACTACATTAGCGTATAAAGATTATTATAATTATTGTAGAATTCATCTGTGTCAGAAATGTGTTGATTCAGTTCTTTGAGGCTGTTGAACATAACACTGCTCTCAGGTTTACATTACATTTTGTGCAGGCTTACACTATAAAAAAAGGTTTCTAATAAAAAGTGATCTGCAAACAGGTTGATAGAATGACTTTAATGAACAATTTTGTTGGAGAAATGTTTCTGACCTTGACTTGTCATTATTTTTTTCTCGTCATGTGTTTTAAATCTTACCTATAGCTAAAATGTGACAGAATACTTGTAGCTGGTAAACTATTTTACTACAGTCTGTTGGAAACCTGTAAATGAGTTTAGAATTTAATATTGTACTATTACAACGGTTGCACAGCCTTAATTGGCAATGTCCACCAGATTATATAGTGAAAAACATCATTGATTCCTATGCAAATATCAAAGTCCAGCACATCACACAGTATTTATGATACTGTATTATATAATATACTATACCCACCAGTATAATTTATAACAAAAAATCTAAAACTGGCAGAGTCTACTGCAGATATTAATACTGAATTGGATTGGAAGGTGCAAACATTATCAGTGTTGTGTTTCATGTAGTTTGCGACTTCCTGTTCAGCACCCACCCACTAAAACTGGCAGCCCACTAAAACTGGGAGGAACTGAAGGTTCAGTCATCCTTTACTGACCTCTGGTGGTGGTAATGTGCTACTTATGATCATTTTTGTCATTTAGCCTGTGACCATCACAGTGACAAACTTACACTTGTCTTGCGAATAGCAGAAAACTGAAGGACATTATTGTCTCTTTTTTACTATTGCATTTGTGTGTAAGAGTGTGTGTTAATGTTTGACTCCTCACCTCGGCTGCAGTGTCTCCAGAACTCTCCTGCTCTGCCAGTTTCTTCTCCAGTTCAGCCACTCTTCTTTCCAGTTTCTCCCTCACAGCCACTCCCTGCTGCTCCATGGTTGTGTACTTATAAGAGAATAACATACAATGACTTTGTGTGTGTGTGTGTGTGCGTGCATGTGCGTGTTTCTAACTAGGAAAATAAAAAGCAGTAAGCAACTAACAACAGTGACTTCCTACAAAATTCCTGGTCAGCGACACAGCTGATAACACATTCTGTGCAAAAGATGACCATTTAATTTAATTACAAGCACAGACCGACTGACATCTCGTCATCCATCTTACTTTTTCCTGCAGGGCCTGCAGCTCTTCAGTCTGCCCTCGGTGCTGCAGCAAACTCTGTTCCTCTGAATCTCTTGACTGCTTCAAAACTGTAAACTGTTGAAAAACAAAGCAATAGCACATAATATATTTACACTGATTACATTACACAGTATAACTGACTGTCTTGTGTTTACCAGTGTAGTTTCTCTAAGTTCCAACTAAAGTCTTGTAAAACTCTGTTGACTGCCAATATTTAGCAATACTTAAAAAAAACAAACAAAAAAACACAAAAAGCTGCTAATGCTAACTTCATGGTGTTAAGTGTGCAAGAAGATTTAGATGAGGAGTCAGCTAAAAAGCTGGGTAGTTAGCTTATTAGCTGTTTGAACTTTTCAGCTAACTTGCTAGCCTTCAAAAATGTACTTTGTATGTTTGGTTTATTTATTATCAGCTACTATGAGCCTTAAGTTTTTCATAAATGTTCTGAAGTGTGATGTGCGTAATGTCACCTCATAATAGTGAATGAATATGTTGATTTTAATTTCTTAGAGCACAAAAGATGAATGCATTCTGTACTGAGGTTGCTCTTACTAGTCTTGCAAAGAAATTACAATATTGTAAGAGAGAAGAACTTCACACAGTTGCTGGACTTGAGACAGGTTCAAAGAAAGAGCGGTCAAAAACCTTTTGGTTAAATTACATTGATTCATGTGGGTTTGTTAGAGTTTCACTCTACAGCCTGTGTACCTTTTCCTGTAGCTGAGTTAACTTGTCCTGCAGAGCATCTCGCTGTTCTGTTAGTTCAGCCAGCTCTCTAGTGTGTCGCTCTTTAGCAGAGGTCAACATCTGCTCACACTTCCCCCTCCACTCCTCTTCCAGGTCTGCCTGCAGCTGAGACAACTGCAATACAAACATGGTATGTGCCATTAGTGGTGCTACGTATGTCCAGTGAAGCCATTTGAGAGCAACACTCCCATAAGGTGACTTTTCTAAACGGATCAGGAACATATTTAGAAGAATTAAGAGACAAGAACTATTTCAAATAATGAAACCATCACAGGCTTTTTTAAGTTCCTTTAGTTCAAATTTTTGGGTGAAAAGGCCCTTTAAATGAAAGCAACCTGCTCAGATGCAGCGTTGTCAGTGCTGGTCCTGGCCTTGCGTAGTTGAGCTCTGAGGTTGTCCAGCTCCTGCTGGCTGCTCTTGCGGAGCTCCTCCACCTCCTCATCGCGGTGCTGACGCTCAGCCTGCCACTTCTTCTTCCTCTCTGAAAGTGTCTATAAATGGAGGGGAACCAAACGCCAAGTGTTGGTCAGCATTTACACAACTATTTCATATTTTTTAAAAAACTCTTTCCTGAATTTTTTTTTTAACTTGAACGGTTCTTTCAAACATTTCCTTGGTTTCCATGGTGACTTTTGTGTACTATGGTATTAAGTGCAGATGCTCTGTAGATAGTCAAGGTCATGTCCTCTTTCACTGACAGAGAGACAAAAACATGAAGTGTACTTACCCGTTCCAGGCCTTCTTTATCACTCTTTAGGTCCTGCAGTTCCTCCTCCATGTTGTTGACTCTCAGCTCCATCTCTTTGCGTCTTTGCTTCTCTGAGCGATACTGAGCCTGGGCCCTCTCTGCTGCCTCCTTCAGCTCTGCAACACATGAACATAGCACTGTCAGACCAGTGTTTTTTTGTAGACTTAAGATGGCTAGGTAAACATGGCCTTGGTCAGGTAGCATGTTCAATTTTTTTATTGTTTTTTTTAGCCTGTTTACATTTCACCAGCATGTTGTTTGCACATGGAGTTATACTGATTTGACACAATCGATGACTTTTCACTTTTACAAAATTTACCTGGAGCTGCTGCCGAAGCAACACATTTGTGGTCTAAACCTGTATAATTACAAGTTATTCACACATCTGGAAGGTACTCTGTTATCTAGAACATGATAAGAACGTTTCAAAGTTTATTCCATGCTTCATCTGTTTTTTAAACTCCAATAACTTCGCTCCTTAGAGGCACCAACAGAAAAAGGCTGATACGATCAACCAGTTGCAGGAGTGCTAATCATTATTTTCTGACTCTCAAGTAGGAGTTTATTTTAGTTTAGGATGTCATCATCAAGAGCTGAAGGACACTTCAGGAGATGAAAAGACCAAAGCTTGATGTATCTTATTCTTTCATGCAACAAAGCTGCATCTTTGTTCAAAAACTATTAACAACACTGATGCACTCGATCACATGTTCCTTCACTACCATGAACACACACTTACACTGTATTTTATTTTGACTCAGTCCCACACACACAATCCCTTTGCCCCAAATACTCACCAGATCACCAAACGCGGATTATTCAACAGTTGAAAATAGTCCACAATAATAGAATTATTTCCATCTATTTGAGTAAAATTATATAAAAATGGCAGTGATCAGCTGTTTTTGGAAATTATTAAGACTTCTATGAATGGAATTATTTAATATGATTGTGAGTGTTTTTATTTTTATTACCTTGGCTGTGCCATGCTTGTTTGTTTTTATGCTATGCTCCTCGAAAAGGAGTGGACTGTTGGACCATTGTATCTGAATACAACAGTTTTAGCAACATGGATGCTGATAATCTGGCAACTAAAGCTATTTCAAACACTCGACAGTAAAATCTTCCAAAATGTTCAATCAGAGACAAAATTCATTGTATTGCAGTCTGCTGTACCAACAAAAACAACATGAGCACAAACCCTCCAGCCGTGTCTCCAGAGCAGCGATGCGTTGGCTGTTGCTCTCGCTGTCCTGCAGCGCTGAGCTCAGTTTGGTCTGCAGCTCCACGGCCTTCTGCTGGTGAGCTGAAGCTTCCAGCTGCAGCTGAGACAGCCGCGCCGCCGACGAAGCCAAATCCTCTGTCAGACGAACCTGATGGAGACGCAGGTGGACAGGGGAAGGGGTGAGAGGAGGGGGGTGTACCAGTGTCTGTCTACAGTAAAAATGAGTCCCAGGCTACACAGACACAGTGTAACGACACGGTGACAGCCTGGATGAGTGCTACTGTGTGCTAGTGGTGTGAGCAGCGTGACCTGTGGGAGAAAAATGGTAAGTGATGACTGATGGAAAAGGAGAATAAAGGGGGGAAAAAGAAAGAACAGTTAGTTCAAATGTAAATGAAGTGTGATATAAACAGGATGATTCCAGTGGCAGCGGTCAGATCTGGGTCAAATAGTAGATCCACACAGTTGTTCACATTTTGTGCAGTATGTTTTTGAGTGTTGAGTGATCAGGATAAACCAGAGGGATCAACTAAATCTGTCTATGAATTGCATCCAAAGTGAATTTAAAAACATTTGCAAATATTTTCTAAACTTACGACTGTACTGCTGCTTGTTTGCTGGACTTGACTTGATCTGTTCTTCCTCTAAATGAACATCATTGCAAACATATTTCAGTCAGAAAGAGCAAATTGTTATTCCTGAGTTTAGACAGTCAATGAGGAGTTTGTGTCAAACTCACTGAGGAGGAGTTGTCTTTAATTTGTTTTTCTCAAAACAGCTGCTGACTTTTGGACTGCTTACACAATTCAACTTCGTAATTTTTTCTTGTTTTGAACATACTATTTAACCCAAGTCTAGTAGCTAAACACAGAGGAAAACAGGCTCACCTGGCCGGAGCCCAGGTCCTGAGGCAGTGCATGCTGAGAAAAGAGAGCAGTGAATACGAGATTTTCCTCAAAGTGGCACCACAGTGCAAACAACCAGGCAGAGGGCAGTTGGCAAAGAGTGAAACACTGATCATAAGCATCAAATGACAGAAAGACAGGATGACTGAACAAATACCATTGAATCAACAGTGACAGTTGTAAAGAGAACATCTACTGAAGAAGTTAAATTTTATTCTGTTCACTCTGAAGTCTGAGACTTTATTGCAAAATATACTTAAAGACCTCCACTTACCTTTGGGCTTTTTCCTTAGAGAAACTCACTTTTTGAGGTTTTAACTTGTTTAGTTAAAGGTGCAGTATGAAAGTTTGCTAAGAAGGATGCAACAGCTAACAAATAATAGTGTCAGTGCCTTCTGGTTTATAAACTATACACTGTAAACACTGTCTTGAACATAGTTTTGACATTTCGTATCATCTCACATATCCACCAACATGGATTTACTGTGATAAACTTAAGTTAGCTTGGGTCCCACAAATGTATACGAGGGTTCAGGACCACTTGCTCCTGTGTTTAATAAAAAACATCATTCACACGTTGCATCCAGACCAGCCATGCTGCATTAGATGCTCTGACTACATTCATAAGCAGTCATGTGTAGCCACAAAGGACAATTTGGGCTCTGTCCAGCCACAGTGCAAGCCTAAAAACATACATACATGCTCATCATGTACACATATACATATGATAAACCTGTATACATGGTTGTATGACAGTTGCAGAGCAAAGGTTGCATATTAAATTACTGCACAGTGTGCATATTAAGTAAAACTATGCTTTAAATGGTGGTAAGTGTTCATCACAAACTACTGTTCTCCACCCGATTTCCCAGTCAGCATTGCAAGAGAGTAACATCCTGCTTGTTCCAGTGTGAATTCAGTCTACAGTCAATCCAGTTCTTCCCCCTGTCACCACTACATAAAATCCTCACCTTGTCCTGCTCTGCCTGCAGAAGTCTGGCCTGGTTCTGTTCACTGGATGACTTGAGGGAGTCGTTTCTTTTTTCCAGCAGCAGGTTACTCTGCTCCATGTACCTGGATGACCACAGCACCACCACATTACATCAACCTCAAACTGAGACTGAAAACCTGACTGATTCTTTCTTTAAGCTACGTGAGCCAGTTCGTTCTGATGTCACTTTTAGTCCAACCAGATGAAATCACAGTGTGACAACGAGATGGAGGAAACTTTTCTATCTTATTTTCATTCTTTCTTTTGTTTCACACTGCAGCAAGACATGACTACCAAGGCCTTTGTGATGACTTTGTTGACTGTTTAAAATATTGATACATCTTACAAATGAATACACAGACATTTTTTAATTTTATCCTTAGGGCTTTCTAAAAAAATTTTATAATAACGTAAGTCAAAAAAGCTCTCCCACATCATCATGACAAAGAGATCATGTACATTTTAAGGAAATGGTAAAACATGCATGACTGTGACTATTTCACATTTTCTGACTCACCTCTGGTTCTGGTTAATGAGCTCCCCGATCTTGCGGTTTTGTTCCTCAATGCGGGAGCTTTTCTCAAACACTTCCTTTTTTAAACATTCATTCTCCTAAAAAAGCAAAAACTGTGATTTCAGAGCATAGTTTGATTCCTAACAACAAATACCAATACAGAGAAAGATGTAAGAAGACACTGAATCAATGCATTTTTTCCCAAAAAAGCTGAGGAAAAAACATGAGTGACAGAGCCTCAAACAACACAAGGCCCTTTGTAATCCAGATATGTACCTGGACTATTCTTTGGATGTTGTGCATGATCATAGAGGTCTCCATCGACATACTAGACACGCCCATGGAGAGACTCCCCTGCCTCTGAAGGTCATCTATCTGTCAAAGTAAAACAAAGATCAGATTTATCTTCTGTCCGTTCAAGCCGCTTATTGAACAGATTCTTGGACACAGTTTTTACCTTTGAAGCCAGTTGATCCACTTTATCTGCTACTTTTCCAACAGACAACCGGATCTCTGTGTTGTGTTGTCGAGCTTCAGTCATTAAAAAGGAGGTCACATCACTGGAGCCTGGAGAAAACAATGAAATCACAGTAGTTAACCACTTAAATCAATTCTCAAGAGCAAGAGTTATGAAGTCTGACTGACTGTTGAGGCTGATATTGCAGAGCTGCATCATGAATGAGTAAAACCAACCCTGAAGTCGCTCTAAACAAGACTCTAGCTATAACTACTACTTACATGATTTAATCATAATGGTTTTCTTGAAATTTAACTGAATGACGATTCTCACCCATGTATGGGACGGTCTGTGCAGGGTAAACCTGGCCGACAGGCTGCAGCTGAGATGGAGCCACAGAGGTCTGTGTGTAGGAGTAAGGCTATGAAACAACACAATCAAATATTTCAAAGTTTTTTTTAGTTAACCAGAGTTGTTGATTTGTGTCAATTCTGATGATAAGATTCAAAAATGTGGAGAAATCTCACCTGAAAGGCATTGCTGCTGCCTGGCAGCCCAGGCTGTGGAGCAGCAGTGGTCATCACAGGAACTAAGGCAGAGGGTGGAGCTGTGTGAGCGTGAGGATGTGCTGCGGGAAAGATCAAATTAGGGAATTTACCAACATACTGTTCAAAATCATATGACGTTATGCTCTTTATAACCCTAAGCTGCAGGAGGACAGGTGGAAGAAGCTTACCCTGAGCTGAAGCTGGAGCAGCAGTGGTTATCTGCACTGGAGATGGAGCTGCAGGCCGATCTTTTAATCTGCTGCCACTGGCGTCCTGGAGATCAATGCAAAGTTGCAGAAATTCAGTGATGACACCAGACGTAGCAAACATTCATTCAGTAGAGGCACTCCAGCCAGTTTGTATTGCATTTTCTTTATATTGGGAAACTTGCAACAGATAGACAAAGGTCAAAAATTACATATCCTCAGTTTAAGCTACTGAAGCATGGGTAAAGC
This sequence comes from Ctenochaetus hawaiiensis, assembly GCA_029783645.1. Lineage (NCBI taxonomy): Eukaryota > Metazoa > Chordata > Actinopteri > Acanthuriformes > Acanthuridae > Ctenochaetus > Ctenochaetus hawaiiensis. Next base: position 1,523,542 of record JAPZDY010000022.1, read on the forward strand.
CCCTAAAACGCTGCGCCTTACACTTCCCATAACGCAGCAAAAAATTTATCCAATATTAGCTTTTCCCTGTCATGTAAATTCACTCTATTTTTTTGTTCTCAACACAAAGTTTTTAGCATCCCGTTGAACAGATGTGGTCTCCAAGCCAAAGCACTGATTGCTTAAATGGTCTTTTTTTAAAACTATATTCACTAAATTATGCTGCAGTATTTTAATTCTCCCATGACTTGTAAACTGAGATGTCAGATTGTCGCAGTATCCCTCGAAATGGAAAAAATGGTGTCCTGCACCCTTCAAAAGGCCCTTTTTTCACAGCAGGCATATTTACATGAAAGCAGGAAAATCGCAGGTCTAAAAAATTCAATTAATGATGGTTGAATTCTATTAAACTGCTTCAGTTTCAGTACCCCGGGTTTTTATGCTAGCTCAGTGTCTCATCGTCATGGCTCACTTGTCAGATACAATAACAGAACAAAGCCATAGAGCATTTCTCAAGCTGGGCCTTTAACACGCTGACTCCGTGTACTCTGTTTGTAGGCAAGTTTCAGGACAGCTTCCCTCTCTCCAGCAGAAACAGGAACTATCACACATTTCTGTAACCATGGTTTCATATCACCATCTTTATGAAGCAGCATTTCTTTTAGTAAACATGTTGGTTTTCGCTGTGATGCTCAGGAGCTGCTTATTTTTTGCAACGATTCCTTTAAATATACCACACTTAACAATCAAGCGGACAACTCTGTAGACCTGAGAAGTACTAACTATTATTTTATACAATGTAACCTGTGTAGTGTTAACTGCTTTATAACAGTATCAGATGTCTATTTTGGTCAGTTAAGGGTTCACATGGCATTGCATGTGGTCATTAGGTCATGACCAGAAAAGACTCGCTGTAGGAGGTTTAACCCATATAACCCATTACCACAGCAGGGTAATTAGTTTGGGATGACACTTAATGTGACAGAGCCTCAGTGAGGATGAGAACGGAGTGGAAGTGGGTCAGGAGAGGTGGGGGGGGTTAGAGAAAGGCCCATTGTTCATGTTGTTTGGAACATGTGTGCTGCTCATGTTCAGTCAAAATGTCTGCTGGGAAAAAAGCCTACAAATACAAAGTTGTTGCGCCGAAACTCTTGGTCAATTAATCAATTAGTACAAAACATGTTAATGACAATGTTGACAATTAATTCATCACTTGGGATAATTATTAAGTACACATATCAAACATGTATTGGTTTACGGTTCTTTTATATGTCAAGTTGCTCAAGTTC
>JAPZDY010000022.1:1525079-1537591 GCA_029783645.1 Ctenochaetus hawaiiensis
AGAGTACAACAGGGTAACTTTCACAGGTGTGAAGATTTAAGCAAGTTAGGTTAAACAGAAATCCAAAATAGGTGCTTCAAAATAAAGAAGATAATCGTGAGTAACTGACTAATCGAAAAATAATTGTTAGTTGCAGCCCTCATTCATTGTGGGTTTGGCCTCTTTATGATGGGTTAAAAATAGAAACAAATAGAGTATCAACTATCCAATTTTTTTTTAACAGTTTCACGAAACACTTCCTTCCTACCTCGAGCTCAGAGTCACTGGATTCAGGCTGACTGGCCACCCCCGCCATAAAGGGCAACATGGGCTGGCCCATCTTCGCCATGCGAGAGATCAGCTTGGCTTTTGTGGCGTCTGGGTTCTGAGGTTATAAAAATAACACTGTTAATAACACTGCAAAATTAACTGATTGAGTTCATTTCAAAGTGCGTCATGAATAAGAAAATAATCAGCGAGGATACTTACTGCCAGCTGTTCACTGAGCGAGTTTGATTTTGCACGAAGTGGTGGCTCCCTGGAAGAACACAAAACAAGGTCAGAAAGCTATCAGCCAACGTGATGAAATAAGTGAGGGAAGAGTCAACGGTTTCCTGGGTCTTAAATTTTACCCTGAAGTGGCTGGACCTGAGGGAGTGGTCTGTACTGGGGGCTCTGGGGCCAGATTCTCCAAACTGGGGGCAGGGGAGGGAGCAGCAGAGTCTCTGGAGCTGGCACTGGCCCGATCAGACCCACTGTCCTTGGAAAACTTCACCTAAAGTACAAAACAAACACAACAAGCTTCAGTTCACACTCCACCAACATCGCACCAGGTGTGAATAAAGAGGTCGTGCCACAAGTGGCAGATCTTAAAAAACATGAATCAAATATTGAAATTGTGTCAGAGAAAATAAGGGAAGAATGTGGAACTGTTGGGTGTTACCCGTCGAAGCTCAGCTTCAAAAATAAGGGTGCTGTTGGGTGGGACACGGTTGGGGACGCCCTTGGATCCGTAGGCAAGGTGTTGTGGGATGATAATGAAACGACGGCCAGCCTTTTTCATCCCCAGCATCCCTTCCTCCCAGCCCTGATCATCCAGAGGAGGACAGCAAGAGGAATAATGAGATTATAAAAAAAAGAAACAATATGAAGATGATGAACATGAGACAGTTACAGTTAAGGTCTGTCATTCACAGCAAGGCTTGTTTATTAAAAAAGAGACAACAACACAGAGACAAACTCCTAAAAGTATGCCTTTTGTGGTACTTTTAAACTGGAATTAAATAAAATCAAGCATTCCTATTTTTGGGCAATTTTTTTCAATAGTCATTTTGAAAGGCCAATAGTTTACTTTAAAACCAGTCAGACTTCCTTTGCTTTCCAATTCCACTTTTGAAATGAGAAAGAAGTCACTTCTAGTGAAATATACTATATAAAGTATTTCAGATCCTGTTCTGCTTTCAAGCATTTCAATGCATTTGTTCTCCACAAATGATGTTGAGGCAAAATTGCAGAACTTAAGTTAAATAAAAAGTCAGCCCATCTTTAAGTTACTCGACTGATCTAGAAATCATATGTCATTGCTCTTTAGTACTCTTCAGTTACTCTAAACTCTGTATTCCTGACCGTGTATGCTCCTTAAAGAATACTGACTCGATAATCCAGTCATCTCAATGGTCAGTAGTTGTTTTTGACAGATTCTGAACTGATCATCAGAGGCTAACCTGCTCTGCAGCACAGGTTAACATGGTGACCCACCCAGTTAAAAATAAGACTGCTTTGTGGTACAGAAAACCTGAGCAAAGCCAAAGACAGCTGCAAAACTACTTATCACTTTGTGAAAGAGGCCCCAGGAGGACAAATCAATGTCTTACTGACACCCTTTACAACATAAGAGAGATTTGGGGTGGCATTGTTTCCTGTGGCTGAAATGTTTTTTACATAATATGCAATCCTGAACTGCTGATACAATCTGAGCATCTGGACATCAGACCTAATGAAACATGTGGAGTTCAATATGAACCACCTGAGAGATTGTGCTTGGATTGGGAGCAGTGAACTGTCTAGCAGTAAAATATTTTAAAATATTTTGATATATTTAGAAAAAAGATTTAATCGTAGCACAATCAAGAGGATATCACCACATTAAAAATATATATCAGTGAAAACAGAACAAGAAAAGTGAAGGAAATAATTAGTCATTATGACTTTTTTTTAAAATTACAGTGACTGAACTTAAGTTGCCATTGTTAAATTTTAGGGTGCTGACTCACTTTGATCACTTTTCCAGCTCCAACTTTTAGTCGTAGCAACTTGTCCTTGTTCTGGTTGGAGTCAAACATCTGAAATGATATTTAGGATTCTGTGAGCTGGGTGTTGTCAAGTTTAGAAAATCAACAAGAATTGGTGACAAACTAACGAAAGTGTTGAAGTAATGGATGGAGTGTGTGACCTGTCCGATGGCGTGGTTCTGCAGGAGCCAGCCTGTGTAGACCACCTCCAGAGAGTCTCCATTCTCCACAGCCTGACCCTCACCAAGATTCAGATCTTGCACCAGCACAGTTTCTAAGGAGGCTGCACTGTTTGCTTTCGCCAGACACACCTGATGCACATCAAAGGAGAGAACTGATCATCCAGTAAGAGCATGTGCATCCTGGGTGATTAAATCACAAGTGCACAGTTTAGCACTGATGCTCCAGAATGCACTGTTTGTTTCAACTGAGCTCACTAACACCCCCAGACTCCCTGTAAAGTCATGCAATTGTGCAAGTTGTTGGGTGCTGAAACACTTACACAGCACTGCAGAGAATGATTTATAGCTAGGTGAGACTTGAACCTGCCAACATTTTGCAACTATCTAAAGATAAAAGATAACCACATTTTCATGGCAGAAAACATGTCAAATTTTACAGATGGAGTAAACAGCAACCAATGCAGGATCCTTTACTTGTCTCTAACAGATTCCCTTAAAAACTGTGCAACTTTGTTTTGGAAAAAAACTTTATCACCTTTGTGATTAATTTTGATCAGCCTTCTTGTAAGTCAGCAAATGAGATGCATTACGTTATGTCTTTCTTTGTGTGAATAGCATGTCTGTCCAGCATACTGGCTTTGACTGCTTAAAGGTCCATTAAAAGCAACAGTTTATTCGGTCTTTACAAACAAAAAGATGTGGGTGTTTGTGTGCTGAGAGTGGTGAAGTGAGATCTGATCACAAGTCATCGTTCCAGGCACACAAGGACACACTGTAATTCCAGGTGTGTACAGAGAGTTAACTTAGAGTTAAAACCTGTGATCAGACCTCCTAAGACGAATGTTAATACAATGTGTGTCCAGCCTCAAATGTAGCTCAAATAGATAAGGAGTTTTAAAGCTGAATTACGGTGCATCAGCTCAGATCTGTGTTTCCTGTTTGCTTAGCCACACATATTGTTCGTCAAACAATGTGCTGTTCACCTCTTTGCAGAAGTCTGATGAAGCTTTCTCTGATTCGAACATCAGGGACCAGTTCTGCCTCTGGTCATCGTAAAAAGTGCAGTAATTGTTTGGCTGTACCTGCAGGGGAGAAAGAGCACATGCCCAGGAGGGAAGAAAAGAGCAGATGACAAATACTTGAGCTCGTGCTGCATCATTTTTCATCAGTAAATCTGTTTATTTGTACAACAACTCACTCCAAAGTCTGCAGTCTATACACTGCGGTGTCATGAACTTTGATCTCTTGTTCCTGTTGTTGTGTTTACATAAGTTTTCCTATCCAGCGGCAGACTGATACCATGTCTGAAGTTTGCTGCTAAACTCTGTAAATGTTTTGTTGTAATGAACTGATATATTTTGAAAGACCGTTGTAAGTGCAAAGGCTTTCTTACATGATGTGATAATAACTTGTATAAATGTTACAGACACACAACTGAAAGACATCAATGTGGTGTGGAGAAGACTTAGAATTTTTATAATAAAGAAAGTATTCAAGCCTCTCATTACTCTAATCTTTCCAACACGTTTTTTTCAATTTATAAAATGGAATATTACATATACAACTAAGACCACTTCATATTATTTAACACAAGTCAGACCAAAAGATCTGCAGTGTGTTTTAAGTGGAAACTGCAAGCTGGGACAAACACACAGTGATCATATTTTTGTAAAGATGCAGAGCAGGTTTTACTGGAGCTACACCCAGGAAAACAGGAACTCTGATTGGCCAACAGTTATGGATTGGCACACATTATTTCAATATTTCAATATTTCAAGTGTGCATATTCAGTTTTAAGCGGATGGGCTCAGTCAGCTGCTGTTTGTCTTCTCATGTTTATCACATCACCACACTGTGGGCTGTGGCGTGGCTCTATTACCATGCTAACAGCTTATGAACGCTTTGATCTGTATTTATTATCTGCATCATTGTCATCAACATCACGTCACTGTGAAGACTTATGCATGGGGAAACTGGGCTGAACGGGCATGCAATGTGACCATGCGATGAGCGTGTGACCAGAGCTCTTGTTGCTGCATTCAATTCTAATCCTTTTATGCAAGATTTTAAACTCACACCATCTTATTAACTGGTCTAAATTCAATCATAAATATGTCTTAAAGTATTTCAATGACATACTCAAGACTCTTTAGGCTGATGCAACCAACAATAAAGACAATAGTTTAGATCCATATGCAAAGTCCCCTCAATTGTGCATCTGTTCATCCATATGTCTTCAACATTCTTTATGTCTCTACTCACCGTGAAAACAAAGCCCACATGAATCTTGGCAGTGGTCACTTGTTTCTGCTGGCTCAAGTACAGAAGGAGCTTGTACTGCAGAAAAGAAGAGGGGCATTATTCAGAAAAATCAAAAGTCACACCAATAAGCTCAAACAAGTGACCAATTAGCAAAGCTCCAACCTCTTTTGCTGTGTGGTTGCCCAGTACGGCTGCTCCCAGCTTGCCCTGCTTCACGTACTGTCCGTTAATACTGGGCACGGGACAAAAAAGCAGAAAAAAAAGAAATCACTTTATGATTTGAGGAGTTGGGAATTATTTTATGCAGTCAATTATGATATTTATTTTTATGTTATTACATTTTGCAAGAAATGTCTCTTGTGTGAAGGTAACAGCTGCAGCCAATAGACTTTTTACATTTAGGTATATATGAGGAAAGCTAAAAAAAAATTAACAAAAAAACAACATTTAATTGGTTTTATATTTCATATTAAAAACCGAGATCCTCACTATCTGAAGGTTTGGACTGCCGTGGCGAATAAAACTGCAGGAGCTCCTGGTGGTGGAGCTGGTTTTGGGGTGGCTGGTGCTGTAAAGGAACAAAAGACATATTAGATTCGGCCTCTATGTTCTGGCTGCGTCTGAGGGTGCTGGTGTCTCCTCACCTGAATTTGAGTTCTTCTTGGGCTGTTTCGGTGCTGTGTACTGGAATGACTCGTTCCCCTGACTTGCTTCCTGGTCTAGTCCAAACAGCGAGGCCAACTTGGCTCTGCAAGAAGAACAAGTGTAACATCATCCAGATGTGGTTATGATGACCATGAAATGCATGAAGTTCATAATCCGTTCTATGGTTACACTCAGAAAATAAAACTATCCTGGCGTCAAATATAAGATGGGTGAGCTGCTCATACAAGCCTTTCTTCACATGAGGAGTGACTGTGACTTCCTGCCACACTTCAACAGCCCCAAATACCATTTTAATCCACATAAAGCTTTAAAAGTCAAGTTCACAATGGGCTGCTTTATGTGCACTCTAGCTGCACAAATGGCCATACAAGTGCAGAGCTGCATCATTTTTTCAATATCAATTATTCAGTCTTGGTTTTTATTAACTAATAAAAAACACTGTTTGGGCTCTAAAGGTACCACAAAGGAGCTACATAAAGCCATCACAATTTTTAGAGCCCAATTTATTCAGTAAAAATTGCTTTATTTGGCTGAGCAAAATCAAAGGATTCAGCACTGACCTCACAGTCCATTTACAAGCTTTATTCTGAGCTTTCCACCTTACGGTCTTCCTTTGTAAATTAAGTTTGGCTATTTTTGGTCAAACTACTGATTCTCAGGTCTAGGCTAAACTCTTCATTCACAATTTTTATGTAATTTGCATTTAAATAAAACATAGAGAAGAGAAAAATCTTGATGTTAGAGGGTTAGTGTTAGAATCAAGAACCATGAAACTGATGACATTTATGCAGGACAAATGACTAATAATTAATCAAAATTGATACAAAATTGAAACAAAATTTTGGACCATTGACTAAACAAACAAACAAAAATAATGGTAGTCCATAAGAAACATAAACAGCTTTCCTACATTATTATTATCCTAAAATGCTCTTACAACTACAACCTCAATTCTAAGCAACAATCTCATTGTCAAGAGATGGGATCAAACCTGTGAGGTTTGAGCTTTCTGCAAAGTTTCTGTGGTTTAAAAGCAAAAAAAAGGGTTGAAAACTGCCCGGCTCACTGTACTGACCCGTGGATCTCCTTCCACTGGTAATCATTGGTATCTCCCAGAACGGACATGTTGAAAGCCTTAAGGCATTCATCCCCCACGGTAAGGAACTGAGATGAGGAGGGGGAGTCTGTTTGCATGTGTGAGTCAAAATCCTGAAAGTGTACGTTCCAAGGCTTCTATCCCGGGCTGCCCCTGATCTCTCGGTTCCCCATGCAGTTACACCAACGTGATAGATTCAACAGCATAGCAGAGGAAGGAAAGTGCGGAGCTCCGACTTAGTGCACTGTATTCACTGAGCAGAGATGGGCTATGGCAGAAGCCTTCACCTTACTCCTCTAACAGGCAGCATGTGAGAGGAATTAGTCACCATAATACTCCTCCCTCCACAACGGACCCTTCACCGGCTGCCTTTTCGACTGGCTCATACACACCGGCTGCACTCACACAATGCTCATGCAGTGCCAGACAGCACAGCATGATTGTAAGTCAGAAAATAGTCAAAGCTGTAACTGGGTGCCTCATAATTAAGAGGCATGGTTTAATAATCATAACTGAGTCTGTCTCCTAACAAAGGGGTCACAGTTTGGATTCCTGAAGCATCTAACTGGTCTGTTTACATCTCAATAGCTTCCATTTTTAGCGGCCTACAACAACTCACAGACATCAACATAGAAAACAGTTTTATTTTTTCACAGTAGGGATGTTTGTTATTAAGACAATCATATAAAAATCTCCAAAGAGATGAAGTCAGGGAAGATATAAAACCATGCGAAAGGTAACCAGCAGTGAGACCAGACCAGAGATGCAGTCGATTAGAAATCAGTGGAACACTATCCTTTACAACAGGACAACAAAAGTTTGTAGATAAAAGAAAAGGAATGTCATGTGATGCTCAAAAACATCTGTTTCTAGCATTCTACAAGGAAATATCCTCATTGGTAACAGGTGACTGTTACGTTATTGGGGGCACCCTCGAAAGGCTTAGTTGTTTGACAAAGCTAGAGGAGCCTGAAAGAAGCAGGGGGGAAAAGTTAAGAAGAGACTGAGGGTGGAAATGTAAGAAAAAACTAGCTGGGTGGAATAAAACTGATTGGGAGCAAGGACAAATTTGGAGTTCTGTCAGATCAAAGCTAAGTTGCAATTTGGATTAAGGATCAAGTTGGCAGTGTCATGAGAGCGGACAAATCTCTGTTGGATGTGTTTTACAGATTCAGCTGAAGATGGACAAGAAATTAACTGAGTTAAATAGGTGAAAAGTGTCATGTTTCCCAAAGGCAAAAGCTTTGTTTGTAATGTTGATATTAAATTTCTAGATCAATATTCAAATTCATGTTGTGTGTACTGCAGGTATTGCAGAGTGTTGTGTGGGCTGCACCAGGCAATAGAGATGGGCAGACACCTGCAGACAGCTGTGTGCAGAAAGACCAGCGGGCCGATGCCTCTGGAGGAATAAACAGCCGGAGTCCCAATGAATACTGCTTTGATACCAATTTGATTTGTATGAAAAACTTGATTTATCTTCGCATCAACCTGTCTGCAGCAGCAAGCTATGTTTATAATTAGTTTATCTAATGTATTCTAATTAGTCCCACTTTGTTGATTTTTTTTTTGATGCAAGCAAATTCAAAGAATGTTACTGAATGGTTAACAGTCATGGAATGCAAAAGGTAAACATCAGAAAAACAGTGTTGAACAAGATCTGTTATGTTGCATTTTGAATTTTAAAAACCACCTGATGAGGTGTACCTTAATCATATCAGTAACCACATAAGGACTTTTGTAACAACCATTTAAGTGCAGACAATGCTGGAAAGTGGGACACGGCACATGTGTTGAACTATTTTAGCAATATGTGATAAAACTGAGAAAAGCACCCAAGTGTTATCATTGAGGCATCACAGGCAGACTTTCCAAAGAAAAAGGAAAAGAGCTGTGAGTCATGAGGATCAGGTCCAGGAGAAGATTAAGTCATGAGGAAGGAGCTAGGAAAGAAAAGATTTAAGAAGATGGAAGAAAAAAAATCAGGTAGGAAACATAATATAGTCTATAGACTATATTCATAGCATTTCTGAACACAGTGATTAACTGTGCTGCTGAGGCAGAAAAAAAAGACACAATAAAAACATTTGTCAGTGTTACAGGAGGGGCTGCAAAGGCTGTTAAGAGGGGCTTTAAGGCCCTCTGAGAGCCTGGAGCAAGTAAGCTAGTTTATTAAAATGGGGGATTAGAAAAAATAATTTCTCCTTTTTGTTTTTATGTTTTATTGTGAATTCAGATTACATAGGTGACTTAGAGATTCTGTTAAAACAGCAGAAAACAACCACGTTTCGAAGACAAGAGGAAAGCTCAGTGGATCACAAGCAAGGATGAGACGAGGTCACCACTTGATGAAACACATGACTGAATAAAGAACATCACCACATGGACTCTGTGACACTTTATTAAACCGCTGTGGTTGCACACATTAGCTTGCAAATGATCACATTCTGATTTTTTGTTTTGGTTTTACACAGCGTTCCGACTTTTTTGCTATCCGGGTTCTGCACAGGAAACATAGTTCTTTGTTTTCATGCAAAGTTCCGCTCTCTTATTTTGAAAAACGTAACTATATATGACCCATATTAAAAAGTCTCAATAAATATATAGCAGTTCATTGAGTGTTAATTGAATTACCAGACATGTAAAAAATTTTGAGATAGTTTTCTAATTCGGCATGTATACTTGCTTATGAGAGACCATTTTTTTAAGTTGACGTCCGTGCTATTTTTTGTATTTTTGTAAAAGAGCAATAACGGGGAAAAAAAATAATTTAAAAACATTAACTGAAGTAAGTGCTGTAAATAGTGAGTTAAGCCAAACAGGAGAGACCAGAGTGGAAAGAGTCGACAAGGCTTTGAGCTATTTACTAAAAGACATTGTTTACAATCAAAGTCGCAATAAATTGACACATTTTAAATGAAATGTGGTCCATTCAGAGCGACAGCTAACTGTTAGCTTATCCCCGGCTAACTGCTGCGAGGCTAGTCAGGTCGTAATCTGTGAGCAAAACTCATCTCAACAAGCAAACTCACCCTCCTGTTGGAGACAAGAAGTCCCCGTCTTCATCGTCTCCACCGAACATCTTTTGAGTCTTGTCTTAATAAATAAAAGAACTGCAAAAATGAGTTAGCAGTTTTTACATGACTACTTTTTTGAACTGTGACTTCCCCTTCCTGTTTGTGGTGGAATCAGCTGACTTTCCACCTGATCTAAATTCAATTAGCCCTGGCTACCACACGAGGGCGCCATAGATTAGTTTCAAAAGACTCGTGAGCGCAGTGCCCTTCAACAGGATTTTGAGAGAGAGAAGGTAGCACAAGGTCATCCTGAGTTGAAAGTGCTGCCCGGTCATGAAGTATGCACACTGAGGAGATGCTGCCCTGAAGTCAGCCTGAACCTTTGACCTCACAGAAGGCTACAGAGGAGGAGAGGATTTTCTCAATATAGAATCAGTGATGAATGGCGAAAACTTGGCACAAATGACAATCGATAAAGAAAAAATCATCAAGAAATAAAAACTAAATTCTCCAAAACATAAATTTTATTGGAAGTATTGTCTGGAAGATCCTGGAGTTTATTTCCTGAATTTAGTATTCCTGTTTGGCCAAAAAGGTTTATATTCAATATTTTGTATAAAATCTCTTGATTGAATCCCAACATGTGAGGGAGTAGATGATTCCTGCTGTTTTCAGTGATATGCTGATAGACCATAAAAAATATTTATTCAGAGCTAAACAGTTCTCATGTTTTTAAAGTCACTTCTGTTCCTCACCACTTTGAACTTTAACACTTTATATTTCAATAATTTATTGGAAATGTGTCTATTTCCAATAAATTGTATTTTTTTATTCAACAATGTTTTCTCTTTGTTACTAATCCTAACTTTTTAGACATGATTTTCTAATTAATATTGTTCCCCAATGAAATACAATAGTGTTAACGATGTCATTGGCAATATTGCATGTCATGTGCACTTGTTTTATACCTTGTGTGATATGGACACTTTCTTGAATAAGTTTCTTTAAAAAAGAAAAGGGATATGATCTATGCATAAATAAGACTGAGAATTTCCTCATTTAGAATGACTGTTAGAGGGAAATGAACATGGAACCTATATTTCTAGTCATAATGACTCAGCCTGTACATCTCTCAGTATGTTACCGAGTAACAGTGAAAAGGAACTAGCTCTATGTGAGTGAAACTTCTGAACTCCTCAGAAAATCTCTAGACAAATAAGGAAATAATATAAGATACAGTGTCATAAAAAATCATATTACGTAAAGAGGGGTCAGACGGATTTGTCTCATTTTAGTTTGAATCTACTGAGACATCTTTAGTCATGTTTATCTTTTAAAACATGCAGTGAAGCCCTTCAAAAGCAATCTGACATAACCCAGAGACAAATTTTACCAAATTAAAATATTTTTTGCTGAGGAAGTGTCATATCGCAATTTGTATGCCATTTGGAACATAAGCAGTTTGCCTGCTTCAGCCAACCTGCCATCAAAGGTTTTTCTGTCATCATGGCAAAAATAGATCTCATTACATTTGCACAAACACAGCCATATTTTCCCCAGTCAGTGTTAATTCAGTCTAAGGCTCACACCTCCTGCCTCTGCCAAGTTCATTTAAAGAGCTACATTGTTTGGCCAAACTTCAAATGGCATTTTGATCTGTCATAACATTGTATAAATCCTGGCGACACATTTCTAATACAATTTAATCTGCTTTGTGACATGAGTATCAGTGTTTGAATGAACTCCATTATCACTTTGCAGGTCGGTGATGTGCAGTTTGGACTCCTCCCGTCCTGCCCTCAGCTTCATCAATTCATCGTTCCTTTATTTCACTCTCAGGTTGGTCCTGAGCAAATTATCATTATCTATTTTATAATTCTAATTTTTCCTTTCCTTGCCTCTGAGACACTGTGAGCATGAAGCATATTTAGTCTTATTACAGCTGTTGGTGATGTGCTACTGCTACTAATGGTTAGCAGTTGTAATTATATTCTGAACAACTGGAAACACTGACTACAGTTTCTTCTCTGACAGCCTCAGAGTTTATATGTAAGCTATGTTTTTAGCTGTGGTAAGTGCCACTACAATGTGAGTGAATAAGTAAATTTCACATCAGATTGTAAATGTGTTTTTTAGCAACTTTCTACAGGTCCCTTTTAGCTTATGTCAGTGTTGTATAATTGTGACATTACACAGTCATATTCATAATTCTTAAGTAAATCCTATGGGAGAGCACTGGCTCATAATGCATGTTAAGTCATCATAACATACTCAAAGGTTTTACAAAGGTGTGCTCATATTAAGTGCTATGTGCTTATGGTGCTACATGTAGCATTTAAGCACCAATTACAGCATGATTCCTATAAAGAAATCAAATTAGACCTGTGAACTGTACAGGTGTACTGTACTGGTTTCAACTGAGCCTCAGAAGTACACGAGTGAACTGCAGCACAGTGAAGGTTGACGTAAAAGTATTCCAATTTCCGAAGTTGAACTCAGGCTACCTGGGTGAAAATAAAGAATTCTAACTAGTATCCATATGACACCTGAACATTATTTATTAGCCACAGTGTTCAAGCAACTGTACTGGTATGTGTGTGTTTAAAGTTATAAATTGTCCCTGTAATGCAAAATGAATTTATTTGACATCACATGACCTTTAAAACTGTTACCTTTTACAGATCACCACCATAGATTTATTTGACTGATACTCCTGCAGTTTTAACTCAGAAGTTTTGGTTTCTTTGGAGTTCTTTCGTTTGCTTGAAGTTCCTTAAAAAATTCAACAATTCAATGCAAACAATATGAAAGTGCCAACTGACAGATTTCAGTCATAGCTGACTATTGGCTGCATTTAAATCAGCTACTACATGCAAACACTGCAACTACTGTGAGGTCATTTTAGAGATTTTACAGGAGGTTCTAGCATTATTCTGTCAAACCAGTACAATAAGCTATATGAAATACCTATATTAGACACATATATACTCGACAGGTTTCAACATTTCATATTGAAACC
>JAPZDY010000022.1:1545350-1576682 GCA_029783645.1 Ctenochaetus hawaiiensis
CACACTGCAGTCCACACATTTTGCGACATTGTTATGCTGTTGAGCTAACGTATTTTAGCATCAGTTTGTTCATGAGTACAACAAGAATCTTGGCCATGCTTTTTCAGCCAATGAACAGGTCAATATCTCCTCAACGCTGGACTTATGTGTTGTATCAACACTCTAACTCCAATGTCTGTAACACTTCTGGGGAGGCACTTGTCAGCTAGAGTATGATCTTGGCAGAATCCCTTAACACATTATTTATATCTAGCTTTAGCAAATACACAGTAAACAATGTTTTTATTGCTTTTTGCTAATATGATTTTATATAGTGATGAGCTCAGAAGTACCAGGTCACAATCTGCCAGCTGTAGACACACAGGCATGCAAGTTTGCCTCTTTAGCTTGCGGTTGCAGGAGCTTCAAGGGAAACACGAATCATTTTTTATTTGATGGTAGGCTTGGCTGTGGGTGTACAGTACTTATTTTGCAGTAGCAGCTGTCATCACTTTGGAATTCACAGGTCTCTGGCTATGCTGTGCTGTAAGCAATATGTTTAGGCCATGGAATATAGAAAGAAGAAAAAGAGATGGCTTGTATTATGCCTCTTATCTACCTCCTACCGCCGACATCAGGCACATAAATACACTGCAATCAAACACTCGTAAACAAGTTGGGGTAGAAGTCAAAAATGCTGCTGATTTAACTGTGAGCAAAACAATTCAACTGACTGGCATGTAAACCTTTTCCTATAGGCTTTTTATAGCATTTCCTTTACTTATCCATGGTTACAGGCTTAGCAAGGTCACCCAGATGTCCCCCTGCTCCTCTAGGGGATTGATAATTTACTGATATACTCAATATCAACCTTATTGTAACTTGCCAGATATGTTATTAAACAATAATTTCTTATTATTTAATAGAAAACATAATTTGCTCAGTATTGTTGCCTTTAAAATGATTTTAATGTCCCAGTATGAGCTGTTTATAAATGTCATTATAGGAGACAGGGTTAAAATTATATCTAGAACTTTGCCTCACACTCCGATTTCTCTTCGTCATGGTAGCTCTGTATTCTGCTAACATAACTGCACATGTTGTATTGATCCATCTGTCAATCTCAGGTTCCATCTTGCCCTCACTGAAAAAGACTCAGGAACTTACTGGGTTATTTGGGTCAACTCATTTCCATGGGTGTTATTTTTGTTTTGTTCAAGTTGTTGGAACGTCTTGATCCAAAATCCTCTTTGTGTTTTTGGCACTGTGTTCTAGGTATGACAGTGTTAGTTGATTAGACTGTCTGCTATACAACATTATGATCTAGGGCAACATACAAGCCTGAAACTCTCACCACAGTGCCGTGACATTTGCTACACAGTGATGAGAGTTTCTTTATAAAGGGCCAACCTGTTCATCAGGAACACATATGATGATGGAGGAGTCATCAGCCACCAGTTTAGGGTTCAGTATCTTGGCCAAAGACGCTTCTTCTTGTCAGCTGATTGAGCTGGAGATGAACCAAAGATCTTTGGATAAGTAAACAACCCACTCTACTTTTTGAGTCATAGCCACCAAATAATGACATTTGAGCACCCACAAACCATAGTGATATAGATAGAAATGTGACATGGCCTCAAAACATTTTTCTCCCATATGCATGATAGCATGCTGATGTTAACATTTATCTCACTGCACCGCTGTGCCAAGCTGTATGGCTTCACTTGTGAATTAATCCGGCTGTGACAGAAGCATTCAGCCAAACCCAAACTTATCCACATAAATTCAAATCACTATAAATGGTGTTTTAAAATGAAAACAATCCTCATACAGGTAATCATTTTAGCTTTGTATAAGAAATGATCTCCATCCAGATTAAAATGTCTGACACAAAGGAGCACATGACACTGGGCATGTAGTGTTTGCCTTCTTCAAATGAGGCAGCATTATCATGATAAAATGCAGAATTTCACTGCAGAACACCTAACATAGTCAGCAAAGCCAGCAACACCTTTAATTCATTAGCCATTTTTGAATTAACAGATGGTAGTAGACTTGCAGATCTGTAAAGCCTTTTCTTCAGAAAATGGGTCACATGGTGGGGGCCAGCCAAATCAGGGGAGGGAATATTAATAACGACCTAGGAAGGTACGTGTCTGCATCATTGTTTCTTAAAAAACAACACAAATGTGGAGTTTTCATACTAAAGCATGGCCAGGTTCTTGAATGTTGGAGAAGAACGATTGTTAGGCATAAACACCACCCTCAATTTTCTGAATTCATCACTTAAAAAGTCATTTTCTAAAAACATTTATGTTAATTTTAGGGTAAAATGCAGCTACATTTTTTAAAGTGTTATATGTGACATTTTCACATTAGGGTGTTGAAAACAATATATTAAATGTTTCAAACAACGTTTAAATCCAATGAGGCCTGTGCTAACTTTAGGATCAGATTTTAAAAAGCAATTTCCATGGTCCCATGCTGCTGTACAATATCATTTTTATGTTTTAACTGAGATGCTTCTAGTGGTGGAAACTACATATTGTGTTTAAGCTGTCTCTTAGTCAATACTTATTGGAAGTATATGTTCAGTTTATTTTAATACTGGTGACCATATTTGATGCTATTCTTAGTTATATTGGTACAGACTCTACAAATATTTCTATGAAAAGAAATAACAGGAATGACACAAATTCATTTGTAGTCTTGTGAGTACAGGGATAGAAAAATGCTTTACAGACTTTGGGGCAGTTGCCAAATTTTCCAACACTTCAAAACAGTGAAATCCATTTCCCATGCAGCTTGGGCCTTCCTCGGGGCTACTGTAGCTCCAGTGACAAGTGAAAGGGGAACTGGTGGTCTCCAAACAGCTCTGACCACATCGTAAAAATCTCCGCCATAAAGAGCAACTGGCCACTCTTTCTGACCCTGCAAAAATAGAGGGAAGGGTTCAGAAAAGTGGGTGGTCCGCTTTATGAATGATCAAAAGAAGAGAAAAGTAAAAAAGAAGGAGGATTCACTTGGACGAGCAGCCCGCTCCTCATCATCGTCATCAGCAGAGGGGCTCTTGTTGTCCTTCCCAAACCCACAATCAGGTCAGTCTTCACTGCTCTCAGTTGACTGATTCTGCAGCCTGGGAATGTTACACTCTAAATGTGAACATAACAGTCATCTGTGATTGTACTTTAGGCCCCTTTTTTATCCACACCAACACTTAAGCTATATGCCGAGAGGTGAAAATGTACAACTCTGCGCTTATTACAAAAGCTGCTGACCCTTAGGTATCGCCCTGCCATTTGCAAGCTGACCATTTGAGCTTGCCAAATTTGACACAGCTGACGCAGGCAATAAATTTGAACTAGTTTCCCCACCCCCTTTATCCATAATGAGTGCTGCCCTGCAAAGCCTTTGAACACACACACTCACACACTCACACACACACAGATATACTCTCGCAAAAATACCAGCAATTCTAATGTGATTATCATGGGATCATGTTGAATTATATATAATGAAAGAAACAAAGTAATGTACAAAAACGTAAATCTGCAGATGTGAAGATGTGTAATGACGTCTAAAAATTTAGCATCGCGGGTCGGACTGATGTGTGTGAATAACTAACGAGGATATGATCTAAGAGCTAATGGCTGACAGACAATATTGTCAGGGTGACCAGACTGTGCAAATCCCATAAGTCCCTGAGTCCCTGAGTGCTGGGATGTCCGACAGGTGATACCCAAGTTGCTGATCCGTGATTAACACTTGCCAGTTGCAGACAGGCTCTGACTGCTTCATCTACAGGGCCAAGAAGCTGGGAACATGTCAGACTTCAAAACTAATAAAGTGACTCACACAACTGCCCTTCTCAGAGCCACGGACACTGAGAGAAGGGGAGGGGCAGGGGAGGGTGGGTTGGTGGGGGTTACGAGGGGTGGTAATGAAAATAGCCGGACATCCAGCTACGCCGAGGCTACAGAGTCAGACAGGGCCCAGCATCTGTGTTATTTTTAAGGAGCAAAATGTCACTGAGCAATGAACATGCTCAAGGCGCATATCTAACAGGGTTAGATGCAAGGTCACGCCAGAGCCAGATCGCTTTCTGAAGACAGACACTGTTGTAAATGGTGGTGACACACATGCTTGTGCTTTGAAGCTGTAACCGAAGTCGCTGAAGAATTCATTATTAGCTTTTAATTGATTTCACTGGTATGCATATGTACTCACTCTTTGTCATTTGAAGTTACAATAAACTATTCCAATTATTATGCATTAACATGAGTACTTGGCAGACATTAAGACATTAAAATCCTTATATCTTAAGTTTGTTTATTTGTTTGTTTTAGTTCATTCCGTTCAGTGCGTCTGACATTTAAAGGTTATGAATAAAAGACAAATTCATGCATTTGGTAACCTGGGTGTTTTATTTTTATCCATTCTGACTATTGCTCATTATAGCGTGTGACTCACTGCCTCTGTTGTAGAGTTTAAGGAGAGCTGGACTCTTGTGAGGATGACAACAAAACCTAATTTTTCCTAGCCTTTGTGAATTTCAGACACAAACAATTGTCTCTGTTCAAGCTATTACTTCTCATGCAAGAGCTACAGGCTAAAAAATGAACCACCACCTCACACTAAAAGCCCTGACACAACAAACTGACATCAAAGAACGAACAGCGATGAAGGCCTGTTGCGTTGCCTCATGTTGCCTGTATCTGGGCCAAAAACTGCACTTGCACACACTGCAAATACACAGTCGAAGATCAACTAGCATGTATGTTCTGCACCTTCATAAGAGATAACTCTCCAGACCAGCAGGCAGAGGTAGTCTGCGATCATCTTTGAAGAAGGAAAGTGGCAAACCTAGGACTGCGGACATACATAAGATTTTATGATAAAGCATCTTAGACAGCTTCATGATATAATGTTGACTTCTCTAATCGAGAATATGTCTGATAAACAGTTGCAAATGACACATTGTCAGCCCCTGGAAACCAAACTGTCATTAGAGCGACAGGTTTACGGGGCTTTTCTGAATCTAACCCTAACTCTTTTTAGAGCTAGGGTCAAAAAAACTTCAGATTTTAAAAATTTTGCACTGCTCCTTCAGTTCCACATTTTCAAGGAGCCCTGGCCAATCTCATTCCTCATGCCTATACATAACCAACGCAATCAACAAAGGCAACGAGTACTAGCTAGTCAGAGGCAGAGTAGGTCTGGAATGGGTCATGATTTTGCCATCTTGGGAAAAAAATTGGCTACTGTACAATGATATTCAGGGGATTTGCCCGTGTTTTCAGACAACCTGCAGTGGCAGTGGTGGGGATTAGAATGAGAACCAGGTTGAACTCACTCAAAAGAGTGTTACTGTTAAAGAAAATTTTGGAAAATTCATTTATTTGCTTTCAAGAGATTTCAACAAAAACAGTCCACTTAATATAATGGTTTCTGTGCCAAACTTAACCAAACTGCAATCATTACACAGCATCGACCATGTGACATATAGGATTTGAAATCTTTGTGCGTCACACACGGAAGCTAAGGTTACCTGAAGTATTTATGTAAAAGGCAAAAGGGCATGACAAACACTTACCTGGATGAGAACATGTTGAATCACTCAAAAGTGCAACTCAAGAATGAATTTGTTGGTACAAGTGATTAAGCATGACACCTAATGCTGATTAACTAGCTAATGCATTGGGGCCATTTTTTGGTTATCTAGAGCTGGGCACAGTGACTGCACAGGGCACCTCAGAGGGACTACTTTCATAATTATTATCATTAGAATATTTGCACAAGTTGAAAATATTGGAGTTAACCAAAAAGTTTTGCATATCGCTGGGCTTTGCCAAGTGGTCAGAGCTGCTGGAGGAGACAGCTGTGTGCAGAGTCGGACCTTCTGGAGCAATAAACACCTGGAAGTGCTGAGCCATTTACTAATGGGAGGAGAGCTCAAAGCTTATTTTTTAAACTTGCAAAATATAAAGGGGATTTATCCTCACCTTTCACCTCAACAGCAAGCCACAGACTGCCAACTTTTACTGTTGAGTGTTTGTAATTAGTCTATCTGTCTAAGCGAACCGCTGACTGGAGGAGAAATGTATTTTATTTGGGAGGAGAGGTGGGAAAGAGAGGAGAGACTAGAGGGAAACAGACAGAGACAGAGTCCCTGGTGAATGCAGAGTTCATCCAGAGGCTATTGAACTGAATACAAACACACACCCTTAGACACAGTCAGTGCCTTAAACCAGTGTTTACTAGCATTTGACTGACCCTACGGCTGAACAACCCGAACCAAACCCTAACCAAACCCTTACAAGCACTGCAAGGCAAATAATTTCACTTGATTTCCTTGAAAACATACCTTTTAGCTATTCTCAGTCATTGTGCTTAACATTTTCTGGACAAATATCTCTACTGAATATTTCTACTGAAGGCAAAACAAGTCAGAGGGAGAGAGCAAAGCTAGTCTCAAAATAACTCAGATATATTTATAATGATTTTATATCAAGATTTATTTAATTACTCTGGAGAACAATATGTTAAGGATATGTTAAACTCTGGGTGTCTTTTTGTGACATCAAACTGATAAGATGTCCTAATTCATTATAGCTTTTGTCTTGTATTTCTTACAACTTCGGGAGCAATAAGATTTTGGAGTAACAATATAAAGGTTCAATATTGTAACATGTTTTTATTGTGTTGATTATGCCATATAACAACAACTGTGCTCTAAGCCAATAGGTACTCTTGAGAATGTGTGGCGAGGGAAAAAAGCATGCAAACAATTTGACCTCTGAACACCGACATTGAGAAACTGGCCATTTATTAGAAATTAGTTATGGATGGAAAAACATGTGACCTTCTGCTCCCAGAGGACACATCAGACCATTATATTTGACTGGTTTGGGATTTCAAGGACTCATTGATAGCCATTTTCAAGATTTATTCAGTCATCAGTTGACGGCAAGTCTACAGACATATGTTGCTGATGTCACCAGGCCTTGCAGTCAAAACACGTCTCTGACCCAGAGGAATACTTCAGAGAGATCCTTTCAAAATAAAAAGAAGCAGCATGTATACAACTGAAGCCCAGAGGAAAGTAGTCAACAACACAACAGAATTAATGACAGAACAATAGAGAGTGATACATAAAAGAAGATTGAAAACAAAGGTGCTACAAGTGTAAACAACTACAACTGATTATTGATGAAATAATAAAAGAACCAATCAAACAGACAATGAAGTAACCTTATCTTATTAACCTTGTGTTTTATCGTCAACCTCTACTTAAGCCTTTAGTTTAGGATTGAAGTATCAGTAGTTGAACTACAATTCTTTTATAATTATTCTTAATCTAACAATAATACTACTACAATTTACAAAAATTCAATAAAAGTTGTTTTTAATAGTGCAATTTTGGCAATACTGTACAGCAAGAGCATATATGATGCAAACTGCATCTTGCCCATCTGTTGATAAAACTAACCTCAACGTATTTCATTTTAAATCAGTGGTAAGTAACACCCAAATGCTTAATATTTAAGGAGTTGAAATTATTTTCCAAACATAAAGCAAAACAATAATTTGGCAGAGAGAGAAAAAGATACATCAATGAAGTCAGTGTTTAAAATTGTTATAAAGTGTGCGTCTGAGCAAAAAGAAAATGTATTCCTCTTATTTATTCAATGATTGCTTGTGGGTATGTTGATTTATTCCAACCCAGCATGGGCTGAACATTTCACCCCTGGGTGCATATTTACACATTGTCAGTCAACTTTTCTGGATTTTTATAAAAGGTTAGTTTTAACAGTGTTAGACTGTTTGCTTTTAACAGTTTAACAGCATTTTAAAGCCATCCCACTTCTACTAATTACTCATAATCTTTTAACCTAGACATAATTTCCTAAATAACTAATTCATTGTTTATGTGAGAAATGTATCATGAAAATGTGTGTTTTAGCAGTATATGTTCTTCTTACACACACTATGTACATTGTGTACATTAGCTGTAAGAGGGTTATTTACTGTATGTTCACACTGTGAGAAAGATTTACTTTTAATTTTACCCAATAAAAACAAACTGGATGAGTGTTTCCAGCATCAAGGTAAGGGTGAAACTCTTCCATTCCCTTGCATACTTTCAACTTCTCCTCATAATTGTCCTCCCTCCTCTCCAGCACTGCTGGTCTGGCTGGTTTGGTGAGAACTGGGGCCCCTGGTAGCAAGCACTGGGCCCCTGTCCCAGCTGGTGTGCTGCAGTGGAAGGGCTTGATGTGGGGCTGCAGCAGCTGTCTGCTCCATCCGCCTCTTCCTGCTCTGATCTCTGCTCTGCAGTTCACACTTGATCAACAACGACTGCACTTCACACAGGAATTTTCCATTTTCTATTTTCTGTCACCCTCCGCGACTCACCCCCACCACACCGCAGCCCCCAGACCAACGGCAAGACAAGTGGTGCCCTACAACTTGGTGACTGGCGACGGCGACACCCACACCAGCCGGTGACACAACAGCACGCCTGGTATTTCAGGCCTGCTTCCATGACTCAGTTGCTGTGGAGGGAAAGGAGAGTTACTGGTCCTCTATTGTTAAGTAAAGCCACCAGTGTTAAGTCTGATGAAAGACACCGAAATGCTAACTACATCGTCAACAAGGAGATAGTATGGGGGGCTAAAGGATATCATTAAAGGTTGCTATGATAAGCCTTTTGGCATCAGTAGATCATTATCACCTTCACTTAGAGAGATAAGTATATTTTCCCTAAACAAATACACATTTAACTTATAGTTCTGGCAAGACTTTGAGTCTATGTCCAGCATCTGAGGCTGTGTTTCTGGAGCAGATTTAACTTGAAGTCAACTAAAACTGCAAAGATTATATTTTACATTTGCTGAAACAATTAGAATTAATTATTTTATATCAGAACTTATAGGAGATGCAGAGAAAATAAAGAATGTTTTGGCCTAAGACTAAAATTTTAAGTAATTTTCTTTTTGTTTTGTTTGTTTGTTTGTTTGTTTTGTTTGTTTTTTCTTTATAATCTTTTGATTTTAAATCCTAAGTGGCAAGCAATGGCTATGGTAATCTATTTGGATGCTTAGAACGACCCAACTTTTTCCTAATGGATGTTAACATAAAGACTGGTCTTTCTCAGAAAGTGCAAAGTTGGACAGGAAAAGTTTGGGCACTGTGTCTTTATTTGACATATGTTTTTTTCCCCCCAAAAAAGTTGTGTTGGTTACTTTTGACCATGCCAACAATCTTCATTTCAAGGATTCTAAAACTCAAATGAAGTAGTGTGGATGTATCCTGAGAAAGCCATCAGTCACATTATGATACTGAGAAACAAGGTTGGTGCTTCTTCAAGAAAGGGGAGCTAAAAAAAAAAACTTAATCACTTGGTGATAATGTTCATGTGGAAATTGAGATAAGCAGTTGTCTTATTATTTTGCTCTCTGTCTGTAGTGTTGTGGATCAAAGCAAAGTTCAGAAACAAAGGAATGAAGACATGATGAACTCAAGTTGGGCCAATTTTTATTTTTCCAAGTGAAACCATTTGAAAATCCTCACTCTGAAGAGTCTTTTATGGCTGAGATATTACGAATCTAAAAATCTCTATCATGACAATTTAGACCAGAGTACTGGAAATGAGTGTCTTACCTGGGCAGAAGGAGCAGTCAGGTCAGGTGGTCATGGAGGGAGCAGCGTAACAGGAAACTTTAAAAGACAGCACTTAAACACTTAAAAACTCCACAAGTGCATCTCTTGTTTCCCCTCACCTGCGAAGCCCCGGCATCAAGCCCTGAGCAAGTTGCTACAAGACCCATCACTGCGGCTGCAAGCACAGAAGTGGCTCTAACACACCAACATTATAGTTAGAGTGTGAGCTGCCCTCCCATATCAACCCTGAATTGTCTCCATTAGGCCTTAACAAGGTGGCATTAGTGCTCTGAGAAGGTTGGATCTCACTTGAGTTGGCAGTGGTAAAGTTGCCTCTGTGATAACAGTGTTTGATCTTGTTTGGTTGAGTGGAAAGCAAACACTGGTGGGGGTCAAAGACGTTTGCAGTAATGCCATTAGCCCACTCAGTAGGGTCACAAGTGCATGAACAAATAGGCTGATGGCAGTGGAGCTTCAAAGAGATGTTTGCACACTATTATGCAGTGAATAATTGCTTTTTAATTACATTTTAATTGATAAAAGCTGTTTTTCATGAATGAATCTGTCATCCACTGTGAAGAGGGTTAAATTTAAGATACATACAATTTAAACCCATCATCAAGCAGTAAGGTTGAGGTATTTTACTGCTCGCAAGCTGTTTACCAGTCACTTTTATCTATTCCCAGCATTTTTAAACACCAGGTGCAAAAAGAGCCACAGCAACCTGAAGTTAGCTTAGCTCTGCAAGTCACGCTAACTTTAATGCTACATGAGTGAATAGTCTTTCATTCTCTAACACACTTAAGGTTGTATCAGTGCTCAAGGCCATAAAAAACAGTGAATACTTTTAAAAAATGTGTACAATGCTTGCTGTGGAAAGTGATTTTAGGATGAATTAGCACTGTGAAAACCAAGATTATAGGCAACGATAATGTTATTGTGTTGTTGACAGGAAGTTACAGACGAGCAGGTTGTAAAATGGATACATACTTCTTTGACTAAGAAGAGAATTAGTACAAAAACAGAAAATTATTCAACAATTTTGCTAATCTGTAAGCATAATGGTACTTTTAGCTTATTGCTAATGCTAGTGTAGTATTATGCACGGAGACAATGTAAACTTACAGATGTTTAGCAGGCATAATGTTAACCATGTTAAACATCTTATGGTAGTTTAAAAGCTTGTTGACGTTTCCTAACAAAAACTACAGCTGAGGCTGATGGGAACTGCATTAGCTTTGATATTTGATCATAAACAAAAATGTTGGGCTAACTAAGATTTTGACCCGATTAGCTCGCACATTCTATAGGAACCCAAATGACTTTACAGATTTTCATGGCAATCGCAACTGACCCACAATGCCATTCCTTCAGCCATGCTGCTAGTAGGGCCAAAAATACCTAACATTCTCTGAGTCCAGTTTATCAAAAGTGGGGATTATCTGCTTTTATCTGTTGTACATAATAATAACACATTCATGTTTGCCGCTGTTAGTTGAAAAAACAAGCTACAGAAGCTTGTAAGGTATCTTTGAATGTCCCTACAGCCTTAAAAGCCATCCTAATGCAACCCCAGGGGCTCCTACAACTGTTAATTCATCCAAATGTCCTGATCATAATGTTGCCGGCTGAAGGATTGGCTCCCAGCAAGGCTCTCAGGTTCAGACAGGAGGCATCAGCAGACTGACAGAGCAGTCAACAGCAGAGCAGAGATAAAGCCTGAGATCTGACAGCGGATACGGTTACATGTCACTTCTGATAGCTCCCAGCATTCCTGAGAAAATGTCTGCCTATACCTCACTTCAGCACTCCAGCCCCCTCTCCCCTCATTCTCTCCCTCAGGTTGACAGGCTGAGCAGCAGACACAGGGGTCCACAGCAGGGAGTGTGTGTGTGTGTGTGTGTGTGTGTGTGTGTGCTTTGCTCCCAGTATAGCTCCAGTCACACTCCAATTCAAACTGAAGCAGCTCCCTGCTCTCAGGGCTGGCTGGCTGCAGACAGCAGGTCAGTCACAGACAGAAGGACTCAGACACACACACCCTACAGTGTTTGTCTTTTACACCAAAGAAGAAGAAGATGTACGAGGGGAACCTCTAATCCATCATGGCTGTTTTGGGTTGTTGAGAGAGAGATGTTTTAAAATAAAGCAATGGCATCTACTCTACCTGTGATCATCTCCCCTCAGGAGATTGATGCATTGCAGATATTTTATTTCAAAAAATTTTTTAATTTTATAATATTATTAAGCATGGTCTTTGTCTCAGGAGAGGTGGGTCGTCCGAGAATATCTATGATTAATCATACACCTATATGGGTAACAGCTTGACAAAGTATAAACAGAAGTAAGATTTTAATTTTGTCATGGTGGATAACTGCTCACATTCACACCAACTCTTAGCTGCTTTGACGCCCTATCACGAAAAGACTCTATCAGCAAGCTGATGTGCTCACGCTCACACACACACACACACACTTACATACACACCAATCCTGAACAGTGACTAATGTAGTCGTAATGCAACAATCGTTCCTCCCACTCCCACAGGGGTGGTGAGCATGTCACCTCCAGACAGCTCAACAAGTGTGTTCATCCTGCAGAGCAGCATGGGTAAAACATGGGAGCAAAACAGGGTTTGTCTAATTTAAGGCTTAAGGACTGATTTCATTTTGTACTGTTTATTCATTTGAAATGATGATTGAACTATTTCCTAATAGTGTCATACATGTTATGATGTAAAAGACACTCTAAAACTCTCAGCTGAAAACCTGAAAGATAGTTTTCCGGGTTGGAAGTGAGAAAAAGAGACAGAAAAAGGCAGACCCATCCGGATAAGTGTCTCCCTCACAAATGAATGCACTAAGGTCATATTGCAAACTTCACCTGTGCAACAGGGTCCTAAAGCAGAGGACAGCAGCAAGAAACACAGGCTGTTGTGTCAAATCGGTTGCTCTGGCACAGTGCAGTTGAACATGAAGAAACTTGCTGCACTGCCTAATCAAATACTTTTTGAAGGTAGAAAACCTGATATCAAGCTTTGTACTGAGGCATCGTTTATGGTGTTGCTGATTGGGGTGACAGAACAACCTCTCTGTGCAATGAAATTCAGTTTAAAAGCACCAAAAACTACATCCTAGTAAACAATAATACAGTTGGAACAACATCTCTCGAAATCAGCTTCAACAAATCACTTACTGTTGCTTTTATATGATACACTGATTTGATTGAACATTCTACAAACATTCATCAGTTAGACAGAAACATGACTCCAAATGAAAAGTAATGTTGCTCAGTTTCTGCAGGATGTGTAAACAGGCAACTGTTTGCACCATGTTTACCATAAATACTCTACAATATAATGTTTTTATGATGTGTTTGTTGTACTGCCTCCAATAAATTGATATAACTTTAACTTACACCTAATTAAAAGTAGATGGAATCTATCAAGAATGGCTTTGAGGAAATATTGTTATTGGCAAAAAAGAAAAAAGTAATGTAAAAAGATTAGCATTGTAAAAGAAAATGGTTAAAAATAGACTAATTGTCATAACTTTGCCGAATGTCAAAATAACGTCATGCTCTGTATCACTGAGGAATTTCCATATCATTAGTAGTTGACAACATCTGGCTGTTAACCAGTTTAATAATTGGCTGCACCACCCGTCATACTGGAGATTATAACACTTAAAGAACAAAAACAAAGTGAATGCTGCCGCTCCATCATTACACACCTCTGACAGGCACACTTTCTTTAGAAAAGTCATGCATTTCATGTCTCGACAGTTGTTTAAGCCCTTTAAAAAGTGCAGAAAAAGGAGAAAAATGCAGGACAGTGCTGAAATCCCCACACATACATACACACCCTTTTTAACACATTCCGGAAGCCGCCGATGAATGACATCCTGTGAGGTACTGTATCCGTCGGGCCAACCCACCCACTGCAAATTCTGACCGCCTCAATACACAAGTGCACCTGAACCGTGAAAGGAAGGTGAAAATTAAGTCTACTTTGGGGCATTAAAAAAAGCCTGTGGCTTATCTCCCGGCTGGAACGATGCCTTCCCCTATCTGACACGCAGGAGGCAGGGAAGCTGCCCTGAATGGGAAACAACATGGCCCTTTACAAAGGCCTGTTAGAAACAATTAGTCCTGAGTGCTGGGGTTTTGATTTGACCGTCTAATTGCCGGTTCAGGGTTGAGAGAGTGTGTAAGGTGGCTGGGAAGGCTGGGGAGCTGTGAGGGCCCTGGGGGAGCGCCGCTGTCACACAATAGCAGCCTTTATTTTGCATTCAGCTTCTACAAAGTGGGTGTGCTCAAAAGATTTAATCCCACATTCAGACCTGACAAGTAAAGTCATTCATATTGAAAAGGTGGGTACAACACTGTTTCAGGTGCCTCCTGTCTCCTTCCCACCCTTACTCCACCTTCAGAAAAAAAAGGAGGAAAAAAACATTATTATAGTATGTTATATTTTTTTCTTGGACTGATGAACAAGGTAGAGGGGGAACCTGATCCTGGTCAGGATCACCTCTGAATCCTTCACTGGCACTCCTTTCAATGGGCTTTGCCTTTTGCAGAGGCAAATTGACCAGGATACCATTCCTGTCTGCAGTATGTGTGAGTGATGAGTGGCTGACACAAATAACAGTAGGCTAGGCCATGCATGTAAAAGGATGGGACTGTGCGACAGGATTACAGGAGCCTCATCCACGGTGGTTTGAGCCTCATACTTTCACCTCCTACCATGGCTGGGATTTCACCCCCCACACCCCCACCCCATTCTGTTTATAGAAGTCCGTCTCCACATACCAAATCCCCCCTACTCTTAAATATCACCTGCTTTCTGCTCCTTTAATCACCTCAATAGGCATTCCTTCATGCAGTTTACAGAAGTCTGCCGTGCACAGGTAAAAAGGGGGGGAAAAAATTCTTCCAAAACAAAAGTGAAGCAATCCATGCAAGCTGTAACTCCAACCACATCTCAGGAACAGTGGATGGAAACAATACTTTACTTTTAATACATTTATAAAAAAGATGCATTTGCAGACTCAAGTAAGAAAGTACGAAAACTAAGAGACTTAATCTTCTTTTGGGTGGACCTTAAATGGCTTCAGTTGCACCCAGTCATTCAGCTTTAAAAAAAAATGAGATTTCATACATTTTGGGTTCTATTTTTGTAGCTTAGTCTGGTAAAAATAACAAAAGCAACATTGTACTTCTTGCCTATAATCTATGATGGGGCAAGAGATTCTTAGATATGGCAAGAAACACATGCATGAAGATGATCAGGCAGCTTTTAAACAAACCTCCACTAACTTTACCTGTTTTGAAGAGAAAACAAAGGGAATGAGTAAAATAATTACCAAATCAGTAGACACTGACTTGACTATGATTAGTCATAGTTGCCATAGCTGTTAACAGACACAGTTTCCCTTTGATGGATCAGGAGGACCCACAGTTTAGGTGCCTGCTTTCAGCTCACTGAATAAAGCCAATGCCAAGCAGAGGCAAAGCTCTTCATTTTGCTGTTTTTAACTACTACAACATTATTCACGTTTGTTAGCTAGAAATTTTCTTCCTTGTTTCCCTGACATATTGCTACTTTCTTTGCACCTGTGCATGTTTTAAATAAAATGTACGCCCGCTCTAAAAATTACTTCAGAGTTCAAAGTTCTCCACAGGACAGCTTTAACTTATGCCTCATAAGAAAAGGTAACATGAGCCCACTCTGTCACCAGACATGCATGTACAAACAAATCCTTAACAACAATTTGACAAAAGTGAATTGACTGAGCTGGATCAATGCATTGTCATGAACCCAATCAGCTGCATTTCCAACAGTGAAGCACCAACTGGTGACTGAATGTGCAGTTGTCAGATGTGTTTCATTGTTTACTTTTGAGTCTGATATTCCTTTGCAAATCTCTTCAGAAATAAAAAAGGAATCAAAAATGTGACCCTGTGATGAAAAAAAAATCCCTGTAATCCCTACAAATTAATACCAGGGTAATTACCTGATAGCTCACTTCTTTTGCCCTATCTGACTTTATTCTAGTGATGTCACTGTGTTCCCACATCTCAGCGATTACTGTGGTGAGTACAGTGTTATTACTGCTATTACTCATAGAAATAATTGCTAAAACTACAAAAAGGTGACCCCTGTAGTTATCCTTTAATTTACAGTTCAGAGTACAAGCTCCTGAATAATTACCGGCCCCATTACTTGACTGTAATTAAATTAATGTTACATTAACCCCTAATTGTCTCTAAATACAATCTCAAACAGGTTAACACTGTGTTTTCCAGCAGGCCATAAGCACCGTTAAGGTGTGCTGTCCTTTGCATTCTTTAGAGAAAACCCTACATTTCTCCATCAACCCAGTCGATGAAGAAGGTCACTTCAAAGCTGGGACTGAGTCACAGGGGCCATAGAAGCCTGGGTCGACAAATGCACCAGTTGTAAAACTTAACAAGGTGTGAATGCCCTCTGTGTGCCCTGGCTCTCCAGTATGCAGTGACAGCCTGTGGAAGTTCTAAGGGCTTGTGCTACACTGCAAAAAATGTTGATTCTGATTATATGTTGTCTTTTTGAGTCAGATTGACCCACTACTGACAATGCGAGTTAGTACAGCTCAGAGGGTGATGTGTCACCCAGCTGAGATGAAACCACAGATTCAGTCCAATTCACATTTAGATTCACACAATTTACATCAAATACAGCAAAGCTTTTGATCTACCTGATGCGGGCTCTGATGAAGGCCTTGTATATTGAAAGCTTAACTAATTGGAAGTTAACTGCTTAGTTGAAATGGTCAATAGATGTCAATTGGTGACATTTAATCATCAGTTGACACCTTGAGCAGCACAATTAACAAATGGCCAGAGGTCCATTGTTATCATGCAAGAATGTATGACTGGGGAAACCCTGCCAATACTCATCTTCAAAGGAACATTAGACATGGCTAAGTTTTTTTGAGTCACATCACATTTCACACATCATCAAATTTCTGTACCCGCTGATTTGATTTTACAACAAGTTTTCATCCTTAAGGGCACAAATTTAAGGAGAACTTCATTGCGGCTACATAAAACAGCTCATTATTGGCTCAGCTTAAAAAATGTAGCTGCTGCAGACTGCTATTAAGGTGGCATCACAATTACTTCAGGTCCACTCTGTACTACATCTGGGAAAATTCTTTTTTTTTCACAACAGGTTAAAACGCCATGGCAATTAAATTTTTGTGGCTCAAACATTTATTGAAATTAAGGAGTTCAGGGTTTTGTATGGTTCCACTTAGTTTTAGACAAGACGAAGAGTTTAAAACTATGCAACTAGAGGCAAAATCATGGGATTTAACCTGTGGACAGCAGAGAAGAAACTGTTTTTTATACAACTTACCTGGTGTTGTCACCACAAACACAACTGCTAAACATCCCAGTGTCCCCTGACTTGAGTTTCCAAATGAACCAAAAGAACTGCTGACATCTGAGAAAAAAAAGTCTTGGAAAATAATACCTTGTTTCATAAGAAGAAAAACAATTTCAACAAACAATTTCAGTCGTCAAAAAAAGAGCTACAAAATGTTCTACACATAATCACCACTACACCTGCTGATATGTACTATTAAAACCAATATTTAAATTGTATGCATCTGTGATTGCAAAAAGGTAGACTGCAAGTGTTTTTCTTTGGGGACCAAACAGTGAGAAATGATTCAGAAACACAGTAATATCTATCTCAAGTTTGCTAACAATTCTTAACATTTAACACCATTAGCTATAGATCAAACAAGACCAAGTCAGATTGTATAACCTCTTATTTGTTTCCATTACATTGTCTTTTATTGCTTATGAATGTAAGCTTTGGTTTTCAATATAACAATGAGTTATTTCCTCTCTTGAAAGTTAAATACAGTTGTCATCCTGTAATATAAGTAACTAGATACAGGCTTAAATGACATGTTGAGGAGGACTTTTTTTACAGTGTAGGAGCTCTTGGGGGGAGGAACGAGTGTTTGGAGAGGAAACATCAGGTGGCTGGTTGGACCACTAGGCTTGGACACTTCTGATTTATCTGTGCATTTCAGAATTATGTCGCCGACCTCTTCACCTGACCGCCATTTGTGTCACCCCCCAAGTTCTGTTCAGGCAATCACCCACCCCCCAAACCCTACCAACCACAGAGAATACCGCCCACTGCAAGCTGCAGTGTCATCTACAGTTCAGTGCACACACAGAATATATACAAATACTAATAGTAGTAACACAGACATCAGACAAGCCTTAATTCACCTCTACTTAGATTGTAGCCTCCTCAGGAAAGTGCCTTTGAAGTTGTCTACAAAACATTTTATTTTTCTCACAAAGATTGTTATGTGGACCCTTTTGCATTATGCAGTGCAGTATATTAAAGAATATTTTTTTAAATAAATTTATAGCAAAATCATGGTTAGGGTTTTTTGAGCTATAATGCACTGCAACTGCATGCATCAACCCATTGTCAGGTGTTTATAGTGTGTTTGGTGATAATGTGCATGTGTAAAGTGTGGAATGTCTAGCATTGCCTTCTTTTGTTAATCTGTGAAAATGGATTTTGTCAATTTGACCCAGCAAAATGTCACTGAACATTTTTTTATAAATGGGAAGGAAATGTTTTTGAATCACATCTAACTCTCAGTATTTTTTCTTAATGTATTGTGTGTGTTTTTTCCAGCATTTTAAATAATGGAACACTTGTGACATTCATTAATATGAAATCTGTAAAGGTGCACATCAATGACATCATTCTAAAATCTGAAAAAGAACTTGGAAACTGACTTTTAACAATTATATTATGGCGCCCCCTAGTGAACAGAGTTTAGGACTTAGAAATGAGATACTAAGACAAAGTGTTGGTGATTGAAATGTCACATAGGAATTGATTTTAATGGGAGCATTAGCCTATCTCGTGTTCATACTCTGTTATAACAACAGCACACAGTTAAGTGTCCTCAGTTTTTCCCGAGCACAGAAACTGCATCTTGTAACAGCTTCCTGAAATGAACATCAATACTGTTGTTGTTATTATTTTTATTATCTATGTGTTTTTGTTATTTATTCTATTCTAGTTTAGTTTGCTGCTTTACAGAATATAGCTGATAAACATGAAGGCAGACTCTGTTGAGTTTTTCTACTCCATTGACTATGTTTGGGACCTTTAAGGATTTTCTAAATTTTGATGATGTTAACAGATTTATACCATTTTGTCTCTTCATTTGCCATGACTTTAAATTATGTATGTTGCCAACTATTGCATGGACTGCAGATCTCCCATTTAATGAAGTCTTTTGAATTTTTGTTGCAGTCATTTAGAAATAGTCTTTATTATTTGGTTATTTGAAATAAAATTTCAATAATGACATTAAAATGAAACTTTGAAAACAGAAAAAACAAATATCATAAAGTTAATTAAGACAGATTTTTTAAAAAAAATCAAACTTAATTTTTAGCTATATAATTTATCAAAGTGTTTAAAGTTAATTTTAGATTGACTTACTTAAAATCAAACACTTCGGGGTTTCATGCTATGGACAGCAAAAGACAAAAAACAATGTTCATCTTAAACAGCTATCAACCTTTCTGAAGAAAGAAACTACTGAAGTGTGTCTTTAATGAGCCAATTTACCAGGAAACCATTTAAAGAACTGGTCGTTTCGTTGCTTACATGCTGTCAGGACACTAGGCTGTGCCTGAAATCTGCCAGGACAATCAACCCATCTTTACACTTTGTAATGTATGCCTAACTCCGAAAAATCACACCAAATACACTATTTTTATGACTATTTTTCATTTTTATTTATATGAATGAAGGCCTACTCTAAAAAAATCTGATTGTTATTTCCTCATAACAAACTTACTTGACCACTAACTGACTGAGATTTCTCATAAATGTAGCTGAGGGCATTTGGCATGTGTAGCCTACGTACGCGTGGGTGTATTCTATACGGGTGAGAGAAAGCGGAACATCTCATGAAAATGTTGCGTCAAAGGCTCAATCAAACACACCCCCTTCAGCTATTTAATGCTCTGTATGTCTGTGACTTTATGAAGCCCACTGAGAAGTGAGCCCTCCCGCACCTTTGCAGAGCTGTCAGGAGCATCGCACAGAGCGCACAGAGCGCACCGGTGTCCACTATGAGTCTCCGTCTGGCCCAAATCATCCCTGCGGTTGTGCTGCTGATACTGGCAGTAGTGGGGATTATGCTGTTGGTCATTCCGACTAAATATATTGAGGCGCCCCCGGAAAACACGGTAATGAAAAAAAATCTTCATATATTCATCATCGTCCAACTGGCACAGCCATATGTTTTTGTGTTACTTACGTGATTTCCAGTGTGTGAGCTAGTTAGTAGTAGTATGGGTGCACCTCGTCAAATGAAACTGGGAACTGTAACTGTAGTGTTTGACATGGATGACATGACATGACATGAATTTGTTCAACTGAATTTGTGTCTGAAAAAATATTGTTTTTTTTTTATTATTTGATTGAAGAGAGTAATCTGACTTTTTTGGTGAATGTTGAAAAGTCTCTTATTTTTTTCATCATGTTTTATTGCAGCCTTTGCAGTTGTAAACAGTTGTATCAAAAAGACATCTCTTGATTGCAGCACAGTGCACAGAGATGCGCTTCTCTGCATACCACCTCAGCCTGTGGGGTGTCAAACGTACGGCCCGCGGGCCGTTTGACACCTCTATGCACACCTCTCCTCCCCTCAGGAGTCACCCCTGAGGGGAGGGGGGGGCAATCCTTATCAAAGACTCTGATTGGTTATCCGCCTGATCAGAGGTGGGGCCATAGTTGGACCAACTGTTTGAATTTCTTTATAGTATATTTTAGTTTCATACTTAGAGTGTATTTTTTATTGATTATTGTTTCTTTTATTGTATCTACTTTTGAAGACACATTCTCGTGGAGACTTAGAGAGTAAAGTATTTGACACTATATTTATAGGTGCCATTCAGTTTTTTTCAAGATAGGTAGGTCTCTTTATTTTTTAAATCAGGAATGTAAGAAATTGAACAGGTTTTTACAAGGTTCATAACTGAAGTACAGCTGAGTAGTGAAGACAAAATGTTGAGTTACTTTCATGGTTTCATTTCCATTTTGTGTGTGTGTGTGTGTGTTTGTGTGTTTATGTACTTGCAAGTACATTATGCCACCCCTGCAGAAGTCAGTGCCCCCAAAAAAGTATAGACTCAAAACCAAACTCTGTTTCAAGGCTGTATTAATGTTTGTCTTGCACATAGGCAGCTTCTTTAAGGAAATGGTTGTAGTTCGTACCGTGAGACAGCAGCATTTCTGGTTTGACTCTAGTTGCTTCCCGTCCTGCTCCTCCCCTTTATCTGTCTAAAAGACACTTCCCCAACCATCATAAATGAACTCTAATACTTATTGTGTGGTCCCTAAGTGATAGGCTGCTTAAAAATTTTGATTCCCTTTACACAGTTAAGGAGATATCCGTACTTATAAAAGCTACATTAATTATATAATATTATACAACAAACTTAGAAGTAGATTGTTGGATAAATATTCGGATAGGAGCAATTCAGTTGTGACTTTTGCCGAAAAAAAGAACTTTTAGCTGTTTTGTCATCGTGGACAGAAAAAATTCATAAAATGGTCACAGTCAGATCCTTGTATGTCCTTATCTGAACTTGCTCAGTCATTTTGCACCAGTAAACTATTTAAAATGAAACATGCAGCTCTTACCACACTGTCTGACTTGCAGAAGATGTCAACCTCAAAGGTTAAGAGTTGTCTTGTAGACAGAGGCATTGCAGAGCACCAATGAGCAGGTGTGACTGAAAGAAACAAAGACTGTAAGATGAAAGAGTAGAATTGTGTGTTTTATTTGAATTTCTTTCCGAGGACATGCCCATGTGCTTTTTCTTTTGTCAGTGTTGCACGCAGTTTTTTAAAGGGTACATTAATTGATCTCATTCATCTTGGATGCTTTCTTTGCCTGTGGGATATTACTTCAATAGAATATGATGCTTCAAGCTCTCATTGCAAAAGACCGCACAAAGAGAGACAAAGTCAACACTGCTGATTGAATCAGGACATCACAAGACACAGCCCATTTTGTTAGACCAGCTCATCTGAGGTTTTAGTCTCACAACAGGAAACTTGCTCACCAAAAGAGTTTGTTTAACCATAAAAGGCAAAAACCAGTGGTTACAGAAGTTGCAATAACTTTGACCAGATTCAGAGCAGTTCATAGGAGGTCTGTGCTCAAACCACATCCTTACAACGCCATACTTTGTGAGAACATACCCAGCCCTGACAAGTTAGACACCACAGACTGGTGTGCAACTGCTAATACAAGACACCAATGAATAAAATGCACAGACAACAACAGTGCCTCTTTTTTTGCAGATGTAGTCAGTAAGGTTGCACTGAGGTATTTCATATACTACATTAAGTCAGAGTCATACCACCGCAGTGGGGTATGACTCTGCACCACAGAGCGCCACAGAAAATCATTTTTGCCTGTCTCCATCAGGCTGTATAACTCCTCACTCTGAATGTCAGGCGCTCTGAGTCTGCAATAACTACTTTGATGTGCAATAATTCAGTGCAATAACTACATCCATGTGCAATATTCTATATTCAAATGTTGGTTAACTGTTGTTTTATTAATCACATTGTAGATACAAGACAAAATGTACATAACAAGAACAAAATGTATATTACAAGAACAAAATGTATATATATATTTATAATTTAGTGTTTAGATATATTTTATTTTATATTAGTACTTATGTTTAAATTTTATTGATATATTTATACTTTCCTACTTCTATTGAGACTTTTGAATGGGAGCATCTGTAACTAAAGGCAATTTCCCCTCAGGGATCGATAAAGTATTTCTGATTCTGATTCTGATTCTGATACAACAGAAAAGTGATATATATTGTGGTAGCCCTATAGTTTACCTTCTTAGCAGCGCTGTTAATAGCTAAATGAGGTTCTAGAGGCATGATGGGCATTCTGGCACCATACTACATACAATGTCTCTGACATTTTATGCTCTGTCTGTTTTCAGTATGGAATCATTCTGGACGCAGGCTCATCCCACACCTCCATGTACATCTACAAATGGCCAGCTGATAAGCAAAATGGCACTGGTATTGTCACCCAGCATAGCGAGTGTGATGTAAAAGGTGAGCTCTAGTTATACAGATAGTTTTGGTATAATTTATTGTTTTGAGATTTTTATCTATCTCTGCAACTGATCCTTCATCACAAGCACATGCAGGTCTGTTTGCCTTGTTCACAGTGTTTAAAAATGCAATTTTTAGAAATTTCATTTGCTTTCATTGATTATCCTCAAAATAAACTTTGCATGACCTGATGCCACCAAAGGAAGGTGATATTTTTTTTTTTTGTAACTTGCCTGGACTGACTCTTTAACCTTAGACTGTTCTGCTTGCAAATTCACTTTCACTCTCACTTCCACAAAGTCATTTTTGAAAACCTTGTCCAATGCCTTTATCAGAATTTTGCTGAACCAATGTCGAAGCCCTTTGTCTTTTGCAAGACTTTAGTTTTTAAGTGGTCTACTTCCTCACCAGACAGTTTGCCATCTTAGTCACTGCCAGTTATTCCTCTTCTTGCCTCAGTTTGTTTTCAGAGTTTCCTCAGACACGCCAACCAGAGTTCTATCTCAGTAGGTCATCCGACCCTCAGGACAAGGAAGTCCAGTTTTAAGAAGGTCAGGTTAAGTTCTTTGTAAGCAGAACTACTTTCTCCCTTTGCCTAGGTGGAGGGATATCCAGCTATGCAGGTGTTCGTGGTGGTGCAGCGAAAAGTCTGGAGGCCTGTCTGGAACACGCTGTGAAGGTCATCCCAAAATTCAGGCACCACCAAACTCCAGTGTCTCTGGGAGCTACTGCAGGCATGAGGCTCTTAAGGTCAGTAAATTTTACCATTAAAATAGGATATTACCATAATATTACTGCAACTGTTTGTATCAGTTGTGTATGAATGCATTACAATGGCTCTTGAAGGGATTTGATAATTTCATTTTGACTATCACTACTCTTTAATAGCATAACCAACGCCAAAGAAGCCAAGGAGATAATGAAGGAAGTGGAAAACAAACTGCGGTCCTATCCTTTCAAATTCAAAGAGGCAACCATCCTGAGTGGACAGAGGGAGGGGGCGTACGGCTGGGTCACAGTCAACTACTTACTGGAAAACTTTGTCAAGGTAAGCTCCGACTTTTCTGTCTTCAAACACTGTCTGTTCTCTTCAACACATACAAGTGACAGAGGAAAGAATCCATTGTAAAGTGCTTTTTTTTGCAAGGTTACAGTGAAGCTCCACTGGGTTTGAATTACATTTTTCTGGTAGTATCAAAAATGAATTAAAGATGCAGTCATTTTGTACAAGAAAATGCAACACTCATCATAACAACAGAAGTTAATGATGCACAAAAACATGAATTGATTTTTTATTGCTTTGTCCAGTCACATCTGAAGACAACGTTTGTAGCTTCACCAAACCGTTACTTGTGTACCAAGATTCTAGGTATTTGCAGTGCCTATCTGTGTGGCACATTTCTGGCACCTGTTGAGTCCCCAAGATCCCACTGAGGATGCAAACATACATTCACATGTGCTCTTCTTGAGTACCAGAGATCAGAGGATTACTACAAGGGTGTTGAAGGAGCCATTGAGATCTGTATAAAGTTTCACAGAAATCCACCAAATAGAGCTGTTTCACCCAAAATCAAAGTGATGAACAAACTTAAGGACTGTGAGAGACTAACAGCACCATAGACTCATGTTGTTTGTCAGCTAAAAAATACAAATATAGAGACACTGAAAGGATCAAAGAATCTTTTGCGGGATGTTTCCTCTGAATACACTCAGGTCAGTGTTAGAATATTTTTACTATCCTACATCAATCTAAATTTGTATATTTATTTGTTTGTTTGTTTGTTTGTTTTTTGCCACACAGTATGGTTTTGTGGGGCATTGGTTGAACCCAGGCAGAAATACAATTGGGGCTCTGGATTTAGGTGGAGCATCCACTCAGATTACTTTTGAGACCTCAGAGGAGATAGGGGACAGGAGTAATGCAATGGAGCTGACGCTTTATGGACAAAGCTACAAACTATACACCCAGAGTTTCCTGTGCTACGGCCAAGACCAGTTCTTGAGGAAACTGCTTGCTCTTCTTATCCAGGTACAGTTACATATAACAAGATGTTCATTGTCTTTAGAATTGTCTTTCCTCTCGCCTTCAGGGAGGCAAGAGGTCAAGGTCAGTTAAAAAAAAACACTCCCGGATCTCATTCATTATCTTGTTGCAGATATATATGAGAATGATAACAATCTTCTCATCTAAAAAATAGGAAAGAACATATATAATAGAATATTAAAAAGGAAAAAAGCAACAGTATGTAAAAAGCAAATAAAACAGTGCACTTAAGGCACTTAAGTGCTAGA
Organism: Ctenochaetus hawaiiensis; assembly: GCA_029783645.1. NCBI lineage: Eukaryota > Metazoa > Chordata > Actinopteri > Acanthuriformes > Acanthuridae > Ctenochaetus > Ctenochaetus hawaiiensis. The sequence continues at coordinate 1,570,485 of JAPZDY010000022.1, forward strand.
AAGTACACTGTATTATTTAAAGTTAACCTTGCTTGTAAGCCCTAAAAAGTTGTACATTAATCTGGCATGTAAATATACATATTGCATGAATTTTCTTGCAAAGAGGGGATTTAAATACAACTCACCACTTGCAGTGCTTAGAAATTTTTATCATCTAACTGTTCGACAGTTTATTTAAAGTCCCCCTCCACTCAAGAATGTGATTTCTTGTTTATATGTTCCATAAAATGTCAGACCTCAATTATACTGACTTGTATTTATGCAAAGTCTGTAACTAAAAAGGTGTTTTCACATTCCTCTGCTTTAGTTTATGCAAACTCAAACATATCCTAGACAAGTTAGGTTAGGTTAAATTCAAATTCAAAGGCTAATTGTTGGCAAAACAACATAAAACTTCCTACAGAGCTGATATGTCAACACATAGTGAGCGTTAACATCAGCACAACCACAAACTCTTTGTCAGCAACAGCCAGTTACAAGCAAACAATAAATAAGATAAAAGATGCTGACTTCACTTCCCATTTCAATACATCTGCTAATTGAACATTTTTGACCTCTCATCTCAGTGTTATACACACTTGAGCCTTGTTGCAAGTTTCAAACATGGAGCCTGTGGCTGATTTCTCCGATGTTTCCTCTCGCTAGCCACCTTAATATGTACAGATCTCCCAATGCTGCACCGATACAAGCACCAGAGGTGGACAGAGAATGAGGACTGTAATTCTTATGTTCGATTTTTTTAATAAGTTAGAAAAAGTAAATGTGTGTTTCTTTATTTTTTATGTAGAAAGACAATATTGTGTGTATTGAGTGTTTTACGTACTTCAAAACGTGTCTGAAAGGGAACTTTTAGCAATAGCTCACAACAGGTGGTGGGATTGTATCGAAGCTGAGGGGCGATATTCAGCCCAACCTGAAGCAAAGGTGACAACCCTCTCTTCAGTGCTGTGATCACGTTTGGTGTGAGCTATTGCTTTTATAAAATAGTATAAAGTATGAAAATATGTAAGTTATGGATTTAAAAACTGTTTTGCTGACACGTTCAGGAAGCCACAGCAGAAGGAGAAAGCCACTGAGATAAGAAGTGATACAGAACTGTGTAAAGGAATTGAGACATCACCGCTGTTCTTATACACCACGGCTAACAACCAATCAGATTGCTTGATTTCAGCGATGCATTTTATAAGTGGAATAATAAAAGTTGTGTCATATGCTCCACTTTCCTTCAACTTTACCAGAAAATGGTTTAACTTATTTCTTTTTGCTCCTTTCAGACTCAAGGTGTGAGGGCCCAACTGTCCCATCCATGCTATCCAAAACAGTTTAAATTGAATGTCACACTGGGGAAGGATGTCTTTGATTCTCCATGTACTCAGTCCTATAGACCAGACAAGTATGACCCCAAGATGAACGTTACAGTCGTGGGCACAGGAGATTATCAGAGCTGCCTGGAGAACGTGGAAAAGATGTTCTCCTTTGGCGACTGCTCTTACAAGAAGTGCTCTTTTAATGGAGTCTTTCAGCCCAGCTTGAGTGGAAACTTCATGGTGAGGGAGCCTTTTAGATGTACAACTATACTCTCTGACCTAGCTGATGGGACAAAATTTACCTGAATCCACAATAGTTTTACTGGTTGATCCAACACATGTTCATGTTTGTTGCACTTTTTTTTTTTTTTTTAAACATCTGGTGTTGTGCCTTTTGAGTTAGAATTGACTAAATGTCACTTATATCACTTTGAACAAAAATGTCAGCCAATTTAATTTAATTTATAAACTGAAAAGAAGAAAGAAATCAATTACAAGTTGTGAGAGATCTAACATATGTTCCCTTCATAGACATAGACAGTATTTTGTATCCCACCCATTTGCGAAATAATTTCCCACCTGAACAGTAGGGCTTTGCTCATCTTTCAGTTGTTACAGTATGTTTTTAAAGCTGTTTGTCTTAAAACAAATCTTCTCCAGTTTAGTAAATGTGTGTGACTCAGGAATTTCTCCTCTTCTCCACAGGCATTCTCTGCCTACTACTTTACTCACAGCTACATCAAGAGCCTCACCAACATCTCCTTCACATCCCCCAGTCAACTGAAGGGGGCAATCAGACTCATCTGCAACATGACCATCTCTGAGGTATCGAGCAAATCATTCTCTGTGCATAGCCCCTAATAATTAAGGAGTCTCAGATCGTCAGCGTAGCCCAAAAGCCATATGTTATTTTTGCTATCGAACATTCCATACATTTCTGCAGTGATGGTGGATGAGATCAAAAGAATAACCATTTATGTAACAAAATAAAAAAAATCTTAATCCACTGTATTTCCACCCACAGATGACTGAAAAGACACAGCAGCCTCAACAACGTATGAAGAATGTCTGCGCTGTCTCCAATTTCGTCCAAGTCCTCTTAACCCAAGGCTACAAATTCGATGAGCACTCTCTTTCATCCATCTCTTTTCAGAGAAAAGTAAGGAATAAAGGAAATAAACATTTTGGTTCACCCTTTCCTGGGAGTTTTGATACTACTAAGTGACACCTAAATTTCTGACACCTTAACAAAGCACTGTCTGCTGGTCTGAAATAAGGATCCTGGTTTATTGTTTTGATTTGTTTTACAGGTAGAAGGAGCATCTGTAGGTTGGGCTTTGGGGTACATGCTGGATGCGAGTAGTATGGTACCAGCAGAGAGACTAGCACTGATGAAGGCTCTGCCCTCAGGGCCCTGGGCTGGCATTCTCTTCCTCTTTATCATCCTCATTCTCATTGCACTGGGATACCTGATGATGAACTACAGACAGACGAGAGCTAAAGATGGCATGGCGTAAAAGAGGATGACACACCTTGCAGTCCAATTTGTAATTCTCTTAATAGTATTCACGTCTGTCTAAGACTTTTAATATCTTTTGAAGAGAGATTGCACAAGCATCTTATTTTTTTGTCCTCCTAAGTTGTGTGTTTGTGTTTCCATGTAAGTGAAATCAAGCATTAAAAATGCCCTGCACAATTTTAACAACATTTCTACTAAAGTGTGAAGATGGAAAACAAAATGCAAAAGTGAGCTAATGACTAAACCAAGTTTTCAGTAAGGTTTACCATAAAAAATAATGTCTGCTTTCAATGACCACATTAGGACAACAATGTCTGTTTTCTCGTTGTTATGACAGAAACAGCTCACATATTTGGAGCAGAAAATGTAAAAAACAAAACAGAAATCACTGACATCCTAATGTGTCCTCAACTGTGGCAATTATGTGTGGCGGCATTTATTCCAGCTAATAATATCACTTATCCAATATAAAATCTAAATAAATCCACCACATTTAAGTTTTTTATGGCCTTTTGACTTTTTAACTACCAGTGATGGGCTGGTCACTGTTTCAGGTTTTTACATGATATATATTCTCTTCTAATTTTAACTTTTCACTGTACCAGACTAAAACAATTAGCTTGGCCTACTATGTTTTCATTCCAGGGAATTGTAGCCATATAAAGTTGATAACCAACGATTAAATTTTTTCTAAAACCCTGCTTGTGGTCATCATTTATTGCGACACAAACATTTTTCATTAACGAACGAAGATTCTCCTTAAATCAAAATTTTTAACGATGGCAATTAGGCCAATACACAACAAACAAAGCGGGACACTGGTGTGTCTTCTGTTTCCCGCGGAGAATGAGTAAAACACGGAACTTTTTCGTCGGTACTGTTTCTGACGGACTGTTTACAAAGTTGCGATACAGGAAGTTTGGTTTGACAGCGAAGAAGTGATGTGTGTGCGCGATTTGTAGCAAGTGAATACCCCTGCAGCTTCAGATTTTAATGTTAAAATACTTAATTCACACGTAACTCTTGAATTTGATGATTTAATTGAAACAAAATGTTCGCGGGGCTGCCGGAGCTCGGAATTTCCAACGGCGAGGATCTCAAAGAAACTCTCACCAACTGCACAGAGCCTCTGAAAGCCATTGATCAGTTTCAGGTAACACGAACGCTACGTAAAAGGCTTTTTGTTTGCTTAATAGCATTTTATTGAGAAATTATTTGTGTATATTTGCTAAACAATGTTGTGTCAACATTTCGAGAGCACGGCCATGCAATTCCCAAATTATGTAAATCATCTTTAACGTTAGTCAACGCTCAGCTACATCTTAGCTTCTTCTTTGTATCGAACTAACAGTTAACGTTATTTTTCTTATCACTGTTGTAAATAAAGGCTAAAAACAAATTTGGACGCAAAATCAAAGTTTCCAGTAGTCTGCAAAGAATATAGTTGCACTAAGAGGTAAGTTAAATGCGTTTTTTGCGCGCCACTTTGCTTCACAGTGCAAATGCAGCCAAATTGATAACTAGACTATTTAAAGTTGCTAACAAAGTTTGACACAGATTGGTCTAACCTGCGCGAGATTCTAGTGAATGTACTGAACCACGGCACCTCGTGCACAAGAGAACATTACAAAGACAAGTTACGACGCGATTCTCATCACAGCCGAAGTTATGCGACTTGTTGTGAGCAATACTTATGATAGTCTGTAAAAAAAAAAAAAATTGACAGAAATGAAAATGGAGTTCATTTTCAGTTAAACACTGACATAAAAACAAACACAGGGTACTGCGCTGCTGGCCCAGTGTCAGCTGGGATCGGCACCTAATGGCGTTCTCATAGTCAAGACTGAGTTTACTATTACTGACTCCATTGTTTTACCTATAAATGACTGATTTAACAATTTTTTGTGTGTGGTTTGGTATACATACATCTTGCATCATTAGGCAAGTCTCTTAAAGTTTATTTGATTGCTAAATTTTAAGTTCAAAATAGGTTAAAAAAAGGATTTTATATATGTATACAAAATATATGTGTGTGTGTATATATACACACACACACATATATATACAGTAACTATATGAATATATATATATACTATAACTATATGAAGCAGTCCATTAATAAAGTGGACCTTAAGCCTAAAGCTTGGTGGACCTTTATACACCAAAGGTCCCTAAAGATTTTGCTGCTGTATTATGTCTTAAGTTGTGTTTTACCACATAATCCAGGAAAAGTGCATTCAGTTAGCTCTGATTCAAGCATCTACAGCTAGAACTAAGCCCTGATGATGTTACTTGCCTGCAGATGGAAAATGGCATCCTGCTGCCGACCCTCCAGTCTGCACTGCCTTTCCTTGACCTCCATGGAACCCCTCGGCTGGAGTTCCACCAGTCTGTCTTTGACGAGCTTCGAGAAAAGCTGATGGAGCGTGTTGCCACCATTGCAGAGGGCAAGGAAGAGGACAGGTGTGCCATGAGTTGTTTTTCACTTTGAGTAATGTTTTCTGAAGGAGCCAGCTTAGATGCTATTGTGCTATGTTTTCTTTCACCTCCCTTACAGATATGGGAAACTTGAAGAGCTGCTGGAGAAGAGTTTCCCCCTTGTCAAAATGCCATCTATTCAGCCAGTAGTAATGCAGGTGCTGAAGCATCTCCCTAAGGCAAGTGATTTTAGAGAATTGCCTCTCCTGTTGAAAACTAACAATAGCAAACTAACTTAAGAGTGTGTGCAGTATTGAAATTTAGTTAGAAGTTTTGCTAGGATTGTAGACTTTATTGTAGTCTTTGTTGTGACAGGCCAGCTGACTTTTCCTGATAAACCTCCTGAACAGGGTTAAATAAGAGCTGCACATTTACTACTTTGGGGTCCAGGGTCCTTTTACACAAAGTAATTTATCTTACCAACAAGGAGTCTAGTTGACTACCTTTACTCATTGATGGGTTTGCTCTTCATAACATGGTTTTTTTACCTGGTAATTCAGTGGTGAGCGTAAAATCAGCTTTATTCACATTTTCTTTAACAGTTGGTCTGACACATTTCTAAATACTGACCTCGTTCTGCTTTTGTGCTGATTGTGAAACGTTTTGAAAAAAGGTAATATTGAGATTTTTTTTTGTGACAAATTAGAAAAAAAACTGTCATTATTAGTTGCTAATTATTAAATGTTAACACATTTTTCAAAAAAATTCCAAAAAAATAAAGGTCTGAAAAGCACGATATGTTTTGATTAATTGTTCTCACATATTCCAGGTTTACTTGCTCTGCAGCAGCTATCGAAGCATATAAAACATAGCACCTGCACCATTTTAGTAATCCAAAAAATATAGACCGAATTCTAACAAAGCTGTTTACATAGTTAAAAATAAAAATCATTT
>JAPZDY010000022.1:1586713-1605435 GCA_029783645.1 Ctenochaetus hawaiiensis
CTTGAAATAAATAAGTCATAAAGTAAAGAAGTATATCTGATGGAGTTTGGAGGATGAGTTCGTGAGTCTGATAGCCTGAGAAAAGAAGCTGCTCTGTGGTCTGGTGATACGGCGGCGGAAACGTTTGTATTTCTTGCCAGACAGCAGCAGGTTAAAAGGGCTGTGGTGAGAGTTGTTTCTGAGCATCCTTTGTATTACTGGATGTAAAGCACTGAGAACTTCAACTCTGGTAGGATCCTTTTCAGTTACTTATTGTATATGAGAAATAACTAGCCAGACATAAGACTGAAATTCTACTTGTCATATTAATAACTAAATAATGGTTTACTTATACATTTCATGCAGATGGGAGTCAAGCTAAAGGATAAAACTGAAGAAATGAGAGTTCACTGGATGGTTTGATGAGTGTGAAAACTGAGAATAATCAAAATTTACAGTCACTAGATCTTCAATTTAATTCTACGGGAGTAACACTGGCATGTTTAAACACTAAATTAGGGATTTTCTTATGCGGGGAAGCTGCTCATCTCTTCGGTAGAGTTCTACACACATCTATGACAATAATTAATCATCCAACCTTATCTGTATAGCACCTGTCATACAGGTTAGGGCCATTTAAAGTGCTTTATAGATGACTGATAATAAGACAGTACAAATGCATATTGAAAAATAATTTGGACTAATGTGTATGAAACAATAAAAATTAAATTGAAAATGTTTAAAAAAGCATTCAAAATGATAAGACAATAACATGAAATAGATGAGATTAAGAAAAGCATTGACTTCATTTTCATTTTATCAGACTCAATGTAAGATTTGATTTCATTTTCATTTTGTCAAACATTGTGAATACATAATGTATTAAAATCTGATTAAAAAAAATCATTTTGACCTTTCTTTATAGGTTGTCAGAATATAAAGTTGAGCGTTTCTAAAGAAAGTCTCATATGGTTTGGTTGTCACTCTGAAAACTGCAGTTCAACTCTCACTATGGAAACATTTCATGTCTTTCAGTCAACATTCATTATGCCGCCACACACTCTTGCACTCCCAGAGTTTAAAGGAGATATGAACACTGTACATAAAGAACATTTTGCCTTGCGTGTGGGAATTTTAGTGTAACTGGTGCTAAAATGTTACAAAGAGCACCTTACAATAAAGGGTATAAAACAAGGAACACTGAGGCCTCCTGGTGGAAGAACACCTCACCAAGACTCAACCATCTGTATACTGAGTTGTCTAAAAATTAATTGCGTACTTAAGAACTTAGTTACTGACTATAATACTGTTATGTATTACTTTATAAAGCTACTGGAGTCAGGTATTTTGCAGGTTAACACAGGTTAATACAGTCGACAACAGTGGTTTGAAAATGTCAAGAAACCTAACTTTGAGGAAGTGTTGCATAAGGGTGTGACGCGTATCTCATATGTATTTATAGACATGCAAGGCAAGAAAAATGCATCTCAGTTCCTTAACAATTCTAAGAACAGAAAGTGATTTTTCCTGCTTAAAGAAACCAAAGACAAATTGTTATGAGTGTGTCGAATTCACCAAGTGGACAAAATTATGCACACACACTCACAATGCTGTATATAAGGTGAGACAAACAAAGGGGAAAGCTCAACACAGAGTTTAATTCAAAGCCCTTTGACTAAACTCAAGTCTCATGTATTGCATGAATACATTGAATTAAATGAAACGTTAGTTTTGGTTGTTTAACATACTAACATTCTGATGGTCCTGGTACGAGGCTGCTGCTAGAGGAGAGAACTATGGATGTTCAAAATAAAAAAAGGCTTTGTCCTCTAGAGGGCATTAACATTTTCATCAAAGTTATGCTAATCTGGACACTAGCTTTTGCTGTTACTTGTTTGTAAAGGAGACTTCAGGCTTGATGGCGGAACTGAAGAGAAAGTTCCAGGTATTCCATCTTCAAATGATTACAATGAGTGTAATCCCTGGTGACAAGAATTTCCACAGCCGATTTCAGGAAGATCTGGCTTTCAAATACTTGAACAAAGTGTAGCCTGGTAACCCCACAGTGTTGGTATTTAGCCTCACATCCCTCATTTGAATAATTCCCTTTGAATTACTGAGCAAATGAGGGATGGAGATGTGTAATGACCCAGATTTGGTTAAGAGGAGAGAGGAGTTACATGAAACCTGGTGAAGAATATAAAAAAATGTTTGCCATGTAGAAAGAAATGTTAAAGAGACACATTATTTAGTGTAGCATTTGTAATATATGATATTAAAAAAGTTTTACTTGGTTCTTTTTGTACAGGTGTAAGAAACAAGTGGATCTTTGGAAAGATGATGCCTGTGGTGGTTTCCTCTGAGTTTGGGAACAGTAGCAATCATTCTGGATCTTGCCCGGGAGAAACCCTGCCTGTTTCCATCATCACCCTCATGTGTCTGGTTTTCCTCCTGGGCTTCATCCTGAATGCCTTCAGTCTCTGGGTGTTCTGCTGCCGGTTGTCCTGCTGGACCTCTGGAACCACACTGCAGTTCCACCTGGCCATCAGTGACGCCATCGCCACCCCGGTCACTCCCATGATAGCAGTGTCCTTCGCTATGGGCAACGACTGGCCCTTTGGTCGGTTCATGTGTGTAGTCAAGATTGCCCTGCTTAGTTTGCATTTCTATGGCAGCACCATATTCCTCACCCTCATTAGCTTCCATCGGTACACAGCCGTGGTGAACTTCAACAGAAGCTCCTGCATGAAGCAGAAGAACTTTGTCAGGAAGCTGTGTGCAGGAGTTTGGTCTCTGCTGCTGCTCCAGGCTCTGATCTACGCCATCATACTTCCTGTAAGTAATGAGGGCGGCCATAGTCAGTGCCTCTCCATCCATCAGAAGACCCTGACAAACACCTACTTTGTCATCAACTTCATCTCGTTCATCTTTGGGTTCCTACTCCCTTTACTCGTGTCCGCTGTTTGCTACGGTCGTCTTGCAAGCACCTTGACTCGCCTCAACATTAGCACAGCTAAAGGTCTGAAAGTCAAGGTGAAATCACAGAGGATGATAGGTGTGTGTCTGCTGATATTTGGGCTGTGCTTCCTGCCTCTGAACGTGGTGCGAACTGTGGGAGTGGTGCTAAAAAAATACTACCCAAGACAGTGTCATATTCTTAAGCAGATCGAGACGGCTTATTATGCTTCCTGGATTTTAGCGGGAGTGAACAGCTGCCTGGATCCACTCTTGTACTGTTTTGGTTCGCAAAATTTTCGAAATGCATTCCAGTCTCTCAGGATTGGGCAGAAAGACATTCCAAACAGAAGTGATTCAGAAATGACTGCAAATCAGTAACACGGAGTCATGACTGTAACTTAGTGGGACCAATAATGAAGGCCCAGGATTCTGGACATTCATTGGACATTGCCCACCTATTAACAGCACATGAAATACATGGATGTAGGTGTTTGGCACAGTCAGAGAAGATAGAGAGATATTTTATATTAAATGGCATTTGATGGCTGACACACATCCTGATACTTTGTCTGGAAACTTCAGGTTGAGGTTGTATAGCAGCAATTCTACTGTTTGCTTATAATATCAAATAGTTAAAGGTCAATCTGCTGTTGCAATGATTTTCTTTCAATCATCAATTCAACTTAATGAAACCAACCAAAGTAAATGTATGATTTCAGAATTCATAGTTAGAAGGTTGCATTTATTTATTGAGATATTATATTATTGAGATGAATTAAAAAATATTAAACTGTCTCTTTAAGTTGGTTTTTACTTCAACAGAACTTATAGTCTGATTCATGTGTATGGTCAGATTGAGATAATGGTCTCTGAGCAAAGGTGCCTAAAAAACCCTGGCTTGTGTGTTTTTTTCATTTTGTGATCTCTAAATTCTGTTCAAATATTCTTGCAGCAGCAGATACACACTAACAGCCATCTCAGCAGACACAAAAAAACTCACTTCACAAACTTACATAAGCTTACTTCACAAAAGCAAAGAATAAAAAATCAATAAAGAAAACCACTTTCTCAAGGCTGTGCTAGGTTGTTGTTAATCATAAATATGTGCTATCCTAGTTCCGGCTTTCTGCAGCCTGTTCAATTTACAGCTGTGTCATGTGGCAAAGAGTAAATAAAACATTGTCATAAATACTGGATTGAACTTAATTTGTATCCTTACTCAACTCAGACACTCACTTAAAGAGCAATCAAGCTCAGCTAAAATCAGCAAGTTAATGAGTCCCCCAGACTGTTCAATAATATTTAATAATATTCAATATGTCAACCATCTTAGTTTAATGTGTTAGCATGCTAACATTTGCTAATTAGCAGTAAAAATATCATACATGGTATTTAGGTATTAAGTTGGAATAAGGAATTTAATTTTGGTGGTGGTACAAAAGGAAAAGCTGGAGAGGTTCGCCAAAGTTATTGCAATTCATTAAGAAGGAATATGTTTGAACCAAATTTCATGAAAATCCATCATTCAAATTCAGGAGGCTCCATCATCTGGGAACACAGTGTTTTGAAAAATCAGTTTAACAAGTCAAGATATTTCGTTGGTTGGTGTGATCCACCAACAGTGCAATGGGGAAAATTAGGCAGTCACCAAAGACATTAGGATTCATCCAACAAGACCATGAAGGTTGGCAGGATTACTGAAGGTTAGTGGGTCAAACCTGAGAGTGTCAAAGCAGCTCTTGGCTTCCATATCAGCATTGTGTTTGCGCACGGTCAACACTGTAATCCTCATCCCTGGACACTGTCAGCTAGACATGAAGGGGAATTTAATTTTTTATTTATTTACATAAATTACATCAGCAGAATACTGTGTTCATTATTTCTGAAGCTTTATGTTTAAGATAAGTGGTTTGCTACAGAGGCTGTGGAAGACATTTAAGGTGATTATGGTGAAAATGGTGGCTAATCTTCTTGATAATTTGCCTTTATGGCATCATTATGTGTATACTTCCTTACTTAAAAATTATTCCAGCTCAAACTCCTCAATTGAGACTCTTTCTCAAGAGTGTTTAGTGTAGTCTAGAAGGAAGCTTAGTGATTAGTCAGCAAAGTCACATGACTATGGTGTAGTTTGGTTATAGCTTTATAACTTTTTTTTTTTTTTTACTTGTGGTGAATACAATAAGATTCAAAAATCATTACAGTGATGTTTCTTTGAGAGGATAATCATTTTGAACAAAATATGTTAGTAGGCAAAAGTTTTACTTGCCACAGAGCTCTGATTTTTTCCAATGGAAAAAATTTGATTGGCTTTCAGCACTGCTGTCTTTCACCTAGGCCTACTAAAAAACACACCAGCCCTTTACACTCCATTCTTTCCAGGAATTCTAATAGTACAAGAGAACCAACCAAACAAACAAACAAACAAACAAAAATTAGATATTTAATCTTGATAATAAAGTTGAACATAACTTTGCAAGCTTGTACCTGTTGGCAAACTACTTGTATGACAACAGTTTGTCTGAACATGATGTCATCCTAAGAACGAGACTGGAGAGTCATAATGGAAAAAGAACTGTGCTGTATGTCATGTAATAAATGTGTAATCACTCGGGCCCATACACCTGATAATCTTTTTTTATCTCGGAAAGGTCAGTGACGTCAGGCCAAGGGGCGGGGACTGAGGGTGCTTGTTGGTGGTGCGCACAGGTGAGCTACAGTCTACTAGCTGTTGTTCGGGGAAAACATGGGGAAACTTCAGGAGTTTGAGATCACATTTGACAAAAACAAAGTTGTGTACAGTCCGGGCGAGTCTATCACCGGAACCGTAAGGATCAAATTGGGTCAGGCGCTGCAGTGTAAAGGTAAGATTCCGCTAATATTGCGGGTTTTTTTCGTCTACATTTGCACACCTGGTGGGAAAACGTTGTCGCCGCTTGACAAGGAAGTAAGCTTACAACATGGGACTCGTTGAGGCCTCTCACACAATAATTTTACTTTTAAAAAAGCTTAACAAAAGCTTGACATTTTTTGTTGATATTATAGTCTGTGCCGGCGGTAGTAAAGGGTTTAAAATGGGCAGTTTGTGGCATTGCAGGCCTAATCTTGTACGGCACCACTGTAGCTAAGTTTTCCTAGTATTCTTACACATAGGTCCTGGAATTCCTGGGGATTGTTTAATGGGATCTAAATGGAAGTTGGGTGTTGTTTATTCTCATATTAGTATAATCCAAGAGACGGGGCTATAAGGCAGAAATGTGTGACTCCCGGTTTCCCTTCTTATAGATGTTTTTGACGATATGCAATAAATAGACTGCCATCCATATCCATAAGTCTTTAGAAATTATATTCATCCAGAGAACGCTTTAATTTACATATTAAAAGTAGTGGGCCAAAATGTTATTTTCCATCATGGAGGTATCTGTCCTTTGAAAGCCACGCCCCCTGAAAATGAAATTTTAGCCTTGTATTGTTATATTTGGTAGGCCTATGTATGAATTTGTATTCCGAAATTATCCAATAAAATAAACACTTTTATACACTGCCATTCTAAAAAACCTCCATAATCCCAAATAATCAGAATTGGACGGACATGACCTCAGTTTCATCAATGGTAGCCCCAGCTCTGCCAGCAGACATACTGTGTATTATTTGTGTGACATGCACATGTGCTAAATGAGTCTGTAAGTGAGCAGATCAAGGCCTCACAGCTGCTGGTTTTCTCCAGTGGGATGTTCTCTATGAACAAATGACCAGGAAGACGTTGGATAATTTCAAACATGTCACATGTTGGAGATCTTGGATCAGATAACCATTAGGTGTTGCCTACAGCTATTGCTGGGACTAAAGAATTTAGGTAATGAGTTACAACTAATCTGTTGACAGTAAATCTCTTACTAAATACAAGATGAACTGAAACAAGTATTACCATTATTAATTAATGTACTGATCATGTAGTATCTTTTGGTTTTGAACTGTTGGTTGGACAAAAAACAGAGATGAAATGCAACACATTAGGCTCTGGAAGCTTATAATGGTCATTCATACCATCTGCTAATGTTAAATACTTTAGGCAATAAATATGAAATAAGAGCAGTGCATACTTTACTACCTTTTTTCAAGAAGCCTACAAACACAAACTGAAACTAAAGGAGGTCAAACTTGAAAAAGGAACTTAGAAATTGGAAAGGTAAGTGGGTGCACTTCCTGTTGAGAAGAGCATCTCATCTAAATGTTCCTCTTTTGAAACTCAAGATCTCAAAGGCTTTATTGTGACAAAGTGCCAAATGATAGAGGGCACATGAATGACAAACAGCGTCAGCTTGCTGCAAGCTGCTTTTGCGTGTTTGGGAGTTTCTGTTTAAAAGCTGTTTACATTCCTCTTCAGGTAAAACAGGTCAGACCGTCAACCTCTCGGTGCTGCCTCACCATGCACCAGTTTGAGTCACTGGTGGATTAAGGAGTGGGTTAGGCACTTAGATAAGAGACCAATTACTGGGCAAATATTGATTTTGGAATAAAGATCAAATTTGTTTCAAACATTGTGGTTCACCATGGATACAATGGATTAAATGTGGTTACTTAAGAACTGTTTCACAGGTGTAGAAATAGAGAAAATCAAGGAAATAAATCTTTGCCTAGGTAGTGTTTTTTTTCCCAGACTGAAACATATTTCATTGGGTCTGGAGCATTTATTCCTGGTCTGGGCTCATGGTTTCCACTGAATGGTCACCTGAGCCCTGACCTGCTACCCATTTAACAGCAGTGCTGCGCCCTTCTGATGCTGCTGTCTCTGAATGGCGACGAATGTCTGTTACAACATCAGGTGAAAGTCTGACAGGCTGGTGGATGCAGTCTATGTTGCAGTCCTATGCTTTGTGGTGTAATGTTAAGCATTGCACACACTTTTGATCACATAGTGTAAATGTGTTTTGGAACCAAACACGAACTGTTGATGACCTCAGCCCCATAACAGCGTGCTTAAAGCTTGTAAGTTTAAAGGTAACATTTTCAAGCTCTTTTCTAAACTCTGAACTTCATAATTGTCTTGATTCTGTTAAAACTCTCCACATTTCAGGTAGATTACTGTTATCTGTGTGAAATCCTCTTTTTACTGCTGACATCTTTTTCTAGAAATGTGCTAAATAGGTATGTTCTGTGTCACTATACATCTCATTCAAATAAAGTTATGTTTCCAAATGACACTCAAGTTAGTCTACAGTTTTTATTGACTCAAGCTAAACATATTGTAGGTTGAGACACTTTTGTCTCATCAAACAGCCACAGGTTCTTCTCAGACCCCAAAAAGTTGACATTTCTAAGAGCCAACAGTGCTGGTCTGTATTTAAGCTCTTATATTGCTCATTTACTCATAAGCACAGAACATTTTCAGTGACCCTACTGACTGTGACAAAGCTTTAGAACAAAGAACTAAGACTGGATAATCAGCTGGAGCTAAGTCTTTATCTGAAAAGAGGACAGATAAAGAAGAGGAAAGAAGGTGAAAAGAGTGTTGAAGCAAATTGTTAGTAAATATATCTCAAAGTGAAATCAAGTCCTGAGGCGATCGAATAAGTGATCGGAAGAAAAGCATGTGCATGACACAAACAATGACCAGAAATCTTCAAAAAAGGCTTAATTAACAGTCTTTGAAGTTCTGGGTTGACTAATTTTCTTGCTAAATAAAGCAACACACAAATATAATGGTCATCTTTAAAAGTCTGGCTGCTGAGTCATTTATTGAGTCATAATTACAATGCAGTTTCTGTTCTCTTCATCATTCACCCATTTTACATCATCTTTTGTTCTCTAACTCATCCTCTTTGATTCATGAACTCGCTGTCAAACTGCTCTGCTTACAGAACGGCCAACTCAGACGTTTTCAGAAAAACACTAAGACTGATTTTAGACACTAGATGCGTCACTTTGGTGCATTTTTGGTGGCCAGCTGTTGTTTTGAGTCTCAGACTGAATATTTTGAGTTTTCTTCCTGGAATACTGAGGAGGATTTTATTGAGCTAAGGACTCATTCTTTGTTAATTGAACTCTGGCTTATGTCTTACGCACTGACTGCATCCTTGGCAAAGATCTTAACAGTTTTTTAGACAAGTATCTTGTTGTTATAATTGAAATGTGGGTGATTTTTAGGAGTCTATCACAATGATATAGGCTAGTGAAAATAAGTAATTGTCATAAAATAAAATTACTCTGGCTCACAGTCAGATGTAGGCCTTGGTTTTGACGGGACTTTCTTCAGACACAGAACTGAAACAGTGCTCGGTTTCATATTTCTCTCTTTCTCTGGGTGCCACTTTAGCACACTTTTCTGCTTCAAGAGGAAACAACATAGATAAATGCCTAATGACATATTTGCCTATGAGAAGTGTCCCATTCAGCAGAAATGTGTCTGTGGCTAATACCTCAATTGCTCTCTCTGTGTTTTCTAATCTGCAGCCATCAAAGTGAACTGCAATGGTTTCTGTGGCATCACCAGTAAGGTAAATGACACGGCATGGACGTCGGAGGAACAGTACTTCAACAGCACTGTCTCTGTTGCAGACAAAGGTACGCTGCAATTGAAATGCTAACTACAAAACCAATGTGAAGAGTTTGAGGGGTGTAAAGGGGTTTCTATCCCACATTGCTATCAGATATATGCAGTTTAGCATATCAGGATAGTTGATGTGGAGCAGGGTCCAGTCACTGATAACAGAGCCTGGGATTAAGCTTACCACACTAGCCACACATTCATTTTGGATGACAATAACAATGAGACAACAGATCCTGTTGTCTCTACAGAGTGAAAAGTAAAACTAATGTGGTTAAAGCAATTAAGGAATAAAGGCTGCAGTGATAAAGGTTCCTATTTTTCACTGTGAATACTACATGCTCCCTCAAGGCATATGTGCCTGCTGGGAAAGAGCAGGGCTATTGTTAGTGTTTCCACCTACTGATGATATCTGTGCTCTCTGTGTCCTGTACAGGAACTGTGAAGCAGGGCGAACACACTTTTCCCTTCAAGTTCCTCATACCAGGTAGGAGCATGGAGTGATGGGATGAACACTTGTCACTGTGCATTCTTTTCTGTGTTTGTGTGTGTATGTTGTCCTGACAGTTCACAGCCTGACAGACATGTCCTGGCATGTTCGTGTATACCTTAACGCTCTTATGGTTCAGCAGCAGTAAGGATCAGACTCTTATCCCATCATTCACAGGGGCTTATGAGTGTTATCTGACACTGATTTTCAGTGTTTGTTTAAACCAACCCAACTTATTTTGATAACCTAGTATTTTGAATCATTATTGTATTTTTATACAACTATATTAAATATTATATTATTATATTCTGAAATTAAAATTTTGGATTAGCATTTAAAGATCTAGCATGTAGGAATTAGCAGCATTTAGTTGTGAGATCAAGATTGCCGCTGATGAAATACCCCTATTCCTTACCCTCTTCCTCCAAGTCTCTTGGGAAGTCTAGGGTGGCTGCAAAATGCTAATTTTATAGCATTTTTGTAGCAACCAGTGCAAGGTATGTCTGTTTTTGCTTAGTGCTGAAACATGCCGATACAACCTGGCAGACTCTGTGAGAAGAGTAGCTGTGGAAATAATGTGGAACGCAGCATATTTTCTTGATCGGCCTTCATGATATGCAGAAAATCTGCCATATTCAATAAAATGACAATATGATTTGAGATAAATCAACACACAATTAAAAGTATAAATTATTTCCAACATGCCTGCACTGAACAAATTGTACATGAACACATACCAACTTACCTCTAGTTAGCACTTTAATAACACCAATTAATTTGAGGGTAGCTAACTCCTAGCTAGTGTGTTTTCATGTGGCCTGTAAAACAAAAAGAATCAATCAATTGTGTTTCAGACAGTCTTCTGTGATGTGTTCTCTTGCCCATGATCACATTGCCTTGAAGATGGAAATCCATTTTATTGAATATAAACAATAGTGACTCACCTAATCTAATGCTACTCAGAGACTTCTGGATGTGTAAACTGCTACATGGGCCAGCAAGAGCACAGTTTGTTGGGGCTTTGCTTGGGAACCGCAGCATTGCTGGTTAAAGTCAAGTAAGGACCAGTCAGTAAGGATTGTGAAATGACTGGTAGCTTAAAAGGTACTGCTTCACTCCCTGTGGAGGTGCCCTTGAGCAAAGCAGCAAACCTGTACCTACTGGGGGTTGCCTGACTACTTGGCAGCCTTCTACTACTTGGCAGCCATCTTGGCAATAACCCTGAGGAGTTACCAGCCCCCTTAGCTAAATAAAGCTGGGGAAATGTGCAGCTTCACTCAGGACAAAAGTCTGCATGTGTAGAATTACCAGTCAAATCTGCTTTACAGCCATCACGTTGACATTTTTTAATCTGTTGATTCATTTGTACATAGTAGGCCCTGTTTTTGCTCATCTTTATTTTAGGCCTGTATAATTAGCAAGCTGAATGAAAAAGAATTAATTTCCCCTTGAGAGGCTCTACTTCATGGTTGCTATATCAACTTCATATATCAGTGCTGTGTTTATGGCTTGTATTTCTGTCACCAGGTAGCAAAAAATCAATTAATGTGACTTTAAAGTAGAAAACACTACCATCAATTTCTGTTTATACTCTGAAAAAATACTATTTAAAGGTCATTTAAAAGTGAAACTCCATTTTACTACAGCTTGGCTCTTTTTTTCCTAGGCAGATGTTGTTATTAGTAATAGTATTATTTTTTACACCACACCAATTGCTGAGATCTAGGACCATGTTAACCTCACAAAAGTCTCAGGGGGTTAAACATACACACTGATTGGAACTATTGATAGTAAAGTGAAGCTTTTTCATTTTCACAAAGATGCTGATCAAACATCTTTATCGCTGCGCAGACCTGCTGTAAGACTCTAACATCAAGTGTTCTGTCCTTTTCTCAGCTGATAATTTTAATTTCCAGACTGTAACAGATGCTGATAAAACACAATCTGACACTTCCTTTCTGTGTTAAACATATGAATGTCTTAGACATATGGGAGGAATTCCAGTCAAACCTAATATGTTTGTTTATGTTCAAAACTACTGATTAGACCTGACTGGTGTTAATGAAGGTTTGCTTGTTTGGCCATATCTAATATTTCTTGCTTGTAGCTGTCAACTCAAGTTCACCTAACTGAATAGTTTATACTGGAAGATGTCATGTGTGACTGTGCAAGTTTACTTTGTTTCAGGTCTACTGTATAAACAAAACATACTCAGAATGTTAAGAAATAAGCTTTTTTCTTAATGTCAATCTCTTTCACTAAAACTAAAATGAGCTTAACTGACTCATCCTGACGTCTTCATTCAAAGTGGACACAAATGAAATAAAAGTCATTAAAACCCTCTTTATAAATCTTAATTCACCGTCCAACAGTCACAAGTTTAGTTGAACTAAACAAAAGTTGATCGAGTTAGAATTAATGTTCTGGTGCTTTGCAAATGTTGTGTAGAGTAAACAGGGTGGAGCTGAAGGTACCCTGGAGGTGGTGGTGTGGCTGCATGCATACAGTGCATTTTTGTCAAGTTTGTCCACTGACTCGCACCTCATGTTTATCCAAAACACTTAGTCTCCATTTTTAAAACTTATTTTGTAGTAGAATAAATATCTAATTATTTGAAATGTAAATAGACCTCCAGCTGCACTAAGGGTTAGATTTATTTGGTTGCATTTTTTTACAGACTGGATCTTTAATATTATAGCATTATGGAAGGAGAACAAATATTGACAGCATTTTGGATTTTTAAAGTAAACAACATTTTTGAAAGTAAAGAGGAGTGGGCCTCTCTGATCTTAATTTCCACTCACTCATACTGTGCAATCCGTTGAAGCACTCCCTGATGACATATGCACATTTTTCATGGCCTCTTAAATAACTGTAAAGGAATGTTGATTGTTGAGTTTATTATTCTAAGATCCTCAGATAAGGGATTTTGAAACAATTCCTCCGTAATTTTAATGCAAGACAGCGTCTACAAATTGTTATTATGATGGGCTCTCACGCATGAAAGAGCACAGCCAGTGCTTGTGTTTAGCTTTGGTTAGGCTGTTTATCTGCAGGACCTTTTAGGTTAAGCCTTCTCCGTATGTAACAAAGAACATCACAGGAACTCAAAAGCAACCCAACCGGTCCTGTCATTGTTGTAAATCCAAATCTGTCATTTGAAACATATTTGTGCTTTCACCACTAGAGTGCCTGTAGGTGTATCAGGATACTCTCAGAAGTCTTGATCTCATGTTTACATAAAAAGTCAAGAAAATAACTGGTCATTTGTCAAACTTTCATAAAAGGTTTCCTGTGAC
The DNA here is from genome assembly GCA_029783645.1 of Ctenochaetus hawaiiensis. Classification (NCBI taxonomy): domain Eukaryota; kingdom Metazoa; phylum Chordata; class Actinopteri; order Acanthuriformes; family Acanthuridae; genus Ctenochaetus; species Ctenochaetus hawaiiensis. The sequence goes on from JAPZDY010000022.1 coordinate 1,599,987, forward strand.
CGCAGATCCATCAATTTTATACACTCTAAGAAGAATTCTCAGCTGTGACGTAACGTGGTCAGATTGTCTGATATATTTCCATTGCACCATAATCAAATATAGTAGTGAGCAGCGTGCCAAGTCTTATAGATTAGCCAAAAGGATAAGAGAAGGCTCATGGAAAATGCGATATAACCCTGTTATAACAATCTGTTGGTCTGTATTGCCTCTGTGTGATAAAAGTAATACATATTTGACTTCTACCCCACAGCCACTGCTCCAACTTCTTTTGAAGGAAACTATGGACGGATCATTTACAGGGTGCGGGCTTTTATTGACACGCCGCGATTTGCAAAAGACTACAACTTGGAGAAAGCCTTCTTCCTGCTAAGACCTTTAAACCTGAATGAACTGCCAGACATATGGGTGAGACATGATGAGATGTGTGTACATCTTCACTCTTTGACTTGTGAGACCAGTACATAAGGCTGACGATGGTCTTCAGAGTTTGAAAAACAACCTCTGAACATTCTAATTCATTTATTGCCTATATTAACATACAGTTTGTTGTTTTTGGGTAGTTAATAACAGTCCATCCACCTGTCCAGCATAAATATAGGCGGTGAATGAGGGTTGGTACAGACACACTGACAACAAACCTGGCAACTTGCCAGCATGGGAAGTCATTCCTATGTTGAGAACAAGTCTCTAAATTAGTTTCAGGTCAAATCATGTCACAGACTGTTTATGATCCTAAACTAGTCATCATAAACCCATCACCCTATTGAAAAAAAAAATAAACAGAGCCAATTACTCAAGTGAATGAATGAACAAAAGTAATGCATAAACTTGTATTTATTACATTTCATCCATGTTAGATGCATTTAAAAGAAAAATGATTGGGTGTGCCATGGCACAATATTACTTGCACCAGGGTTTTAAAACTATTAATAAACTCATCTGTTGTCAATGTGAAATCAGCAACAAATAAGACCCAATGCTGTAACTGAGATCTGTCTTTTTTGCAGAGATGGTAGAAACAATAAAGTGTTTAAATGGCATCTTTTTTTTAATCCATAACTCATGTCCTGTGAGTTATGAGATGAGCAGCAAAGGATAGAAAATGTTGACTAATACGTACTGGAGCTGTAGACTAATAACTCTTTTTTTTTTAAAAGAGCTACTGAATTTTCAATGATCTATTCAGAACCTTTGTGTTGATTCACTTATTATACTAAATTATTATGAAAGAGAGTTTAACAGAGACGTTCCGGCTGAAACTGATGTGAAGCAGCCAGTTTTACTTCCTTGTGACTCTTGTTCTTGTTAAACTATGAAGTCCATTTGCAATGTTAGAGTGATGTTATAAAGTGAGGCCTCTTTTTTAACTCAAGAATGTCTAAAGCAATTTTTTCCTGCTTTCACACTAAAAATATTCAGAGTGGCTTTTGGGTTTTCTAACTTGATTTTTAAAGATTCATAAAATCAGTCCTTATAAATTGCCCTTAGCACACAAACATGAGGCTGATGTATATAAAATATAACCCAACTAAGAAAGAAAACAAATAAATGTATTGGAAAAATTAAACTATTTGTTTTCTTACATGTATATCAGTGTCAGTTTTCATTGATACATGATGGTATAATACTGCTCCTCTCCATGCAGGGAACCTGTTCATCAGCAGTGACCCAGCAGTTCACCTACATGCTCATGAAAACAGGCACAGTGGTCCTGAGGGCCCAGACTGACATGAAGGGATACACACCAGGCCAGATCATCAAGGTGATGACTAACATCCACAACCAGTCTGGCAAGAACACAGGCAACATTGCTGCCAGCCTGATGCAGGTAAGCACGTTTTACAGCTCCAGGATATGTCCAGGCTCACAGACCAAAATACAATGTGTCTATGTCCAAATCTACTTAGTCCATCAAATTTACCATTATAGGCCACTAAAGCATAGTATTTTGCATAAATGCACCGCTCAGTGTACTGAAGTTCTGATTTGAATAAGCCAGAAAACCAAACAAGGTAGCTAAAAATTGCTAAGCACTGTGTAAAGCTGCAGAGCTTGGCTGCTATGAGCAAATGGTTAACACAGCATTAGACAGCTCTCTTGCTGAGGGATTAAATCTTTATAAACAGACCACAAATAAATAAATATCAGCCTGTGCAACAGTGGCTCACTGATGTGTTTTTAATACAACGCAATACAACAATGGAGCTTGAACCAGTGGAAGTTGACCTTTCAGCTTTGATACACACACAGTACTTGTTGACAATAGGAATAATAAAGAACTATGGCCAGCTTTGTTGTAATATGTAAAATTATTGGTACTGCTGGTTTAAGGGGTAATTCTTAATATCACCAGCTATCACTTACCTCACAGGGTTACTTGAAGTAGACTCATACTCTGTCTTTTGTGGAGTTTTAAGGGCTGGTTTAATAACCAAACAGACAGACATTCAGCTGATCATGTTGGATAAAAGCTTTTTTTTTTGCTTGTGAATGTCAAAATGTGAGCTGTGAGGAAACTACTGCTCTGTTTTGAGAGCTGAATCAATGACTGTCAGTATAATCTTTGTTCTCTTTATGAGCGCATGCAGTTAATTTTTAGTTTATTTGGGATTTCAGCATTACAGGTGCTTCAAACATTGTATTGCGCTGTGTTTAAGTCTAGGTAAGCTTTCATAGGGTGATTGATAAGTTTGTTGGCTAAAGCTCTCCTCTAGATTAAGTTTAAGATGAAAAGATTAATTACAAATACAGAAATGCTGTCATGAATCAGACTTCAGACAGCAGTCAAATCCACGTCTTTTAACAAGAGGCTCTTAAATGAATCTGTCTGTTTTATACTGTCTACCCAGAAACTGTCTTCCCAAGTCACTGTGTCCTGAGTCCACTTATGAATCTATGTTCATGTGTGTTTTCAGAGGGTTACCTATGAGACAAAGAAGCCCACCCATGATGTGAGGACAATTGCAGAGGTGGAGGGTGGCGTGGTGAAGGCCGGCAAGGAGTTGGAGTGGAACGAGCAGATCATTGTTCCTCCTCTTCCTCAGTCCTCCCTCGTTGGCTGTGATCTCATAAAGATCGAATATTACGTCAAAGTAAGATATGCTCATCCTCTGATGCACTGTCAGCCGCACTGTATGCAACAGAGGCCACTGAAAAGGCAGCTTGTGGGGGACATCTGTCATTGTAGCCCTGTTGATCTACACACATCCACCTGCGAAATTTGAAAGGCGTTTTACATGATGCCTTCACTTCAGCAGCCCCCAGTGTTACAGATTACTGCTTAGAGTTTCTGTTCTCATTCTGTACTTTTCTTTATTGTGAGTTTTGGATTCCAAAAAAACTGTAGTGTCTGCTGGAAAGCAATTAAGAGAATGCAATATGAAATTATGTATTTTGTTAAGGCTGTATTTCTCCAGAAAATGTCACTAACATTCTGTTTTTTTCTGTTAAAATCAGGTCAGTCTGAAGTCTCCAGAAGTCCAGTTGACGTTACCCATCCACATTGGGAATGTCTCACTAGACAAAAAACTGCACCCCTCCAAAAAAGCAGCTCCTGCTTCCCCTGCTGCAGCTGAAAATACACCAACCTCTACCTCTACTCCTGATGCTTCCACGTCCACCTCTGTGGCCACCCCAACGCTGCCCCCTCGCCCTGCCCCAAAACCTGCTCCCCGTCCAGCTCCTCGCAACAGGATGTCCTCCGTTCATTCCCCCAGCGCCCCTCCAGCTGAGGGCGACCAGGGAGCAGAGGGCGGGACTCCATACGACGATGGCTACCCCAACAAGAGGCAGTCTCAGCTGGTGTCACCTAACGCTTTCAGCTATGCCCCCGGCCTCTTTTTCTCCCAGAGCCAGCTGCACAACGGGCCCGGCACAGCGCCCGGTGACCCTGTGTTTGCTGGGCCCACAAGGGCCACAGCGCCTTACCCACCTGAGATGGCTAACTCGATGCCATCACTACTCATTGTGCCTCCAGATTACAGGAACTCAACATATCCACAAGGTCAGTTGTCTCTGGTCATGAATATAGACTGAAATGTAAAAAAATAGATGAAGGCTGTAATTTAGGATTATCTTTAACACTTATTCTTTTTGAAGTACATATTTCTTTAAAGCACACAGTTTCTTTTATAGGCTTAACCAAACTGAAACCCTCTCCACTCTTTACTCTCCTCTTATGGTTCATTCAAAAGTCTGATATTCATTAATCAGAACTTTAAGCCTGTAAAATGTCTTGGATTTTGAAGTGTATGCTGCTCTTATAAAGCTGCAATCACTTCATTCTTGCTTTTAAATCTGTTTTGAGAAAATATCACATCGTGACAATTCTAAAAAAAAAAAAAAAAAGAACATTGTTGTTTTGCAAAGTGATGTGTGAGCATGTCCTCTCATTCAAAATAGCCACCTCATTGAGTAGTCGGTTAAAAACTGTTTCTGTTAAATTTTTTAACCTGATATGGGAAAGTTGAAGTACAAGAAAGTACAGCAAGTCTTGATGGAGAACAGCCCAGTAGCTTTACAAGTACAGTTACTTTGCAAACAATTCAGGGACTCCAGTTATCCTCAATGCATTTTTGCCAGCAAGGACATAAAATAGGTCTTAAACTAGATTGATTACGGTCTTAAAAAGCTCTTAAAAGTCCTATTTAAAACTCATTGCAGAAACCCTAAAATAACCCACTTTGGAGCAGGCTTAGCTCATTATTTATAAAGTTTATTTATATTTATATTTGTTTTTAAGTTTATCCCTTTGAATTCTCACAGTCGCTGTAGAATACTTTACCCCACTGCTTTACTTCCCTGAAGTCGGGGTAAGTACAAAGTAGTTAAAACCTCATAAGCATTGGAATCAGTCATTTCCTAAAAACTTGAGCTATATCCTACTTTTTTCATAATGGATCTGGATAGTTTATGTTAGACCACCCATTCCAACATCACCCTGACATGAACAAAATAACTTAAGATTTCAGGTCTTGCCTTTATTTCTTAACAGACTGACTGTACTGTTTCTCTCTGCAAATCCTCACCTTCCTTTGACTGTGTGTGAAGTTGTGATTTCCAACTTGGAACGCCACTTTTTTAATTATTCAGGTTCATTTTCTCCCTGCAGTCTCTCTAATCATTGTCTGCCTTCTCTCCTGCCACTCTAGTCCAGATAAAAGAGGTGAATATTAAGCAGAATTGTAGATACATGGCTGTCTGTGTTGTTTCCCATGAGTTCATAGTAGCAAGGAGGAGTGCACTGCATGATTTAAAGACATACTTTGCTCAGGTGTTTGCTAATCAGCTGTTCTGATGATGTGTGTTACAGAGGCTCCTCCTCCTTATGACGAGAGCTGCAACACATGAAGATGATGAAGAAGCAGCAACCTTCCAGATACTGGATTCACTCTGATATCAAACAAAATGTTGAACCAAAACTATGATGCTTTTACAATGGGGATCCTCT